>JAODTK010005640.1:0-495631 GCA_026419785.1 Sclerodactyla briareus
TAAAAATCTTGTGTACTTACTGCAGTTGAACCAAGGTATGCGAATGTCTTTACGTTAAGGCAAGCTGCCCGATGAAGGGGATGGAACTCATCCTGTGAAGCAAAACCAAAGACGACTAATTCCGTTAACATACGAACAGAAAAACTTTGTAATTTGTCTGGGTACGACTCTGCATGAGCTGCGATCAAATGAGGATACTTTCCACAACATAAAAAAGTGATAGCACATATAGGAAACACAATACGGGATTACCATCCGTAACATTGACTGGCCGAGACAGGAATGTGAGTGCGGATACCATAACGTTTTCCACACGAAACAATTTATATAATCATAATACAAGCATTACAGGTAATTCTCATGCTCCTGGAAATCAACTCTATGCCGTTTGATCAAAACTGTATTCACAACAGGAAAAAGAACAATAATTGGTGTACTACATGCTGAACACTTGCATTTGTGCCAACAAGGATAACAAAGAAGCGACGAAGTCCAAAACCTATACCAGTACAATAACAGACACCAGTAACGGACTGTAGCGAGTAGCGACAGTAGGATCACGTTGTTTTTTTTTTATGGGGTATATATAAATTAGCGCCCCTCGTTAGATTTTTCGCGAGTGCCAAGGCCGGCTAAGGAAAACTGTATTCAATATTCATACGACGGACTGTACCAGAGAACGCAAATTGATTGCATTCGGTCCAAGTGGGTGGTTTTCCCGATGGCCGGGGCATACAGGAGCGAGCGATTCGTCTCAGAACAGAAACATCTGCAGCTGCGCGCTCATCGCTGCCGAATCAGGTTCTATAGTGCCGGCCAAGAAGCAGGAAGACCCTATTCATCAGACCTGAACAAGGGTTCGACTTGTAAAATGCAACATTTGTTGGAAGCTGGGGAGTATTCATCCAATTTGTTACACAGAAGAAGGCAATGCATCTGGGCGAATTGGTCAACGGTAGTTAGCCGTGCGTAATGAACGTTAGAGGTGAATATAGGCTGCCAGTAACTTACCACCCTGATCTCACCAGGTGATGATACAGTAAGAGACCCTCAATCAACGGTGCCATGGGCGTAAACAGGTGAGGGACGGGGGGACATGCCCCCCCCCCCCCACTTTTTGACAATGCCTCCCGATTGACTTTAACATTTTCACATAGAAAACTTTTGAAAATGTGGGCCAGATCCCCCCACTTTTGAGTGAGGAGAGTGGTTGATACTCATGAACTGTGACAAACCTCTTGGCATAATGGATTGAGCAAATGCATATCCAACAGTTTCTTCTTTCTTTTCAAGGCAGAATGCTGATTTCTCAATTAGTGAACATTAATTATTTCCGCACAATTTGTCTAGCACAAATGAGAGGGACATGCATTTTATGCTGTACTGTTCGTCAAAAATAGTCTCGGGAACAACGTATCGCAAGTTATAACCTATTCAAACATGTTGGGACTCACTTTTTGTGTTAGACATGATCCTCTCTCACGGAAACTTGGGAATCCTTTCAAATTAACCTCATGACGGAGAATAGCATTAATGTAGCTTGGGCCTTAAACGTTAAAAGTGCCTAGATGTTCCAGCCTACAACTTTCTATTTAAGTTGTCAAACCTAGTTCCTTAGAGAATACGATCTAGCCATGCCCCCATAGGTTACTACACAGATAAATAGCTCCAGGACATTTGAATCCCTGTGAATAGGGAGAGGTTTGCAAACAATCATCACATGCCGTTCCAATGTTTGTTAAGTTTTGCCGAGGATCGTGAGCACTATGCAGTATAGCCTCACAATCCAGGCCTACTGTAGGGTTTAAGCGATTCACAGGACACAGCATCAATAATGGCAAAATTGAGTATCGTTTCGGACAATCCAGCATTAAATCACAGAGGGGACAGTGTCATGCAAAAACCCCATAGTAGAAATGTAGGATTGTTGTTATCAACACAGTAAAAAAGATTTCATGCAAGTCATATTCAATATGACATACCTAAAGTATACATGTGAAACTTGCCCAGAGATCCTTGAAACTTAATGACTTGGTTTAACGAGTACATGGTATTATTTTTTCGCAGAAATTGAGAAACATTAAAGGTTTGATATGGTTACTTTGAGTTTGTAAAAATAGCCGGCCGGGCTGGGAGTTTGGATTGGAGTCTACAGGTGACTGTATGATATAGGCATCCATAGTGCAACAAACCAGAAAACGTCAGCGGTCTGTGACTTGTTAATTACAAGGATAGGTAGCGAATTCTGTACTGCTGTACTCTTCAGGAAAATCAATGGCAGAACATACTAATACAGTGGTAGGACCACCTCTCTCCTTTTGAGCACATCATTCATTGAGGGTTTCAAGTGCTTTAAGAGGTCCAGCCACAGGAGCTCGGAAAATTGACCTAGCCTACACTTATATACAAATATTAACAGGCTATGTTAGTGTAGGCTAGGTCAATTTTCCGAGCTCCTGTGGGCCCCAGCTCAGGCTAGTTTGTCATGAATTCTACACACCTATTGCAGAGCCAGAGCATTGCACTCACTTGACATGGAAAGGATGGGGACTAATTCTCTGTGGTCAGTTAGTTCAACATGAGGTAGAGTATATTCGTAGTTCCTAGGGCAAATTGATTACAAATGACATATCGACGATAGGCCTGGGACTACTGAGTCGTGACGATTTTGAAACTCGTAAAACGGCCCATTGATTCCATTAGGCGAAACTAATTACAGGACCCACATGCTCCACATGGCCTTACCGACCGCGAGGTGCCCAGCATAGGCATATTCTTGGCCACACCGGCCGCACGTGCCTCAGGTACCGGCACACCGCCGGCACTGCATGTAGATAATGTATAGTCGTTTTTGCACAACGAACCGTAAACATTGTGAAACTGTTCTTTTTATTACGACCAAATTTGCTGCAAATACAGTCTAGAATTGCCCATCAAGCGTATCCATTATCACTTTAAATATAAGTGAACATTAAGTGGATACACTAAGCATATAATACCACAATTTACACATAAACAACAAAGATAAACTGTAAACAAACGATATTCTAGTGAAATATCTCATTCTTACCACGGACATTAGTCGTATCGTCTGACCAAGCCACACATTGCGGCGAGACGATGAGCAGCTGCAAATACAGCCTAAAATAAAAGAAAAAAACAGAGATTCGACAGCGAAAGTGGACGGTTAATTCCATACAGATAATGAGATAATGTGTCAGTAATAGATCCCCGAGTGTTGGCACGGTTCCTCACATGTGATATCACAAATATTGCAGGGGAGAATGTTCATCACGGTCAGAATACAATCGAATAGATTATGCGTGTAAGGTTTTGTTTTGGAATTTATGCATGTTATTTGCAATGGCGTTGTTTTGCTTCCCGCGCAGGTCAGGCCTCCTAATCTGCATAGAGAGATATAACGGTACCATTACCCAATCACGGGTAATAGAGGGGGTGTGATATCCAGTAAACATCATTGACGTCAAAGCTCATGCATAATATATGAATTTTAGGGAGAATTGTAGTGATAGGAAATAATCAAGTCAGTATCCTTCTATAAATTTTAGGCAACATAGAGAGGCTATAACCTATTCTAATTTGGTGCGAGTTTGTTGACAGGGGTAGAAAAAACGACAACTCACGTCATTATTATTATGGCAGATGGACGTCAAACTTTGATCATTTTAAATTCTCTTATATTCGCGTACGTTATGAATGACCTCATAGGCTTACGTTACTGATAACTGAGATCAAGGATTCATTTCACAATAGCGTTTACAGGTGGAGTTGGATACGCTATTGCCATTGTTTTCGTCCAAAAAAACTAACACCTATAATATTTACTTTCATTGAAAAACAAAAGCACGTCATTTTCTAGCTAACTCTGAAGAAGATTTTTTGAATGGTTGTGAAGAAAATGTCCCAGAACGTGTTGACTGACACGCGGTGGTGGGCTGGAAGGCAGCATGAGGCGTTCTCAGAAAACATGAAGATTAAGTGCACATTTGGCCGATTGAACCCTACTACTGATTTATGAAGTGAATTCGTTACAGCCGTAAGGAAGCAGTTCGGAAATGTCGTGGGACAGATTCGCAGGTAAACGACGTTTTCCTTGTCATGACCGATAGATGACTTTTCGGCCTCGTTGTTGAAGTGTTGAGCTCATAAAATGACAAAGCGGCCTGTCGAAATGGATGGTTCGAGCGGTGGATCTAGCTGAAAATGGTATCAAAAAGTTTCATATCAGTAATTAGGCCTATGTCCGAAATTTTCAACCCGAAGAAAGCTATCTCATGATTTGTCCTCAATCTTGCCAGCTGAAGGGCATGGTCTGGGTATCACCATGTGACTACGACCCCCCATATATGAATAGCAGTCTGGGAAAGAACAAGTGCCGCATGGCAGCTTTCTACGACTGTTTGAAGGAGTTGCGCTTGGGCCAGTTCAAAGTCGTTCAAGGTGCATGAGACCAGCCCTTTACCCCAAACTTGGAGCTTTGCCCGCAATCGATGCGTAACGAGGATATGCTTCGATTCCGATTTGTCGCGCGGTGGTCTTTTGGAGGGGGACACCCCCCCCCATGGCACGCCCACTGTTTTTGACGCCATTCAAAGGACCGCGACAATGGTGACATGAAGTCGACAAATACTTTAATTGAGTTACCACTTTCAAGTATGACCATCAATCCATCTTCTAGTGTAGGCAAATTTACATTCAAACAGGTAATATCGATGTCGCCAACAACCATCGAATAATGGTCGCTTCCGTTTGCCACGAGTGGGGCCAAATATCGTTCGACGATCGGAAACTATCGCACTGACATATCTTAGTGGTGATATACCGTATACTGAATCACTCTGAGGGGGTTTCTCGTCGTGAAGTAGTGCAAAGGATACCACACCCAAAATTGGAGGTTCTATATTAGGTATTATAGGCTTCGACATGAGAAATTATAAACGTTAACAGGAAACAGTGCCCTATGGGAACTATACACAGTGAATGCTGTGAATGAAACCTTATTAACAGAGAGACTAGGGTTGGTCACCCCCAAACATACATATAGGATCATCTTTCGTATCTTCTGAACGTTTCAACGAAAGGTTTTGTTCAAATGTCACTCATGGTCATTGTTTAAAGGCAAATAGGGGTCCGAGAAGACTGTTTCGCACTGACTTACGTATTATTACAGCAGGCCTCCCGGCAGTCCCCATGTGCGTCACGGGGGCCGACAGGGGCATTTGTAATGGTGAAGGTTCCCCGATTACACACCAAATAGGTATTGGCTGGATTCGCCGGGTATAGGCAAGTTGGTTCCTTCGATAAATAACTAGAACGTACCAATATCAACCAGAAGTCAACTTAACATGACCTTGGACTTTAACCTGCCTACATAAACATGGAGCTATTATCGAGATCATAAAATGTTAAATACTGACGCAGGGCCTAAGAGAGCCGGGGGGGGGGGGGGGGTTGTCACACCCCCACCCCAATAATTTTGGGAATGTCGCACAATTTTGGTCTGCGGCCCAAAAAAAAAAAGAAAGAGGAAAGGAAAGAAGAGGTGAAGGGTGAGAGGAGGAAAAGAAGAGGAAAAGGAAAAGAGGAAGGAGGAAAAGAAGAGGAAACGAAGGAGAGGAGAGAGAAAAGAAGAAAAGGGGAAGAGAACGGAATTGAGGGAGTGTAGGGGAAGACAGGGAATGGAAAGAGGAATAGAAACCAAAACGGAAGCCAGACTTTAATTATCGGCTATTTCGACATTTTGGCTCTCAGCTAATGGCCGATTGCATTCGCGTCGGCAGAGAATGGCACGTCGGCCCACAACCGATATTGTCGCCGTCGTGTGTAATGGAACGAGTGACGAGTTCTGTCGGGGCAATCGGCAAAAGGGGGAAAAAAATTTTTTTAATTTTTTTAATTTTTTTATTTTTCATGAGGTTGACAATTCTTTGAAAGTTTTCGTTCCTGGTCCTATATTCCAGATGAGAAAAATACAAAAAAATCAAGTTATTTGGCTGAAAACAATAAGAAAGAAGTTCCCAGAACTTAACAATGAAAAACAGTCGGTTTAGGCGGGGAATCATGCGAGCGGCAGTAGTTAGAGAACAAGGCGAGAGATAGAGGGACCCCCCCACCCACAGTTTTTTTTTAGATCGAGGAATTGCGCAGGAAACTACCCAATTTGGGGCACAGAATAAGTTAACATCTGGTTAGAGATATAATAATGCATAAGTGGAAAGAAGATGTATACTAAATGGCTGAAATTTTGATAAATTGCACCATGGAAAGGGTAAAATTTTTGCGCGCTCTTCGCGCAGTTGCTTTGAGGGCTCGGCCTAACATCACGATCTGCAGTAAAAATCGGGCATTGTTGAGATTCGGGCAAAAATTGCTGGCGTTCCGATTTAAGGGTTCGGCGTACGTGGTGAGCGGGTTCAAGTAATTACTGAACGTCCCAATTCAATTGTACTGAAAATATTGCACCAGTTGATCTGAGGACCGTTTCAATATTCAAAATTTTCCAAAGGGGGAGGGGGACACCCTCAACTTAGACCCCTCACCCATATCAGTAACCATGCCGATCCGTCGGCAAAACATCATCCCTACCCCCCCAAATTATCAACCAGCGTACGCCCCGATACTGAACTGTAATACTCGGCACACGGACCGGCGACATGAGTGAATCACTAACGCAAGTCAACGTGGGCCCCCTTATATGATTGATGAGTGACTGCCTGCCCAGAATGGTGTATTCGTGATGGCCCAACCCGGGGAGATCACTGCGGTATTATATTGTTATGGTGGTTGTACTCCTACCACGCCGGCTTTCGCGCATCAGTGGCAAGAACGCAGAGTAGAGCAGACCGCTGTCCTATCACCAGATTCATATAAGTATCGATCGATCCTGTGCATGTGAAATATTTTTGAAACGCGGTTGCCGTTACGTGAAATGGGTTCAATTTGAGTGAGTTGCGTCTTGAGATATCGTGCGAACAAGCTTTCGGCGTTAGTCTTTCCGGAACTCAATGAATTACCTTGAACTAACACCAAAACGATGGGACTCCCTTTCTGCATATGTGCCCAATTTGAAGCGATGTCCGTACATTCTCCAAACTTGCGCCGTGAGGATGATAAAAATAAGCACACACACGCGCGCACCACCACGTCATCTTGACAAATTGGATTTCATTTCACTCCAGCCAGCCCTACATCTGGGGAGGACAACTGGCAGCTGGATTACAAAGAGGCTATTATAATAGATGGAGAAAAAACTGAAGGACGACATTCCGTTACGGAGTACAGTCCTTGAAAGTTTGTGCATGTGTATTGCGCAGGGTCGAAGAAGATTCCCATCATGCAAAATAAAGATGTAATACTTGCAACCCTGCAAAACAATCTTGTTTTTCTATTGGAATTCACCATTATTTGAACTTCGAAAGTCGAAAAGCATTTATATACTGAGGGAGAGGAATGCTTCAGTGGGTTGGTAGATGTTGATGGTTACTTTGGTGAATGGTGAGAGGACAAGACAACAGAACTCTGCTAAATGTGACTTATTCAACAAAATCGAACAATGAAATGAAATATAACATAACTTCCCGGGTTGTCCTAAGTGTGCCGTCATGGGTTATTGCGAAAGTGGGATTCTCTCCCAATTTATCGGCAATAATGGCCAATAACTCCACATAGGAAAATCATATTGAAATTTGGTTTGGCCCTATAGATACCGTTTTCAATTCTCCCACGTCTAAGCTGCGAGTTTGTGCTGTAAAATCAGTTGTATGGACCAATATCTAAAGTGAAGCAACATCCCGATAACGTGAATTCAAGTTCACTACGTGAGAGGCTTTTCACTCCGATACTAGATTACGAGATATAGCCATCACACTAATATACTGTCAAATACGAAATTAACTACTTGCTGCGCAATCAACCATTTTCTCCTTTTCCAAATACGGTAAACCAGGAGAAAGAAATATGCCACGTAACAGTAATTCGGCAATAATACTGAAAGTGATGTTTTTATATTTTCAAAACAGACAACATATTATCCTGATTTGTAATTCCTTATTTAGTTTCGAATTTGTTTACGAGACGTGCTGGAGGACGATTCGCGTAGTATGGAATAAACTACTAGAAACAAAACCGCCCGATTCGGCATTTAATGACCTCGCGTGACCTTGAATGATTTTGAAGAAAAAAAAACATGTTTTCCCCCATGAGTTAACCCTGTCCTCGAATTTTCAACTATTTCAACAAGCACACTATCAAGGATCAATGGATGTATCATAAAATATGAGTTGTTGCCAATAGGTGACCTTGAATGTCTTTGAGGACCATGCCCACAACTGTTTTATGAGAAGTCTTTTCCTCGATAATTACGCCCTGCAGTGAACTTTCAACAATCCAACATGCACTGTCACTGATAATGCTATTTTGATAATTTTTTCGCCAATAAGTTACCTTGAAGAAAATTGATAACATCACTGTATTTTTTGGAAAAAAACTGTCACTGCAAGTTTTCGGAGGCATGACCACAACGATCCAATACTTTTCATCACACATCACACATAGATCTATCACCTACACTAAACTTTGCAGTTATTTCTTGACCTGTAACTCCTAAAATCAGCACATTTTCTGAAGACATGAGCGCTGACTCGTTGCCCTTCCATCATCATATGTAGTTTGACCCACTATAATTCTTAAAAAACACAACCACCGCATGATATATCTCAATGAGCATTCTAACTGCAATGGATTGTAAACGAAACCTCTCGAGGGTCCTCGGAGGTTAAATTGATGTCAAAGGTCACAGACAGATCGGGTCAACCAATGGATCTAAAGGGTGTACCGACCTCCCATCCTTGACATATTTGTGGGTATTCATGTATGTCCCAAAATATTAGCTTTTGACGCCATATTTGATGATTCATCAACGAAGTGACTGTTTTGTTAATATGTACTCTCATATCATTCGCAACTAGTCCCGAAATCAAATCGTGTATACGGGACCTCGCTAATCGGAGTCACTGCCCTCTTAAAATAGTTGTCACTTCATTTGATCTATATTGTGAACTTCGCGACCTACTTCACAAACATACATGCAGATCGAAAATGGACATACTGTATACTTGTGTTCCCAGATTCGTAATGCTGAACACGGAGTGCGGCGTTTGATCCTCGACTGCCTTTATGTTTGTTGACCTCTATTGACTAAAAAACATGGACCATATTGCTAAACCGTATACTCAAGTGTGATCCCCATCCAACCCAGTCGGAAATTTCCCTGTTTCAAGTTTCGATTTGATTAGACAAATATTTATTCGGGCTATCTGTGTTCACAATATTTCCAGACTGACCTGGACCTGACCCAATTCAATAATGTAGCTAATCATGGGGAACCCATATAGGTTCTACTCAGTTATGATCGTCCATCCATCCGGGGTTCACGTTTTTTCAATTGTAACGCATGCATATACTTAGTATAAGCTTGGTCCTTCAGGCCGCCGTGTTCACACAGGAGACTTAGAGCCCAATTATAATTCAGTTATCTGATTCATTTTATTGATTTCTTCACCAAGAATAATCCCCGATCCATTCCAATAACAAAAAGGTAATTGTCTCCCCATAAGGAGCTGTTTTAATCGATATCAGCTTCATCGGACCAACTTTTCCGGACTTATCGTGTTCACAAGGTTTTTGAGACTTTGATCTTTTGACCTCAGTTCCCTTCGACCTGACCCGAGAACAAGTATCCATGTACTGATTATGGGGAACCCACATACGAAGTATGACCCTGATCCATCAGGGTTAAAATTGATATGTTGTTCAACAAAAAAAGGCAATACAATGATTCTCTGACCTCGTTCTATTTAAAGATAAAAATCGGTCGAAGGCGAAAGGGACCAACACGTCCCCAGGAAGCCACTCTTTCACCATATCGATAATAATTATGTCCCAAAAACTCTCGGCGATGCTCCAGAGGAAAATTGTAAAAAAAATTCTATAGATTTTATAGATCTATTACATCTGTTCTGGTAAGAGTGCTACTTTACGGAAAAAATGGAAAATGACTATTCCATGCATTCTCAACGTCAGAGGGGGGTCAGAGGGCCTCTCCTATTGTATTTTTCAGCAGATTCGCTGAGACGCTCAGCACAGTCTGTCGCTCTCTCAAGTGTATTGTCATGTGAAAGTGAAAAAATATATTAAAAATAGATGGAAGCAGAATATATTTATCATATCTGGGTTTCGTTTCATCCAGTCTCTGTGTTATTCTAACAATGTTTGGTTCTGATGACCGTCACGAGGGGAAACCCAAAGGTGTTGTCGCCATCGAATTACAAAGTACTCGATGATTTTTTTTAAACCCTTCGTGAATGTGAAAAAGTTAGTATTTTTTCTCCGAATATATGAAGCTTTTGTCTATCTATTGTAACTATCAGGTGATTTCCCATTTAATTGGGATTGGAAATTCTCGTGTGAAGTTCTCAAAAGGGGTTAAATTTACTTTGACATGGCATCATTAAGCAGGATTTTGTCTCCACCCGTGACGTTACCAAGGCATTACGTGATAATAGTTTTACTTTTTCACGTCTCATCGACAAGGGTGGCGCCGGCGGAGGGAGGGGGGGGGGCAGGGGGCCATGCCCCCCCCAGCACCCGTCAGGGACGCCAATGTCTCCCATTCTCGTAGGGAGCCCGAGCCGAGGGGTGCGCGGGCCTGTTGCCCCCGACAGTATAAGTATTCTAACTCTTCTTAAAGACGAAATCCTTATTAAAGCCCCAAAAAATTTCACAATCCTATATTCGAAAGTCCCTAAAGCAGAGTAAGGTCACTCGGGGCTCCACAATCCTGTCTGGGGAGGATGAACCCTCGGTCTGCCGTCTATAACGATTTCTTGCTTTTGGTTAAGTGGGTGTACGGGGGAACTACTACTAACTGACTAAGAGCGCCGGTTGAGTGGGATGCTACATGAGGTAAACAATGTGGGACACCACGTGGGGGGAAACTCGGACCCCCCCACAACCAGTCGGGGCACCCCCCCCCCCACCCCCCCACTCCCTGGCCCCCGGCCACAACTGCAACCACTCAATTCAGGTTCATGGGATCCATTTTCCGATGAAAGGGTTCTCGTTCGCCCTTCGCATTCTTATTCGAGAATTTTCCATAACGTTTCTCAAAACTGTTTTTTTTATTTCTCCAAAAACCGGGTTCTCAGGAGTCATTCTCTTGGGCTTCGTTGGAAATCCTTTGTGTTCCCCAACATGCATACAGAACGTACGTGATCATACCACAACACTCACCCAAGTTTCTTGCTTTTTCTTTTCGGCAGGGTGGGAGGTTGGTTAATCCGTAAGGAATTTGCAGGTCGTGTTTGAGATCAAAGTTTTAGGTCTTGTGGGGTACGTCCCAAAGTGCGCTAGAGTTCTGCTGATACCATGGAGATAACTGACTAGAACAGCGAGGAATAATGTCCACGAGGTTCCTTATAGAAGTCCAGACACAGAAGTGGTAGCGGTTTCATTGGCCCCGCCCACATTCATCCAGGCTAACAAAACCACGCTTCCCGGGTGAAGGTCCTCCTCCCTCACAAGACTAATCCCGGTGAGGAATTCCTTTGTTTTGCACCAACTGATCACATGATCGTACGGCCGTTAATCCGCTTGACAAATTTCGCTTAGATCATATGGCGATATCTCATGTGCATGGTCCCCGTTGTCAACGAAGCCTACTGACAATTTCCTATTCGATGGTTCCGACATCACCGTTGTTTTTACTTGGTAATATTTCACGGAACCTAGATCGATGCCCTCATCGAACATTTTCTCGGCGGCCATTCCTTTCCTAGCCGGTGGTAATCCGTGAGCTGATCACCCTCTTTGGATGGTCATGCCATTTGACAATCCCTATAGTACCAGACCGGGAAAGGGACTTCGGTGTAAACACGTACCACAATAGTTGGGAATTGTCCCTGTACCATGGCACGATACCACGGGAAGGGAATATTTCAAGGCTAACCCGATCGCGGAATCTACTCAAAACGGGCGCACCTTGAAACGTCACATCCTGAACATGGATGACTAATACCCTGCGCAGGATATATACTAGTTGAGGAACGATGTAACGAACATGATAGTCAGCTATGCGATGCGCTGGGAGTCGACAGAAGCGCTGCTCCCTAAGGAAAAATACAGAGATTTTTACGATTTTCTGTGTATAATTGTAACAATGATACAACCATCAGGAACAATCGGGCTCTTCGCCTCCTCCTCTACATATTTTGCTAACCGACACCTGTAATTTCGTGATGAGTCGTTTTCCTTATTCGGGTTATCGGAGTAACAAGTTTCCTAGAATTGACCTTCAATACATCGAGCGCTGCCCACCCCCAAACAAAGAGCAAATTACATTTGGGTAGACGTCCCATTATTTCCTCAACCGTTCCTGCTCATTTTTTTAGTTCATAATAATAATGATTTTTATTGTTACCGAACTAGCATTTAATTCATTCTCTAAACATATTTTGTCTCTCTTGAACCTTTTCTCTCTTTTGGACGGGACTGGCTCAAGAGTAAGGGTTTCTTCCTCCTCTTCAATATTCGACATATCTGCCGGGATTCAAATTTGAGCAAGCTTTGCGTCCACCAAATATCCTCCTAACAAGCGTTGATAGATTTGACCTCTGTTTGACCTTGATGACTCCCAACTGCCCAAAATGGAATGGGCTTTGTCCTCTTCACATCCTCGGCCTATACCGGCCTACTTGAACTCGTTAAATGTTTTTGCGTGCGCCAGATATCGCTTCAGTATGTTCTATTTTCGGCAATAGACCTTCTCTGACATGGGATATTCTGATCACAGAAATTGATCATGGCTGGGAGAATCCTGGCTGAAATCCATAACTTTGAGCAGTGGCGAACCCACGTTGAGGGTGGGGGGGGGGGGTCAAACATCCATGACCCAAGTTGTCAATTCATTTTTAACAAAAACTGTTTTTTTGCAGTTTCAGTCAGGTTTTTCAGTTTGTTTATTTAGCAATATTGCTCGCATATGTCTGGATTCTAGGGGCCCATAAATTGTAGCTTAGTTGCCAACAGGGGGGGGGGGGTGAGGCCATTTATGAGAGCGCACTTCCATGGGGTTCCGACCCAACTCTCCCCCGCCCTCCTCCCCCAAACCAATACCTCGTACGCGCCTGATTGTAGAGAGATTTTTAAGCCTGTAGGTGTCGACAGGCTGGAAAAAACCGGTATTAGCTATGACGTCGGTAGAGACCCGGCAATTTTCCCCTCTGGCCAAATACTGAGAGGCAAAACGGGAAATTAAGGATGGGGGAGGGAACAAAATGAGAATAAAGTGGAACCCAAACATCCAGTTATTTGGGAATAAATGTTTTTACTCGCGAAATATAAGGTAGCCAAAATGGCATGATGATGATGAGGTACGGCGAGGTACGCAGAAGCCTGTTTCTTTGACGTCCCCACAGAGTTGCGGGAACGCCGGGAAGAAATGTCCAAAATCGTTACAATCGTCCTTGCCCCATCTGATCGGAAGGTTGGCGTACGCGCCTGCTCGGCAGCTTTCATCTTTTCCTGACTTCAACTGTTACCAAGATACAGGTTCTTCCTCTCCATATCTGCAACCTTGCCAACCCACTAAGATTGGCCTACTTTGAACGTTGATGATGGTTTATTTTTCTTGATATCATGCTCATAGGTATTTCCGTTTTGAGCCTCTACTGACCTTGAATTGGTGCGATAAGAACAATAGGATTCATGAGCCTCCTCGATCGCAACCTATCTCCAGCCTACTTTTAAATTGATTGATTGAAACTTCGCAACTGCTCATAAGCATTGACCTGATATAACAACAATATGATCTTCAGCTATAAATAAACGGTCACTACTACATAGTTTGATGCTCGCAAACTCCTCATACCAAGCATTTGGCCACTAATCTCTCCATGATGACCTTGAACTGATACCTTAATGTAGGGGTCGTCCTCTTATATCTTTATCTGTTTTTTACTCTCCTCTCGTGGATCTAGTATTATTATTATTATATTATTATTATTATTATATTATTATTATTATTATTCTTATTATTTTATTATTAATTATTATTATTATATTATTATATTATTATTGTTATTAACATCATCATTATCATCACATCATCATTATCATCATTAACAATATTCAGTTCCAGCCAACAATTGTGGAGATTTACTGGTTCTCCTCGTACATGAATTTAATAATGAGCTATACATATATATATGATATATATAATTCAATTAAAAAAAACGCTATTGTCTAACATTCTGCTCCAGTTCTGAAAATCGTAAGTTACGACATTTTTTCCGGGACGCCCAGTGATTAAATATCAAAATACCACACGCAAACGCAAAACGTTTTAGTTTAATTATCAACACAAAACAGCGTCGGAAATAGTGATTAAGTACAATTTACATATCAACCCTCGTTTATTTGAACCCCGTTTTCATTCCCCCACAGACATCGAATAGTGTCTTCGCGCGCCAATCTGGGTCTTATGTCCCCCCTAAAATAATTGTGGATCAATCAGACTTCTATTCTTCGGGAACAATAGAGTAATGGCGATCATGCCCCTTTTCATTCAAGTTTCCTTCCTTCTCTCAAAGTGGCGTTCATTTGGTCACTGGGCTCTTTCTGAAGATGGTATATTTTTCGAGAAAAATGCAGTCTTCTTGTTCTTCGGGAATTTCTATATTTCTTACTAAAAAGAGGGGCCGCAGTCGTGTGATTTTCTTCTATTACGGGTACGGTTAATCTTGGACATGCGTTTTTGAAACATTTTGAGTCATGAGTCATGACCCAATTTAGAGTCAATATTATTATGGTTCATGTAATGTGTTTATCCGTCCTGTTTGTCTAAGGATTGATGCAATAGTCAACAACTAGCGCTTTCAATCTTCATTCCAGTCTGTATTTAGAAGCCCCGGCCTGGTTGATCGAAAGAATACGTTTAAGAAATTGGGCTGTTTTTTTTCGACTGCTCTTGAATGAGACGCTTTATCCGCAGTTCTATTCCATCCAGAGGCGGTTTGTAGCCCTGTGGGGTCGAGGGGGGGAAAGGGGTGGGGAAAAGTTTCACCCTGACAAAAGATCGCGAAGAAGGGCAAATCTGGAAATCGACGTTCAAAACAGGAAATGGAGGAGATAGAGAGAAACTTGGATAACAGAATACTCGCAATTGAGGGTGATTTGGGGCATGGAGAAACACGGAAGCCCTGCGTTTGGACGTCCTCATGAAGTTAAGAGGTCAACAACTCCCGCCCCCCCTTCTGCTCATGTACTTCTCGTGAGCAGAGGGGAAACCGGGAAGAATCGCCAAACACCGTCTTTCCCCCCGGGCTGACTATGACGGCCTGGGGCTACAACAACCCCTGTTCCCCTACTATGTCTAACGACCCTGCGGACTCACGACGAACTTTGAATAAAGCCGGTTCTGTATTAGCTGCTCTGCTTGCCACGTGCTAACTCCATGATTGGTTAAGACATCTCCGTCCTCTAATCGATCGTTTAATTAACCGTGGGGCCTTTCAACATTCAAACACAATCAGTCATACTTGAGGGTAAAATGTTCATCTTGCATATACGTGAAGGGCGTTGCATTATATTGAAAGTTGGAAAGTGAAAAGTAGCTCGAATCCGTTAAGTTTTGGGGAGTTGTGGCCCAAACCCTTCAGCATCGGCAATCGAGAGAACAATCAAACATGTTTTATGTGAACAAAGGGCCTTGAACCTCATTCATACTACTTAAAAAAATCACGTCCCCTCCTAGTTCTTATGCCCACAACAGAGATCAAAGGTGTCAGAATTATAGGCCTGGGAGCATGACAATCCAACACAATCTACATGGTACAACAACACCGATATCCATATGGCCCGCCGAAAGCGCCGACAGCGTGCAAGAAAATGGCGAAAACTCGACTGGAGAGTGATCGGCAGAGATATATTCGAACATCGGAACCTCTTCAATCAGATGTATTGCTAACGGCGAAGTTGGAATATTACGAAGTAAACTTTGGGAATACAGACACTAAGACTATTTTCAAGAGTGTAAATAGCAATGCTGCCCAATTATGGAATTAATTTACCTCCCCATTAATCGGCGCACGTTACTTGCGATTAATTTGCTACTACTTTGATAACGAGATCAAGGCAATCTACCAAAGTTTTTTGACCAGGGTGCTGTCAATAACAACATGCAATGCCCCTCCCCACGAGAATTATGCTACTTGCTTATTTGCTGAATTCGACATGTTAACTGAGGCTGATGTACTTAAGCATCATGACGGCACCAACGAAGTCGTGTACTGTTCGTGGTCAGGTCAGAGGTCATCTGAGGTCACCAGAAGGTCAAAGTCTGAAAACCTTGTGAACATGAGAAGTCCTGAATGGTTTTGGTTCGGATCGGGTTGAAATTTTCTGTGTGCTTTTCTTATTGGGTGGACAGGAACCCTATTGTTTTCTGTATAGGTCGATGTTGAATTTTGGTCCACAAGTGCAAGTCGAACGCCTTGGTAGGCTGCGGACGGCAAATTCCTTTGGCGAATACATTGCATGTCTTTCGCCATTTCACATTTATCGTTTGTTCAAATTTAATTGACTCTACTGACCTCTGTCATTACTGGCATGGAATGACTTGGAACATGTCGACCACATTGGCCCAATATTTGATATTCCTGGCCCTTCCTAAGCGCGGTGGCAGTGAACAGTGGAAACACACTTCCCACAGAAATGAATATCTAACACTGTTGACACTCAAGTCATAGTTGAACCATCCACAAGTTACATTAAACGCATTGAGGTGGGGTGGGGAAGGGGCGCAAAGCCAGATTTCCTTTGTAGGTCACCACTGGAGGAATTGTGACCGAGATGTATGTAAAAACAAATCCTGTGGAGCAGGTCTAATGTAAACTAGGGCGATGTCGAATGAAAGACAAATCTCTCCCCATGGACAATCGGTGTTTTTGTCAACTTATTTTAGCAGAACGGACCTCTGGCAGATAAGGTAAAACACTGCTCAGCGAGGATGGGTATGTAACAACTTTTGTCGGGCAGTAGGAGAGCTCAAATAAATTTGGAAATTGGGTTAATTAATGGGATTTAATTAAAATCTAATAACACTAACTTTCGAACATAAATGTTGCTAAGGCTAGCCAGTAACAAGCTTCATCCACACACTAAGTTTCAACAACCTCACCCTGATCGCATTATGGTTTAAAGCTATGAATGAACGTGACGAACAGAAAGGGACAACTAACTAACGAACGGACGAACAACAACGAACGAACAAAACGAACGGACGGAGAACAGAAACTTGAGAGACTGCGCCACCGCAGCTAAAAATGGAAATTTGTGAAAAAAGTCCAATATGTTGGCAAATTTTGGCTTGTGAACATGATAATTCGACCCCACCTGGGCGGATCAAGCTTATACTTAGTATGGTGTATCCCACTATGACGAAATGAACCAGATTGTTTTGGGGTCAGGTCAGATGTCATTTGAGGGCACCAGAGGGTTACGAATCTGATAACCTTGTGAACACGATAAATCCAGATGGTTGGTCTGCATCGGGTTGAATTTGTTGTATAGTCTTTCTCATGGGGAGTACAAGGAACCCTAGTGATTTTGGTAGAGATCGGGGTGAATTTTGGTCAACTAGAAAAGTTGTGAAAAGTGAAGGTCCGATAATTTGCAAATTTGGTTGTGAACACGATACTCGACCCCACCTGAATGGAGTAAGCTCACATAAGTGGTATGTTGTTCCGATGATGAGTACATGAACCCTATTGTTTTATAGGTCCTAGAGGTCAAAGTCTGGAAATCCTTTGAAATTAGTGTGGCAATCTTATCAAGAGTACAGGAACCCTATATTGGTTGGTTGGGAAAATTTGGGAAATTTGTCAAGACGTTATGTTTTTCCCATAATGAGCTGGTACAATTCTCCCATTTGTCCTTGTGCCTTGCTATAGGTTGTCATAAAGAGTCAAGGAATCACTAAGCTTTTGGCTCTCTGATTTCCCCTGGAGGTGATCCTTTTAGACGTCCTCTCGGGTGTTCAGACGTCCCTCCCGGCAAAAAAATTGGGGGGGTGGGTAAATGGCGTTTCCTGAGGACAGGTGGGAATACAGGACCGGACAGTGCTAGTACAGTTGGTGAACTTTCGATGAATGGACGGTGGGGGAACTAGGCGTATAACTTGCAAAACCTTGCAATCCCGCTGCGCTAACGGCCGTCAACTTCAAATCACTGTTCTGCTAACACAATATTAAATTATACCTGCATGGGTCTCTAATGTCTCAAACCCGGGTTTTCCCTCCTGAATTCCTTTAGCATTGACCTAATTATCGGTTCCACAACGCATAATTACTTTTTCTTAGTCCATGTTCGAGATTCTGTGACAGAGGCTTCCTGGTTAATTTAAAGTAGCGATCCCGATCGAGAAATCTTTACGCAGTATAGAAATGGTCAATTGTAGACAGAAATGCTTCGCTTGAAAATTATATAAAAAAAAAACCGCGGTTTTCCATGTGAGGTCCATGCAAACTTCCCGTCGCTTTTCGTCGCCAGTTCCTAGCAAACGGCATTTTTTTTTTCATTAAGCCTCGGAAGGCGGTACCCAAAGTTCGACGCATATTCTAGGACATTGCCTCGACTATTTATACGTTGCAGTGAACATTACCTGATTGAATACTCAATCGCTCGATTAATCATCAATATTCACTAACTCGTCAAATATCGTTCTCGGTGCGAAATTGCGTTTGAAAAACAACATTTTATTCAATCCGCACCGACCGACATTAGGTTTACAGAAGAAAAAAAAATGGCCGAACAAAATTCTAGGGTTCCTTGTAGATTCAGTATGGTTCCTAGAATCTTTGCTGTGACTTTCCAGTATTTTATACCGGTAATTTAACATTTTAATATCTTAATCTTACCTCTTTGCGATTCCCTTATCAGACATTAGGAGTTTTTCCTATATATAAATTGTTCACGATTCACACTGAAAACAAAGAACTGTATCGAATTGACTAATATACCTTACTCACCTAACTAACTAACTTCCTAACTGTCAGTCAATCATCCCTAAGATTGCGAATCGTTTTTCCCGGGTAATCAGACATGCATGTCGTTTGGCCATTTCCTAACAACGATTGCGGCTATGGTCCGACTGGGATCGGTAACCAACACTTCCCCCTAATATTATATCCCATTGTCGATTAATTTAGTTGCAAAATTAGAAATGACGTTTGTTTTGTTATTTCCAATTATTGGTCGCAACTCCTAGGTCTAGCTCGACGTGATGTGGGTCGACGACAAATCTTCGAGAAAACTTTTCGGAAAAGTCAGGGAGTTTCTTCATTAAATTATCAAATTCACACAATCCACTGACGACTGATACCCTCGGGAAAACATAACAAGCATCACCAATACCAATTCTATGTCCTTCAAAGTTCACTTGTCCCGTTCATTACCGCCGCTTCTGAGAAAGGTTCTACTTTTGAAGAGGGTAGTACACCGTCTGTACACGCAGGATTATTAAGAATTTCAGAAGTTTAAGATTTCATTCCAACTGACTTTATTGACTGACTGACTGACTGAACGGACCTCCCATCGACTTTCCGAACCGGCCGCAGTTAGTCTCAGGATCCCACGATTATCGTGACGTAGTCAGGTAATAATACCTGATACTACGCAAACATCAGAGATGCGATAAACGGGGTGACATAATCGAGTCCCACTTGGTTTGTTTGCCCTCTGGTTGCGTAAGCACTAACTTCATGAACGACTGCCAACAATCCCACTTATGCTACCAGTATCGTATCGTCGTTACCGTTATGACACGGACGCCTGACGTGTAACGGAGGGTGACATGCCGTAGCCGGTCAGTGAAGAACAGTCGCGTATCTGTCGAGGGGAGTGGGGCCGGACCCCCCCCCCCCCCCCGACAGGTTTTACCGGGAAGGACGGGCTGAAAGTATCGGGAAGTCCCTGCCGATGGTGGCGGACGGAGATATACGAACGAGAACGCAATATCAAACCGTTAGTGGATTCCCTCCCTAAACTGGTCAATTTGTCACTAATCTTGAAGCATAATTGCCAGCTTCACAGTTGTATGACAAAAAAAAAACCCCCGTTCCACAGGGCTCAGTAACTGGTAATATGGCCTGTTTCCCCTCTTTGTTATAGCGGAGGACTTGGATTGTTTCTTACAACTTAGGATACGAAAGAAAAATTTCCATTTCAGGTTACTTGTGATCATAATCAAAGGCAACTTACTAACGACATATACGTTTTCATCACACGTGTTTGCAATGAACATGATTTACGTTTACCAGGGTTTTTTCCATGCATATTCTGACATTCTGTTTTGACATCAGAGACATTAGCCCGATCCAAGAAAAAAAGGCGATAGGATCATGTTGTCCATATGGCAACCTCCTGCATATAGAAACCGTATATTGCCCCGCCCCCCCCAAAAAAAATTGAGCCCTCCTGCAGAATAAAGATACTCCTGCAGATTGGAAGAAAAATATACAATGATTGTCCTGCTGCCCTAAGTATCACAGCCTAATGAGGACAAAGACTCTCGCTCTTTTTGCTTTAACCGATTGTTTATTAGGTTCATTAAGTGTCCTGTGAACGCACTCTGTTATGAAACTATACATCGCCTGGCGGGTAAACCGCCAACCTTTATCCCCACATTCGAGCAATCAGTTGGAGGGACAATTTCAATCTCATTTGATAACGCCTGATGACATATGTGGGTGGGGTGATGGCATGAGGCTGAAACGAAAGTCGGTCCCAAAATGATCGCCATTTTCGAATGCGCAATCAGTGATAAAAACCTCCCCGAAAAAAAAAAAAATCCAAACTGGCCGCCGGGTGGGTTCCATGGGGCGAAAGCGAAAGTTAGTCTCGGAACAATCGCAGCCATGATCCAAAACATGCAATCAGCAGCGTATTCGCAAAAATCCAAAATGACCCCCGGGGAGGGTCTCTGGGCGAAACGAAAGTTGGTCTCAAAACGACGCCGTGTTCCGAACAGCGCAATCAGCGATAAAGAAGGTTTCGTCAAACATTCAGGATGGTCGCCCTCGTGGAGGTGCTGCGACGCCCCACTTTCGAAACTCATCCGAAATTTTAATCCGATAAACATGTGTGAAAAGTTTTTCAAGTCAAATCTGACAAATGCGTTTTGCGAGTTATCGCGTGTTCACACGAACATCTTCTCTGGCGGCGGCGGCGGAGACGACCGAGCCAAAACCATTAATAGCCCCAAAATTGGGGGATTGCCGTTATAGATACTATTCGCAATCTCTCGACAATTATCAATTCCGTCATTAGCGTCCTGAGGCAGATCGACAACAGATGCCTGGTTTGTTATTAGACCCTGCGCGCCTGCGTGAACATGTGGACACTCTTGGGAACTTACGCCCGGTAAATGTTTTAATGGACTTCTGTTTCTGCTTCTCACATGATTGTTGTTCTACATGCCTTACACTTAGCAATTCTCATAATGTTAGTCCTAACATCATCTCACTTTTCATATATTTTCTATTTGAGACACCGTAACGGTATGTTGCACTGCAATGGGGGTAACAGTGGTCTGTTGTAACACACACTGAGGTCCCACAAGGCCCTTTTTTGTCACCATCCCTTTTTGCATTTACCCGGACCCCTGTGTTCCATTATGATACTGATTCTTTTTTTAAATATGCAGATGACAGCGCTATTGTTGGGCTTCTCATCTTCCAGCGATTTTCCTAGTATTACTAATTATTTGGCCGCTATTCATGACAAGTCGGGCCGTGCCTAAGAATACCACTTGTTATACGGAACCGAAGAAAACAGGAAGATAGTTGCCGTTCGCACGTACAAGTCACGATCCAATTTTAAAATTGATGGTGATGTTATTGGGGAAGTTGTGTCATCAGAATATATGTATTTTCGGGCTTCCATTCAGTAATGAGCCTCAACAACGGATAATTTTCATCGAAACGAATTTATAGTGTTTGTGTGTAAAAAAATTTATACTCCATTGTGCCTCGTCGATCCTACGAAACTTTTGCAACACATGGTCGTCTAATGAAAATCTTGAATTGGTAAAAAAAGTGGGGGCGTCGCCGCGACCGCTTCGGAGACGGCGGCCTTTTGGATTTTTTGCGAAACTGAGTTTCCCTCGCTTATTTGGCAGGCGTGAGCATGGCGATCATTTTGAAACCAAACCTTTTGTTTCTCCCCTTAAGACCCCATCCTCGGCGGCCATTTTTGAATTTGCGGGCGAAATGTTTTTTTTTGTGTGTGTGGGTGGTGTTTGTGTGTGTGTGTGTGTGCAGATTTGACATTTGCGTATTTCGAAGCATGATGTGTGCGTTGGAACCAACCTCCAATTTCACCTGGGTCATAAATCCCTTTCTGATAAAAACAAACACAAACCAAAACACCGGGAACATGTCACTCTCCCTCGATTGATCGTAAACGTGGGGGAAATGCACGTTAGCGGTTTCCCCGCCAGGCGATGACTAGTTTTATGATTGTAGCCAACATTCTGTAGTCCACATAGTTGAATTGGAGGTAACTGGAAAAAACTTGCTGACGAGTCTCTCCATAACGCTATTAATGTTTTAACGCATGCATTCCTTTCACAGCGTTTCTTCTTATGCTGGTAGCTGATATTGTCGCAAACGTTACTCCTGCAACTCCTGCACAGTAGGCTAGGCCATCTACGATAGAATGTCTCAATATCCTTCCCCATTGAAGAGTTTGCATGACGTCGCTATAACAACGTCTCAGTGCAATTCGATACTCGATACGAGTATATCGTTAATCCTTATATCATGATGATTCGTTAACTGGTTAATGTAAAAATTAAGTTCCGATATATTGTTTTACCCCGATTTTTTTCGTGGTTTTTTCGTGCATATCACTGACGGCACTGGTCATTATTCCGCCAGGGGTTTTCAAGGCTGTGTTTTCCTTCCTCTTCTTGTCGGAATTCGAGCTTTACTGTTCAGCCTGTGTTCTCCGCCCCCACGCACCTCCTTCGTGTACAATTAGACCAGAGGTTGAATGTGGTCAGGAAATTCGAGGTCTCTCTCCAGACTCAGAATGAAAATGTTTCATATGTCATTGCAGACTGGCTGACTAACAACCAATGCCGCGCCGAAGGCGCAGCGTCACCAAAACTTTCGCATCGCCAGTCTCGATTGAACTCTTTAAACAATCAGATTGTAAAAGCGGTGAAAGTATTTATGAACACTCCATTGTAATTTATGTGATGAAGCACAGGCCACGTCCAAATAGCAGCAAATCGCAAATTTCCACAGAAAGGCCCATTGGCAGGTTTGTCGGAACCTTTTTTCCGACCGGTATTGCGGTTCCTTAAATACCGATTTCAAGGAATATGGAGATAGCGAGCCCTTTAAATATTTGGTAATCTGCTCACTCCATTATCAGATCGTGGTGAGGTGGAACAGTGGCGTACCGAAGATTTGTCCTTGGGGAGAGGGGGAGGGTGGTTCGGGGCGGGAACCCAGGAAAAATGCGCCCGCATTTATAGCCTCATCTTCCCTTATTGACGGATGAATGCATTTAGGGCCTCTAGAGCTGCTGTTGTAATATTTGAATGAACACATTTGTCAAACGTCTACTGAACTAGAGCACCAATAGTGATGTAGCTCACACTGAACTGCTGAAAGCTGTACCAGGACGAATGTACCACTATTTTTACATGTTCAAGCATCATAAGGACAAGAAGGCAGTTTGAAACTATGGCCTATTGTGCCCCTATAATGACCTTTACCTTGATCGTCTATGGCCATAATATGCCTTAGCAGTCAAAAAACTGTTACTCAGTTTGTTCACCTCCATCGAGAAATGGAATAATTGAGAGAGAAAAAACATACTCCAATGAACTGGTCCAATGTTTTGGTCAAATCCGCGTCGAAGATGACTGTTTGGGGGTCCGTAATGCTCCTTTCCAACAATGTTACTGTTTTAACTCTAACGGCACCATCTTAACGTTTAAAAAAAACGTTAATGTGCACATAAAATCTCTGACAAAGCTGGAAGAACCACCCATTCCCAGTAAACAGTATGAACATTTCAAAGAAATCTGACACTTATGTAGGAGAAGGTTACATTTTGAAATTTTTATACATACTGGCCTATATTGCCCCTCAAATGACCTTGACCTTGACCTTCACAAAGCACACATTCCTAGGTTTCAAATAACATTGTGTGTCATTTTAGGTTCGACATCCATAAAATTTGGGGGCCAAAATGCAATTGTTGACACACCTGGATAGAATAGATAGATAGATAGATAGATAGATAATAGATAGATAGATAGATAGGGGTTTAACCATTTATTCGCCACATGGGTTTGGGAGTATGGTGGGTAAAATGGGTATGGGGCGGGGAGTGGGTGTTACCTCACAACTCGCTGATCTGCTTTTGTGGTCAATCGTCAACACGGTCACAAGTCTCTGAAATCTGGGTAGAGTGTGTATAAAATGGCCACCGCCCCCACCCAAAATATAATCTTCTTCCCTTCGCAATTCCCTCTTTCTCAGCTCACCTTAGGCTGTCTTTAAATGCCAATCAATCAATATCCAAAATGAATCAGTATATCGATATCGGAAATTCCACCCTAGTTCGTCATAGTGGGTCGGGCTAACCCGGGCGTCCACTGGTGGTTAGTCGCTGTTCATAGCTACAAATCTACCGGTAGCTATCTGACTGACAGTGACCTAATGAATCAATCACACTTATATAAACCCTGGACCGATCATTTCTAATGCATCCACGTCTCGAGCTCGCTCTGTTCCGGTCAAATTGTGGTGGTCGAAACATAGAGACGTTTTCGTAGTGCGGACATCTTCATGTTTCGACCAGTTTTAGTCATATCAACCTAGAGAGTTTAAGGAAGATAGGACAAAGCAGTTGTTGGTTGTAGAAAGAGGCATCAAGGTACTGTTAAGTCATGCTTCCCATCACGTTCCGAGAAACGAAAGCATTTTAGAACGTTCGTACGCTGTTTTACCCCAGCTTGAGACGTATGTTCCCATGTTAAAGGCACATTGCAGTGTCTGTAGTACTCAAGTCCGGACTCGGACCCAAGTCCGGACTCAAAGATTCATACTCCGGACTCGTGACTCGGCGCATTGGACCGGCGACTCACCTTCAGGACTCGGACTCGGGACTCGGATTCACCTGTCCGGACTCAGTACTCTTTTCAGGCATGAGTCCAGACTGAGTCCTTCAATATTTTTTTTTTTTTTTTTTTTTTTTTCTCCATTTTTGATTCCTTGACGAAGTCAGAGAAATCTATGCAGTCACGACAGTGTGTGTTTGTGTGTGTGTGTATGTATGTATTATGTATGTATGTATGTATGTTATGTATGTATGTATGTATTATGTATGTATGTATGTATGTTATGTATGTATGTATGTAAACTAACGCTGGCTTTTTGGCTTGTAACCACGGTAACTCGACCCCACCTGGATGGATGAAGCTCATACTTTGTATGTGTGTTCCTCATGATGAGTACATGAACCCCATCGTTTTGGGATCAAGTCAGAGGTCATCTGTGTCACCAGAGGTCGAATCTGAAAACCTTGCAAACACGCTGAGTTTAGAATGGTTGGTCTGATCAAGTTGAAATTTGTGTATAGCTTTCTTATGGGGAGTACAGGAACCCTATTGTTCTGGTTCTGGTCAGGGTGAATTTTGGTAAAAAGTAGAAAATTTGTGAAAAGTCGACATTTTTGCCAATTTTTGCTGTAAACATGATAACTCGACCCCACCTGGATGGATGAAGCTCATACTTTGTATGTGTGTTCCTCATGATGAGTACATGAACCCCATCGTTTTGGGATCAAGTCAGAGGTCATCTGAGGTCAACAGAAGTCAAAGTCTGAAAACCTTGCAAACACGCTAAGTCCAGAATGGTTGGTCTGATCAAGTTGAAATTTGTGTATAGCTTTCTTATGGGGAGTATAGGACAAACCCTGTTGTTTTTGGTTCAGGTCGGGGTGATTTTTGGTCAAAAAATATAAAATTTGTGAAAAATCGATATTTTGGCCAATTTTGGCTTGTAAACCACGATAACTCAACCCTACCTGGATAGATGAAGCTCATACTTGGTATGTGTGTTCCGCATGACGAGTACATCAATCTATTGTTTGGGGCCAGGTCAAAAGGTCATCTTAGGTCAACAGAGGTCAAAACCTTGCAAAAAACACGATAAGTCCAGAATGTTTGTCTGATCAGATGAAATTTGGTTGTATGGCTTTCTATGGAGAGTCAGGAAGGACCCCTATCGTTTTGGTTCAGGTCAGTGGGTGATGTGAATGAATTGAATTTTGGGTGATTCTGAAAAATAGAAGAAAATTGTGAATTGAAAGTCGATATTTGAACAGTTTGGCTTGTGAAACACGATTATAACTCTACCCAAACTGGATAGATGAAGCTCAACTTGGTATGTGTGTTCCCCATGATGAGTAAATGAATCCTATTGTTTTGGGTCAGGTCAGAGGTTGGTCTGAGGGCACAGGAGGTCAAAACCTTGCAACACGATAAGTCCAGGAATGATCGGTTTCATCAAGTTGGAAATTTGTGTATAGCTTTCTTTTGGGGGAGTACAGGGAATCCTATTGTTGGTTGAGGTCGGCTATGGTGGGGGCCAGGCAGAGGTCATCAATGTCAACAGAGGTCAAAGTCTGAGAACCTTGTAAAAACGAATAAGTCCAGAATTGGTTCGTTTGATCAGATTGAAATTTGGTTGTATACGGCTTTCTCATAGAGGTACAGGAAAAAAAAAAAAACATATTGTTTTTGGTTCAGGTTTGGTGTGGAATTGTGCTCAAAGAAAGAAAAAATTGTGAATAAAAGTCAATTGATTTTGGCCAATTTTGGCTTGTAAACACGATATCTCACTCCACCCAGATGGATGAAGCTTATTACTTGGTATGTGTGTTCTCATGATGAGTGCCATGGGAACCCTATTGGTTGAGGGTCAGGTCAGAGGTTGTCTGAGGTTAACAGAGGTCAAAACTTGCAAACACGATAAGTCCAGAATGGTTGGTCTGATCAGACTGAAATTTGGTGTAATGGCTTTCTTATGGAGAGTACAGACCCTAATCGTTTTTGGTTCAGGTATCAAGGGGTGAATTTTGGTGAAAATAGAAATTTTGTGAAAAGTCCGATATTTTAAATAAAACCAATTTTGGCTTGTAACACGATAACTCTACCCAACCTGGATAGATGAAGCTCATACCTTGGTATTTGATGTTCCCCATGATGAGTAAATGAACCCTATTGTTTTGGGGTCAGGTCAGAGGTTGTCCGAGGTCAACAGAGGTTCAAAACCTTGCAAACAACGTATAAGTCCAGAATGATCTGTTTGTCATCAAGTGAAAAATTTAGTGTATACTTTTCCTTGGGGAGTACAGAATCTATTGTTTTTGGTTGAGTCGGGGGTGGGGCCAGGTCAGAGGTCATCTAAGGTCAACAAGGTCCAAAGTCTGAGAACCTTGTAACACGATAAGTCCAGAATTGGATAGTTTGATCGATTGAAATTTGGGTGTATTAGCTTTTCTGCATAGAGAGACAGGAAACTATTGGTTTTGTGTTCAGGTTGGTGTAATTTTGGTCAAAGCAGAAAATTGTGAAAGGTCAATATTTTGGTTTGGCCAATTTTTTGGGGCTTGGTAAACACGATATCATCAACTCCACCAGATGGTGAAGCTTTACTTGTACATGTGATGTTCTCCATGCCCCTGAGTGCATGAACCTCTTGTTTTGAGGTCAGGTCCAGAGGTTGTCTGAGGTCCACAGAGGTCAAAACCTTGCAACACGAAAGTCCAGAATGGTCCCGTCTCATCAAGTTAAATTTAGTGTGTATAGCTTTCCTTTTGGGGTGTAACAGGATATCCTATTGTTTTGGTTCATGAGGGTCTCGGGGTGATTTTTGGTTCAAAAATATAAAATTTGTGAAAAGTCACTATTTTGGCCAATTTTAGCTTTTAAACCACGATACAACGCAACCCCATCCGGATGGATGACGCTCACGCTGGTGTGTCGAGTTTCCCGCATGATGATTCCACATGAACCCTATTGTTTTGGGGTCGGTCAGAGTTCATTGAGGTCACCAGAAGTCAGAGTCTGAAACCTTGAAATTTAGTGTGTAGCCCTTATCAAGAGTACAGAAGCCTTTGGTTGGTTGGGAAAAATGGGAAATTTGTCAGAGTTATGTTGCCCATAATGAGTGGGCAATCTCTCATTTATCCTTGTGTCGGCTATAGGTTGTCAGAAGAGTCAAGGAATCACTACGCTTTGGCTTTGCTGGTGGTAATGTTTGCAAATGAAAAGAACTGTAGGAATGGAAGTTTCTTATTGCAGCCTATGCAGTCATTGAGTTCAGGCATGTCATCAGACGGCGCGCCATGACATGGACTGAAAGTTTTTGCTTCACAGAGAAGTACGAAATATAGATGCATTCTACCACAGTCAATGTTACACTCTCGGGATGCAGTCTGCACGATTTCCATTGCAGATTTATCAAGAAACTGAACTGCAGTCCCTCGGCACAACCCAATCGCCATATCAGAGATTAGGTTCAGTACACATAACATATTTTTAAGGGTGGTGTAATATTTGGATGGTGGAACGTTGTTCTCTGCAGTGAAACTGGTGAGAATTCCTTGTCCTATGGTCCCTGTCCTGTCCTATGGTGGTGTTGTGGTACCTGTTGAGCGATATTAAACAAGCAACTCATTCGCGACCTTTAACCTATGGAACGATACATTGACTAAATGGTTGGAGGGGTCTTGCATTGACCTGGAAGTATTACAAAGATATGTACGGTCTATTACCCTAACCGAATTAAACTGCAAATCGGTTGTTCTCCCTTCCTCTGATTCAGATTAAGATAGATGTGAACTACGTACATTGCGCATAGAGACGATGGCGTTGTGGCCAGATTAATAGCTACACTGTGAGCTGATATTTGGCACAACTGGTACACACATTTTGGTCTTTAACCATGGCACCTAAAGTAAGACTGGGCACATTTGTGCAAAATGTTTGTGTGAGGGTTAGTTACTGATCAGGGGTGGTAACTAAGGTTAGCAGATTAGTTGGAGGTTGAGAGCCAGGATCAATTCAGATGGGTATGGAGGTACCAGGGAATTTGAGCAGTATTAGAATAATTGGAGAGGTTATGAACCTGTTTTGATTCTGGACTATCTGAATACCACCCAACAAAAACCTTAGCAAGTGTAATGGCCCATAGAAACAAGTTTTTTTTAATATCCGTTGGTCAATTGTGTGAACACGAGTTAGCAGCCGCAGACCCACTTGCTATATTACAACACACTCACTCATGAGCAAGTTGCCCGGGGGAGGCAACCTAGACCGCCATCCACGAGCCACCCCCGGACAAGCGACCTGCCTGAACCATCCCCCCCCCCCAAACCCCGGGGGTACCTGCCCCACCAAAATGTACTGATAATATAGGGGATGATCCTGCGAGCGGCCACACACCATCGGGCCTGTACTGGAGAGAACACATGGACGGATCGTCTGCTGGGATGTGTAATTATATATTTAGGCTGGTCTAATTGGTGCCATCAGTTAGAAACAACTGCATTCATGTTACCTTACCACGACCCTGTAACCCTGTTGTCAGTGTTGAGAGCTACTGGGGTGTTGGTGTCAATCACGATTAAAGTTAACTAGATTATTGTTCCCGTGAAGTTCTCATTACGGTGTAGTCAACATTGAATGTGTCAAAATTACACAGGACTCATGGACTCCGGACTCGGATTGGACTCACGCTCGGGCACTGGACCGGACTCGGACTCACTGCCCAGTACTCGGACTCGCCCTCACTCTGAGAGGACTCGTCTACAAGGACTGGCACATGTCTCAACAACATACCAGAACACTCGGCAGTTTACAAGACGGTCAACGACGACAAATCCGTCTCAAGCTATTTACGGAACCAACTCTACAGTGTTCATAATCCTTATGCCGATATACCGTTTCGATATCGAATTAAACTCTGGCGTTTTTTTATATCGTGACGCCAAATGCTCCCAGATGACAATGGTTCTTTAAACTGGCACTCAAGACAAAGTCTTCACTTTCATTAATATTCATTCGTCCCGTTTCGGAGTACTGAAAATGCGAGTCGTATAATTCATTATTCCACGTACTTCGTTATCATATCACCTTATCAATGTGTGTTGTGTTTTCCTTGTGGTTTCACATTTATCCCCCAACCCTGGAGGACCTAAGACTCAATTAGATTTGCACGAAAGCAACGAGAAACGATTGCTGAAGAAAGTCTTGCACAAACTGTTGCACACTTCACATCTAACAACGAATAAAATAACAAATGAATCAATTTAAAAAAATTCGAATGATGATCAAATTAAAAATAAACGCGATCATTATCACACTATGTTTTGACATTACACAAGGTATATTATTTCTGATTTGGGATTTTGGTGACGTATCTTTGGACACCGAAAACCTGAACGTCCTAGACTCCTTTCGTAATTATCTGCTCCATAGCTTATAATTACTTTTTCCCGTCTTTTCCCTGTTTTTTTTTTTTTTTTTTCAGTATTCGCTAAAAAACCTCTCAACTATAAATTGACCTCACATATGGGGGCACCTACCACGCACAATCTTTTTTAGAAGTACATCTTGTTTAAAAAATACTGACGGTTTTTGCTAACATTAGTGTACTTTCGGCAACGTGGGCGCTCATAGAAGTAGACGTGCACAAACCGATTTAAAGCCATCTCTACTAACTGTCCTAAGTGCAATATCCGTTGACGTCATAGGCGTATGTAGTGCATGGAGAAGAGTGGGCAGGTAGGGGGAGGGGGGGGGGGGGGTCAGTGGAGGCGAAAAGAACCATAGTCGATCATTCGGGCAGTTACAAATTACCTACCTTACCATTACCTTGCAATTTCAATTCAAAAATTATATGTTTCCTTCCTCAGAGAAATGGACCCCCTTACGCTATAGTTTGGCGTGTTGATCCCCCTGGAACCGTGCAAATATAACGCGCGTAGATCTTGCGTCTGTGAAGACTGAAGATGTTTTTATGTATGTGTGTATTTGCGTGTAGTGTGTTTGTGTGTGCGTGTGTGGCGTGTCTGTGTCGTGTATGTGTTGTATGATTGGTATTCATGTGTGATTGCGTATGCATGGTTTAGCGAGGCAAGCGCCTCATGTTCGCTAACAGAAAAGCAACCAGTGGATGTAATGCTCTCCCAGTACGGATACTACTTTATGGCTAGCTTTAGTTACAGAAAATAACATAATTAATTGCGGCATACATATTATAGCAAAAGGATGGAAGGAATCCATATGCTGAACGTCTTACAAGTCATTTGCGAACATTTGCTTAGAAGAATAATTGTTGTATCGTTGGCGCGCGATTTTGAGCCCTATTGAAGTTTCCTTCTTGGCTGTCGGTGAGCCTGAACCATATATATACGGAAGAAATTGGCTATTTTGGAGCACCGCGTTTCACGTAAACGTGGTTTTTCATTTGACTGACATTTCGAGTAATTGTGGGTGCGTGACATGCAACAATTGATTGTAGGCCTTCTTATACTAAAGATCATTGTCATATGTTGGGCGGAATTAGTCCATTGCAATCCGCTGCCAACAACAATTAATACTTCTTATAAGAGCCCTTCATGTTGTCGGCTATTTTATTTCTTTCCAATTTGATTTGGCGAAGAGCCTTTCCGCCCGGTAATAGCATTTCCTAAGATACTAATCCAAAAGAATAGAAGAATTGTAGTTTTGTTCGTGTTTCTATTTTCGACCTTTCGCAATTGTTTGGAGTTGGTATCCGACTATACGGGGAGTTAAAAAAAAAAACAACAAAAAAAAAAACAAAAAAAAACAAGAGAACATCGTTAGGTTCGGGCCCATTTGCCGTCAGTCTGGGTCTTTCTGACACGCATCGAAAAATCGCTAAAACATATAGTGGTGAGTCAACCACCATTGAATAGGCGAATAAGCATAATAGCCAATGCGTACACGGATGCGTATCACCGCGAATGAATTCTAATGGAATATCTTTCCTCTTAATGCCGAGCAATGCCAATATGCTGGGCCTGCTGCATTTTATGGTCTTCTCGCATCACCTCACAGTGGTGTCTTAAACATGTGATTTTCACATCCGGCCAACACGGAAACCCCTCATAGGCATCTATGGAATCCTAGCCTTAGAAAGAAGTGAATACCGTGTATAGTAACGCGCGGAATGTCAGGTCCTAGCATGCTTTACTGACGGGCTTGAATCAAGTGGTGGAGCGTTTGTTATCCCCCCCCCCCCCCCCCCGCGCCCATCTCAGACTCTGCCCGCTGCGGCCCCGGCAACCAGCGCCCTCAATTTTTTGCAGTGTTTACTGGTGCCACGTAGAATTGGTAACATGATCGGAATTTGAAAGTATCTTCTCCCTTCGACAACCCACCTCCTGGTCGAGCTTCACTTTGATTAGCTTAACTCATCCGCGTGTTGTATTAGGGCATGTATGATGTTTTTGGTTGTTTTGCAGTTTCAATCGGGTTGTATTATTGAAGAATCAATTGTGTTATTTCTGCACTATACGACTGCATTCCGTAATCAGGTATGACTTCCAGCTCGCTTTTTTGACTCGTCTGAATGAAATTCAATAGGAAACTTAGTGGTCACTATGGCGTGTGTGTGTGTGCGTGTGTGTGTGTGTGCGTGTGTGTGTGTATATATGTGTGTGTGTTTCACACGTTCTCGTTAGCAGGATATCTTTCGAACGGTAAGTGCAAAATGCGACAAATTTCCAGGGTAGCACCGGGGTTGGGTGAACACGGATCTGATTAGATTTTGGGCACGAAAGTCACTGATTAAGTAAGGTAATTAATTAGCCTATTTTATGTAATTTATTGATAAGGCTCGTTAGCAAGATGAACCGTAGGTGCTATGGTGACTTTGGTACATAGATGCGGGATAAGGTAGATGAACTTATTAATTTTCAGCGTAAATATGGTAATTAAGTCGTCTAATTTGCCTAATTTATGCGAAATTAAAAAGTTCGTCGGATTTTCACGAAACTTGGTGATATGGTCTACCTTCCGTCCCAAAACGTTTTAAACAAAGATTCGTGGTCAACGAAGGTCATTCACGTACCTAATTTGCATAATTTTATGCAAAATAAGTTGCTTGGATTTTCATGAAACCTGGTGGGTACGGTTTACCTTGAGTTCCATTTTTTTTTATCATGGACTCCCAGCATCACTGGAGGTCATTCAACGTTGATCTAATTTGAATGACTTTATGCATAATTTCAAAGTTTGCCGGATTTTCGTGAAACTTGGTAAATTGCCTAAATTTGCATAATTTAGCAATTTTAGTCACATTCCCACAGAACATTTACTCCTTCAGTAGACAATTGTCACTAATCAGTCCTTCCGAATTTGAAATTGGTCACTGATTAGTAGGCTGTTTCTGTTAAATGCTATTACCGAAATCTTTAAGCGACACCATGTAATGCCTTGTCTTGTTTTGGCATGGGACTTGATAAAGTAAACCACTGATCGCCGCAACCAGGCGAGACACGGTGGCCATCGTCTTGTGTTATCGTTTTCGTCAAATAGGCAGTTTTGGTAACACTGACTGCAGCTGTTCTCTGACTGTCTGCACAAACTATGTATGCTATAAAGTGATGTGGGTATTCGGCATGCACATCACTGGTAATTAACGTTTATTTGATACAAATTAGTTTATTATTCAAATGACCTCCGATGGACCTCGGAATGAACATCACCATGTACACCACTCATCGCTCACCGTGTGCACTAAGTACAAACTTAATTAATGCGATAATGTCAATAATATGAATTTAGCCTCTGCTGACCTATAGGAATGAGCTTATCCACGTTTCGTCTCTCTTCATTGTTTGGTCACTTCGGCATATGTACCAACTTGCAAATTAGTCTAATTACACGATAGAAGTTTGATTAAAAAATCGTGTCTCAACCTAATAGGCCTAGCACATACGGTTTGAATACAGCGGCGTAAAATGGGTGTGGGGTGTGACATTCATTCAAAAGTTGGTACCCCTAAATTTGACAAATTAGAGGATACATACCAGGCAATGGGATGATACTTGAAGCCCTCCCCTCATATTGTGTTCCAATGAAGCCTTTTTTCACGATTGTAATGTGCGCATGACTCACCAAGGAACAGACTCGGTGGAATGGACGAGATTCTCACCATAGCCCTATCATTACGCGGCCTATTTTCAAACTGTCACCATTTTCTGAAAACGCAACCAAACTAGACATCGCCTGGCGGGTAAACCGCCAACGTGCCACGTGTATATCCCCACTTTCGATCAATCGAGGGTGACATTGTTCGCTTGTTTTTTATCAGAAGGAGATTTAAGACCCAGGGGGGGGAAAAACAAAGGGGAGGTTGTTCCAATGCACACACCATGCTCCAAAAAATGCGAATGTCAATCTGCCAGAAGATCATTTTCGCAAAAATTCAAATGGCCGCCGGTTGGGGTTCCGTATGGGGCGAAAACAAAAGTTGGTCTCAAAATGATCGCCATGCTTCAAACGCGCAAATAAGCGAAAAACTCAGTTTCGCAAAAAAGAAAAAAAACAAAATGGCCGCCATCAGAGCAGTCGGTCGGGCAAAGCCCACTTTGGCATTTTTTCACTCATTCAAAATATTAATCACGCAATCAGGCTGTGCAAAACAAAAGTCACATTGGCGGAAAATTGAATTTGACAAAATTTTTAAATGACCCCCGGGTGGGGTTGTATGGGGCGAAAACAAAAGTTGGTCTCAAAATGATCGCCATGCTTCAAACGCGCAAATAAGCGAAAAACTCAGTTTCGCCAAAATCCAAAATGACCGCCATTCAAACAGGTCGGGCGACGCCCACTTTTTTACCCATACAAGATTTTCATTAGACGACCATGTGTGCATATGGATCCGACAAGGGACTAGGAGCTTATTGTACAAACACTATCAATCCGTATCGTTGAAATTTCGATGTCCGCCGGACAGAGTGGTGACACGTGCCCATATTCGAACTCATCCGAGATTCGTAAGGCGACATGTGTGTGAAAAAAACGTCTCGTGTCAACTGGACATTGCATATAGAGAGTTTTTGCGTTCACACGAAAAAGCTTCCGGCGGCACGGCGTGGACGACGATGACGATGGGGGGGGGGGGGGGGTCAGTTTTGTCGCTGGTATAAGATGTGTAGATTTTGAAAGATTGTTCTGCGCACTGTTCGTGCAACGTCGAGCTGCCAGTGTACCCCTATGTACCCTGACAGAAGATAATTTAATTTATTAACTGTATAAACGTGAAGAGGCGTATCAGAGCCTTTGTCTTAGTCGTTCGTGTAAAGGTTCTTGACAGGTACCCATTATTTATTATGTTCCGGGACGTACATAGGCATACTTGGCAGAGTAGAGTAGTGCAGAGGAGCAGGTATGCTGAACCTGCCTGGGGTTTATTATATCCGCCATGCACCTTTTGGGAGGTATTGGCCGGATTGAGGATGATTGGAATTGGATACTGTTCTACTTTAAAACACCATGACCAAGCTCAAAATACACTGCCAGAAGGCCCTATACTCTGGCATTTTAGCGGATATACCATTAACCGCAAATCCGATATGAATATGATCTGCAGAGAGAAATTAATTGGTCCTCGCGGAACCAATCGGACCTTGGTTTTAGCTATGATAAAAGAATCGGTAGTTGTTACTGCGAAATAAACAGGTAGGCAAACGAAAACTCAAATAAATGAACGGGGTGGTATCCGGAAATCACACCCGGGAGTCACCGAGGCTGCCCTGGAAGTCACGCGCCTGTGAGTGATGGTTCTAGGTTTATACCCACGTTGACAGCATCTGTTTCGGTGATTTGATTAACCACTCGTCACCGGCACCATACTGGTGATTCATGGGGAAGGAAAATTATAACGGGGGCATATTCGTGTATCAAACCCATTTTATCAATAAAAACGTGGACAACTGACGAAGGTCAAAGGCCAGTGCACCTCGTGATGCCCAGCGTATACGATGATTTATAAATGAAGTTTCTTAACCTTTAGCCATCTCGTAGCCTTTTGTTCCAAGTGTGAAAGTCGACAGAATTTTGTATGCATGCAGCAGTTGCCATGCCCCCCATATGAAAACTACAGTGTGGAGCAAATACTTCCACTCCTATAACACGAATGTGTTATACGCAATGTTAACAAGGTGAACAGATGAAGGGGGGGGGGGGGGGGGGAATCCTACCGGCATACAGGAAAGAACACACACCTGCGAGAAATCGACCAAACTTGTCGCAATGTCACGCTGCAACGAGAAATCGGTTTCCATATGATAGACCTATGCGCTTATATGTGGGCGAAAGATTTTCTTTTATTAGTTAGACATATCTAACGCGCGCATGTACAGCACCGTCCCACACACACACACCACACACACACACACACACCACACACACACACACACACACACACACCACACACCACACACACACACACACGCACGCACGCACGTGCGCGCAACAACATGCATATGGGTAGAGGTACACAATCTGTTTTTCCCAAAATACGGAGAAAAGGAAGTATAGAGGTGCAGAAGATTATGTGCAGGCCTTTTTTAAAGGTATCATCGTTGTCGCTCAGCCCAAAATTAGAGAGGTTTATTATAGCAATTGCTGGCAGCCTCGCAACCACTGGTTCTGAGAAAACTTTTTACACCTGTCAGAATGTAATCTATTCTTTGCCCGGATTTTTGGTCGTTTCCTGCGTGGATATTCGATCCTATAGGGAGTACTCTCCTCTCTGTTCCGTCATGTAAGCCTATTTCACCTATACCCTGACAGTGTGGGGTCGATCGGATGTGATTTAAATTTTCAACAGATGTGTGACGTGGGCCTACAAGATTCTTTTCTTTTCATTCCTATCTTGTAGATACACACCTGATTGATATTTTGAGGTTCCGTCCATATTTGTCCAATGTGCTAATTATCCCAAAGGTCATTCCAGCATTGTCCTTTCCTCAAAGTTGATATAGAAAGTACCGACTCAGCTGAATGAAATCCGCTGTTATAGTAGATTTGTACTTTCGTGAGGGATTAAAACAATTATATTGCCAAAAATATAGCGGTTTGGCCGGAATGCTGACAGAGGACTATAAGATTATAGTAACTCAAATAACCCATGCCAGAGTCGTCAATCACTCACTGGTTTTTTCTTACCAATGAGAGCAAATGAACAGGCGCTATTGCAAGGCGTCCTCATTCCGACGATGCCCATTAAGCGTATTTTCCTAGGGAGAGTGCATCCTTCAATAAACAATCATGTGAGCACAACATTTGCGTGGTAGGTATTTTCCAAAAGTCATCTTGTTTATTTGTATGGTCACATTGTCATTTGCAGTTTATTGTAAAACATAACAATTTAACCACGCTATCCGAGCTTCTCAAAATATAACTTTCAGTTAAAGTCAAATTCCCGCCAAATTAATACTCTTTTTGGTGTTATGATGTTAGAGAATAAAAAAAAAACAATTCGAATATCCTTTGTTGTTCCAGGTTTATCGCATGTTCGGTTGGGAAGATATGGCTTTTCTCAAGTTTCATATAATTTGGTTGATTTGGGCAAACTGTCAACCCAATTATAAGATACGGTTGAGACATATTATCTTTTCTTTGCAATTGGTAGATATGACGTCATCAAATGTTGCAATTTGCAAAATTGCCAACTTAGCTGAATAGCTGTGATAAATATATAATCTTTGAAAATTCGTAACTTTATAAACCGAATCTCTCTGATCATGAAACGGAGTTTGATTGGCATGATTTTCAATACACAATCATATGACATTTAAATATTTTTGCCTGGACTTGCCCTTTAAAACCAGAATTAACTCTTCGCCAACAACAGCCACAGGCGATGGCAACCCCGGTATTCGGGCTGAGAGGGGCATGTTGTCTGGTGCCAACTGGTGAAGAAACCCGGTGACGTCAGTGGTTCGTCACGAGATATCGTCGCAATATCCATGGAAAAATAGTCATGTTGTTTAGCGTGTTGGGACAACCCGCACGATTGCGCTTTCTTTTGTGTAAGCTTTCACTTTCTGAGGTGCAGCCGCGTAACTTGCAGAAACGTTTCCCAAACCATCCGTAACAACGTTTGTCCAGATTGTCAGGGCCCCAACGGGCCTCATATAGACAAGTTTCTTCCAATATTGGAGGGAGCCAATCATGGAACAGATAGAGTATACACCCCCAGGAAAATTGGACAAGACGATTATCTTCACAGAGCTGTGGTTGTCAATCACAGTGCATATTTTTTTTTTATTGCAGCCAGATAAACCAACATTCTTCAAAGAGTGGGAATAAAATTATAATCATCGTCTCAACACAAGACGAAAGTGAAACTGATCCCGAAATACCGCGAGGCGACTTTTGTCCTGACGTCATGAAACGGCACGGCACCGTCCGTATACGCCGGCTGATGCGAGTCGATCTTAGTTCATAACACCTCTTGGATCTTAATCAAGTAATTGAGAACCTAACGCTGATGACGTCACTCCCAGGTCAGTGCATGCCTGGGTAAAATTAACGAAAGCCAAACGAGAGTATCGTTTCTTGCCACGATAAAACAAGATTTTTTTCGATATTGATATAGTTCGATACAGAGGAACCAAAGCCGGATGCACCGGCCCAAACTCCGTTTTGATACGATGTTCCGTTCAGAAGCGAAACTATCATATTTCAAAGTTGCGAAGTGGGAATCTTCAGCGCACATTCACGATAGCACAGAATCTATATTGCGCATAGACGTATATATGTGCTAAACACCCTAAACAAATTCTTATGTATTCTATTGTTTCTTCGTTTGAAAACAGAAAAACCTGACATTGCACAAACGTTTCAATGGTTTTCTTCATGGGAATAAATGGCACAACATATAAACGTGCCATAATGAACAATGATCGAATTGAAACCAGTCGATTTTTCAAGGAGAAATCAACATTCACAATTCCACATTCTTACGGAAAGTAACGGAAGATTGCTGAGTATTACAGGTGTGATGTCACTTTTGTTGCCGAATGTTGTTTGCGAAATATTGTGCAATTTACATGGAAATAAATTCTAGGCTATGACTTTGTAACAGACCGACGGAATGTCGTATACAGGTGGCGTTTTAGATCAATAGGTTCAGATTTTCTTCCTCTTTAATTTGATGAAATTATTCATATTTCAGAGAAGAGATACTGGACGGAGCTGTTTGTTTGTGAATGATTAAACTCACACTCGAAATTACAGCAAATTGCTTCGAGACTCAAACATAAGAAAATAACTCAATATCTCAAATTCAGAGTTTCAAACTTCACTCGACTCTCGTTTCAGTCTGGTCATTTATATTGAACAAGCAATATCGTGTCGCAATACTTGGCGAATATGGACGGTTTCCTCCTTTTTTTTATATTTTATTTCTATTTTTATGAAACTATAACAAACAATGTCGTTCAACAGTATATCGGAACGTTTGCATGCTATATCGTAGTGACGATATACCGACCGTATATCGTTGCCTAATTGCAGTTCCCCGTCATGACGTAACGCAAACTACGACGTCGCGTGTACGCCAGATGTTAGGCGGTGCCTCATTGAGGGCGTTCTAGTAAATCTAGTCACTGTTCCTTCACGTGGGGCCACCTATATTGTGCCAATATCGAAGTTTTTTCGTTGTTTTTCAGCCTTTTTGTACCAGAATGGAATACGAAATCAAGTTTTTATTCAGGAAACGAAGCCATTTTGAACATTTTACTCGATGGTTACTATGAATCGATCCTTTTATGCGACTGAAGAATAAAACATAAGAAAGTAGGTCATTTCGTGGACTGTTGAGAAGTTCAGTGAATAGGTTCATGTATTGATACACTTGCATAAGGATAGCGTAAAACAGGGTGTAAAAAAACAACAACCGAACAGGCACGTTTTTGACACTATTAGCATCGATAGCCAATTGTAGTATTTATTCTTTGCTAGTATTGCGGCAGCGTGGCTCCGTCCTTTCACAAACACATGACGTAAGAACACACGAATACACCAAGTAGGTGTTTTCCAGTTTACTTTATTTATTTACAGTGTCAATAAGAATCGCTTCCTTTGTCTCGTGTCGATCATTGTAAATCATAACAATCAAAATTTGCTGTATGGGACCTCTCTAAATATTTGTTTAAAGTTGTAGAAACCATGATAGGAGTAATCAGAGTACTTACATTTTAATTAACAAGACAAGACTAATGACTGAGGAAATTCGTCTCGAATGACGTAGAGCAGACATTAATGACGTCACTATCCAGGTCTGCCTGAGGATATACGAGCACTGAAGAGGAAGCGTATATAGTAAGTAAGGTTTTATTAAGACCGTAACGAAATATTTCGCAAGTTAGGTAGAAAAATTATCAACGCACCAGCACAATCTTCTGTTTTAAACTGTAATAATTCCGCCCCCCCCCTTCCCATGGCCAGCCAGGAGACTTCTTTGTCCAGGCTTCCGAACCAGACAGACCCTGAATTCACCCCTCCACCGATCGAATGCATACCATGTAACTCTAATTGTAGCCAAGTCTGGAGCTTGCTGGGACGGCGCTTTTGCTCAACAAAACTCTATTTTACATGTATATATATATATAATATATATATATATAATATATATATATATATTATATATATATATATTATATATATATATATTATATATATATATATATATATCTATATATATATATATATAATATATATATATATATATTATATATATATATATATATATAATATATATATATATATCTATATATATATATATATATATATACGAGGAAGTATTGTTGAGATATTATTGTTACCGAGAAGGTCAAATTGTTATTGTTAAGATATTATTAACCGAGAAGGTCAAATTGATAAAAGAGGTCAAATTGTTATTGTTAAGATATTGTTATTACCGAGGAAGTATTGTTAAGATATTATTGTTCAACATGTAACGGTTGTAATAACCTATTATTCATTATACAGTTGATAAAGCCTCCAGGAGGAGGCGAAAATTTCACCTATATATATATAGGTGAAATATAGACAGGGAGTCAGGAAGGTCGGAAATCTGGAAGTGATGAAAAGCTCATGACTGCATCGGGATTCGAACCGCGGACCTCTTGCTTTACGTGCGAGCCAACTGGTGTAGTGGAACGTAAGTATTATTAGGTATAGATGCAGATCCCACAAGGTTCGAGAGCACCAGTTGGCTTCATAGCACAATGGGTAGGAGGCTTGCACGTAAAGCTAGAAGTCAGCGATTTGAATCCCGGTGAGTCATGGGATTTTCATTACTTCCAGATTTCCGACCTTCCGGCCTTCCTCTCTCTCTATTTTCCGTCTATATTTCACCAATTGTCACTACAGATTCTCACTTACGCTTAAGAAATTAATGTTGGCCGTAAAAAACGGAGCAGCTACAAATATGTGAGATGGGAAAACAAACAAAAATCCTTTCCCTATTCAATACATATTTCTCTTTTAATATACTATAACTTTCATTCGGTCATATACTGGCGGAACGACACGGGATCGGGGATTCTATCCTCTGTGGTTCAAGTATACACATACCCACGTGTCCACAACATCAGTATGATCCATGTAGAGGGGTTGATGTGACTTGCTGTTCGAGTTCTTTTCGGAATCGAACTAAACAAGCGCAAGTCGAAACGTCGGATAGCTGCGGACGGCAAAATTCCTGTGGCGAATACACTGCATGTTCTTCACCAATCCACATTTATTGTTTGTTCACATTCTTTAAATTGACCTTTACTGACATCTGTCATAACCTTGGAATGGCTTGGAAACATGTCTACCACATTAGCCTAAATTTTGCTATCAGTGCCCAGCACAAAGTACCCGGCCAAACTAACTCATTCCAAGGCCTGTATATTAGCTATATGTACCCATCAAAACTTTATGTGTGCCCAGCACAACCCCAGCCTGTAGCAGTGACAGTGGGAAACATCACCTTGGCTCCACAATGGAAAGTCTAGCCAACACCTACATCATGAGGTGATAACAGATCTTCCACAGAATGCCTGTATCCCCCATAGGGCCGTTATTCCAGCCACTTACCGTGCGAAGGACAAAATGAAACAGTCCATGGCCGGCCAGTTGGCCAGCCATGCAGTCAAGGGATAATGGTGAACAAACCACTCTCACAGAGAATTCAATGGGGAAGGGATGTGGGTAGACAAATTGTGGTAAATAATAGGATTTATTTGAAATCTATCCACACTATGCAAAAAAAAAAAAAATCTAGCCAGTGGCATGCTCCACCCACCCACCAAGTTTCAACCTGATCGCATGTACGGTTCAGAATAACGTGCGAAACAGACAGACGAACGAACGAACGAACGAACGAACGAACGAACGCGAACGACGAACGAACGGAGAGACATGGTGACTTGTAGAGCTTGCTTACCCACAGCTAAAAACCTCCCGGCTCTTCTATGAGAACGAATTGGAGCGAGTGACACCAACCACCGTGGTTATGGGCTGCAGTGACGTATGTCAAAGCAGCCTAGATTTAGTAGTTAGGTATGATTTCGTTTCAGTTTGTGTGGTCCGTGCCGATTTGTGCACACCTTTTCCTTAGTGTCATTTCATTGTTTATTCGACCCAATATAAATATGGCTATCTAATATATAAATAAAGCTATAACCCCACTAATCAAACCAGCAGGTCGGATGTTAGGGTGCAAAATTTCCAAATCCTAATCTAACTGTGAATGGTGGCAATCTTACACAGCTGGCTCAGGGTCTGCCCCAGCTGCCAATTGGGAAGGTTGGTCCTCCCCCTTGTTATCAGGGACACCTTTATGACCAGGCACCCAGCAACAATATGCGGTTATTAGCAGGTGGTGGAAATCCCATATTTATCCGACTTCCTCCATTTGAATTGGGCGTTCCTCAGCGCGTGAGTCAAATAAATGACTTCTAGGTTTCCTGTCGAAGGCAAAAAGACTCCCTGCAGGCGGGGGTGCGCTACACAGGCGTGGTTTGCTCGTGTGTTCGTGGGTGTGCCCGTGTGTGTGGTGCTTATTTCCAGAACGCAAATGTCCATCATGAGGTTCAAATTAAATATGTCGTAGCCCTCTATGGAAAGGGAGAACCTTATTGTTTTTAGCATCAGTTCAAGGTCAGGAGAGGTAAAAAATGAAGGAAGTTTGTTTTTGTGAGCACGATATCGAGAAATTGCGAACAAACTTCAATGCAGCTTGGTTGCAGATGTAAGATGAGAACCCTAACGCCCTTGATATCGGTACCTGTTGAAGGTCGTTCGAAAGGTCAGAAGAGGCCAAGCACGAGCCTTGTGAGCACGACATCGGGTGATTACACACATTCATTAGCAACTTCGAAATAGGCGTACAGGTTCCAGATATGAAGAACATCCGCTATTCACTGCAAGTTTCGACACGATATTGCTAGCTCAGGTGTTTGCATATTGTGTGCTCGCAAGTGACCTCTGATATTGTTGTTGATATATATATACTCGACACAACGACAACTCTTGTGTTTAAACATATTTAAAAAATAAATCGTCTTACGGTATATTGAAGTTGAATATTCTATCGAAATAGCGTGTGGACGATATACCGTATCGATATCGAATTACAGTGACGTTTCACATTGCGCAACATGCAAGGCTCGCCGTCGATTTTTCGCCAGTTGTATACTGGATGACAAGCATGTTTAAAGGACAACTGCAGGCTTGACTACACGGAGGTTATATCGTGGTGATGGAAACTGTAGTTATATGTCAAACCCAAACCCCATTCATGTTCCTATTGGAGTTATTGACCTTAAAAAGTTTGGTTCATTATGCAGAGAAATTTGGAAGAATCCCAATTGTGCAATAACGCATGACGTCACACATGGACAATACAGGAAAGTAGGTTATGTATTTCATTGTTTTCGTTTTGTTCGATAAGTTAACATTCAGCAGAAGTTTCTGTTTCTCTCCTCTCTCTCACCCACGTAACCGTCAACAACTACCAACCCACTTCAGCATCCTCTTCCCAGGGGCGTAGCGAAGGGTTGATAATTGGGGATTGTAGAGACTATGTTTTGCCGACGGATCTGGCAATTATGACTGATATGGGGTAGGGGTAGGGGAAGGGGATGTCTCCCTCCCCTTTTTTAATCTTGAAACGTCCTCAGATGCAACTTGTGCAATATTTTCAGCAAAATTGGGCGTTTAGTATTACTCGACCCCGCTTCACCACGATACGCCCCTCAATCTGGAACGTCGAAAAATTCTCCCGAATACCAACCAATCTCTCGATTTTGACTGCGCCGGTGAGTATGAGCAGATCACCAATACGCACTGCGCGCGAAGCGCGCAAAAATTTGACACTTCAATGGGGCAATTGATCAAATTGTCGGCCATTTAGTTCAATTTTCGACAATCTATTCCAACTTTTCCCATTAGGCATCTTCCTTTCTAACCAAATCTTGATTTATTCCGTGCCCGAAGTTTGGTAGTTTCCTGCCCGAATTTACGATCTAAAAACAAAAACAAAAAGCAAAAACTAGTGATGCCCTCTATCTCTCTCCCTCGGACTCATAGCTATGCCGCTCGCATGATTTCCCGCCGGAAACCGACTGTTTCATTGTTAAGTTCTGAAAAATTCTTCCTTGATTGTTTTCAGTTAAACATGGCTTGAAAAAAATGTATCTCTGGAATCTAGGACAAAATATGAAACAAAAACTGTCAAAGAACTAGCAAACTCATGAAAAATAAAATGTCAACGCCTTCATTTCCCCTTTGCTGAATGCCGCCAACCCGTCTCGTCCAATTCCCCTACGGCGTCGGGCCGTCACCTTATCCAATTGGTTGCCGACGGTGCACCCTCTTGCCGACGCTGAAATGGCCAATCAGATGAAGAGCCAAAAGTCGAATAGCCGATAATGAAGTCTGGCTTCTGTTTTTCTTCTATTCCACTTTCCTTCCCTGTCTTCCCCTTCACTCCCTTTTTCCCTTTTCTTTTTCCCTTCCCCTCTTTCTTATTTTCCTCCTCCCCTCTTCTCCTCTTCTTTTCCTCCTCTCCTCTTTTCCTCTTCTTTCCCTCTCTTTTTTTTCCTTCTTGCCGCCAGACCGAAAAATTTCCGACGGCGACGAAATTATTGGGGGTGGTGTAAAAAAAAACCGCCGCCCCCCCCCCCCTCCCGCTCGCTACGGCCCTGCCTCTCCCATAGACTGAATGTCTTCCGAAGTGAATTTAATGTTCGAATTTCATTAGGGAACAACAATGTTTGCAGGGTCGATAACTACAAGTATGACATCATTATTCTTGCATTGTGATGCTTTTCGATCATGCGCAATACACATGTACACCTTCAAAGTGACTGTAACTCCGCAACGGAGAGTCGTATGAACTTCGGGTTTGGACTGACGCATTCAGTTTTCCTCCAGCTAATATATTAGCCTCTTCATAATTCATCCTGCAGTTTGTCCTTTAAACCATTCTATCCGCTACCTCCTCTCCACAGTAAGCATAACGCATGGGTTTCTACGTAGTTCTCGCAACATGGCAGTATGCTCTCAATGTTGCATGCATGGACACGTCATATGTCGATTTCTATTAGAACCCTGCGCAAATTGGACAGGTCTCGCGGATATGGACATGTCAAAGACACGGCGGGTGTCATGCGTCGATCTGCTAGGGATTTCACATAACGCAAAACGTTGGGGGTAAAAGAAGCCACTCGCTTAGGATTTAGGTGGTCCGAACAGATTTCCGGGCAGTCAGGTTGGGGCCTATATATCCCAGGACGCGATAGAGTAGGACGGGAAGCGATTGGAGGTACGTTGACGGGTTTGGTGTATATGGACGTATACCTGCGCCGTCTCATTGGTGCCGAGGGCGCTCTTTCATTTTCACATTGGGAAATAGCTTGGGCACCTCATTATACAAGTCGAGTTAGAAACTTCCTCGCGAGCGCTATCTTTAAGGCACACGTAATCGAGCTATTGCCGATTGTGCCCCCCCCCCCCTCATTCACTCCACTTCACATTTAACACATCTGATAAGTATGTAGCCTATATCTGGCGTGGATTCATGGGGGCGCTCGTCTATGTGCCGAAGACTCAGACCGTGCAGGACGCAGGGGCCGCAGGCCTGAATCTCCAGGGCCAAATGAGGTATTTCAGTCTGGGATGCGGTTTCCCGGTTAAAATACTGATTCACCAAATGTTTTTCTAGTTTGGCGAAGCTGGAGGCATAGGCTCCCCTATCAGATCTGCCCATGAACAGAGTCGAGTTCTCCATCTACCCCTAGCCTGCCTAGTCACTGACGAGGATGGCATCACCGAGTACATGCACCGAGGGCGTGGACTCAAAGTATACAGCGAGTTTGAAATCTCACTAGGAATATGACCTACTCATTCTGTTTTTATGTAGTTTTATAGGTGTCCCTGTATTCTATTATATTATCGACAACTTCACTTCTTTCAGCGAATTTCCATTTAAGCCTTTACCCCATCTGAGGGCGCTCTTAGCATTCTGCTGAGCAAACGCTGTGCCGAGATGATGTGGTGGTAGAAACGTTATCGTAAATTTTATACTATGCCTATATATTTATCATTTAATTGTGAGATAATATAACTGAACCTTGGTAACACAATAATTGTTAAATGGAGCGGGAATTTTTTGTTTTTTTTTTCCGGGGGCGCAACCGCAAAAGTGTTTCCAAGTTCCAACAGCTGAAGTCACGCTTTTATTTCAGTTTATGCTGGTGTCAGGAATTTTTGAAGGTTAAGGTTAAACTGTAAACAAGGCTGCGTTGGTAACCACAAACGATATGTGTGGGAGTGTGCCGCTCACCCCATGGGTGACCTGCTGGAGGGGGTATCGCGGTGGGTGCCCACGGGGACTGAAATATGTAGAGCAATATGGATAACCGAACAACGCCCGGGCCAACTTTCATTTTGTTACTTCAGAATTAATCTTTTGTGAAACCACGAGGACAGGGCTGTCCCGATACTGACTGATCGTAGGACACTGACTGATCGTAGGACACAACAATGACGCCCATAGGGGCAACCAGTTCTGTGACCCGGGTACACTCGGATCGTGATAAATCGTAAATGCATTTATCTGCAGCTCGTGGTTCGTGTATTCTATTAGTTTATTCATCGTTAGAGAAGAATAAGCGTCTTGCAAAAGCAGCAGCGAGTGAGGGACGTGTCGTTCAAAAATAAGAAATAAAAATAGCACTTACTGACAGATTTAAATTTTGGTTGATTTCAAACCAATAAGGAGAATGGGTAATTCCGAGCGCAAACTGAAAATTTTGACTTTCTTTTTGGTGAAGTGCCCAGTAAACTTGAAGTGAAGTGAAGTGCGCATGCTCTTAACGAAACTTCGCTTAGCGAGAATAACTGAACGAGAATAACGCCATTGCGCTATAGTTACGGGCTTCTAAGAGGCGATCATGCCTTCTGGTAGCAATGATTAAAAAAGGAAGAAACAGCGGAATGGTTCGCATGACATCACGTCGAGTCGGATTCAACACTGAACCTGGGTCAAACTTTGACCCCAAATGTGGTTGGGTTCTTTCTGCCCAGTTTGGGTTTAGCGTGACCTCAATGTTACTACGATACACGATACCCTATAAAATGTAGTATGTGCCAGTGGATGTCAGCTCTAAACAGATCCCCAGTTTTGAATGATTGCCATATAACATATTGGAGGGAAGAGACGTTCTACAAATCAGTGTCAGAATTCGCCCACGGTTCCTGACAAACAAATCACCAAGACTTGAATGCATTCAGACTCTTATATAGACAGAACAACATCTTCAGGAAGACTATTCCACTCATTCTGGGAGAAGAAATGTTTCCGAAAGTCCAATCTACAGCGTCTCCATGAAGCTTGAGCAATGATCCCTATTGGTGATAAATTTGGTAAACTCAAGAATAGTTGAAGGAAAGGCCCCCGAAGCCATGGACAATGTTAAAAACCTGAATTAATCACCCACCTCATTTCGTCTCAGCTTCCTCGAAGTTAGACCGAGACGCCTTAATGTCGAGGAATGGAACACTCCTGATGTCAGTTTTTACCGAGCTATGCTATACAATAACTGACTTAGTTACGTTTTTTCAATATCGTAGCGAATAGACAGTGGTGGTTGAATGTCGTCACAACGAAAGATAATTTCAACAGGTTCATCAAAATTAGCCTAGTGTCGTATTGACTCATCGAAACGACCAGATACCGCACATGCAGTGTTCGAGACGCGGGAACTGCTACAACAGAGAAGGTGCCTACGAACTGCGCCATCACTTGGAGGAGAGGGTGGTCAGTCTATACGAAAATTAGTCTAATTATTGATCATCCTACCTGTCAGTACCCGATGAACCTCTAAAGAATTTTTAAGAAGATTTTTTTTTTTTTTTTTTTTTTTTTTTTTTAGTTTTAATCAGCGCAGGGGAATTCTAAATCAATATTTTGTTTTCCTGCTCGATGGTTGCAGGTATTACCCGTGTTGAAATTTGTAAGGACACCATATAGGCCTATGTTGAAAAGGGCGCAATACTTGGGGCGGTCGGATTTTGGACCCATCCCTATTCGCTTCGGACCCCCATTACATGTGGTTTCGCCCTTTTATGTTGATGTGTCGTCGAAACAAAATTAGGGTTATATACCGACCGTCCGTCCGCTTTCAATTCAATTGAGTAGTTATAATTTGCTGGCGTGTTTTCTACACCTGTTTGTTCTTAGGGTTAAGGATAGAGGGATTCCGGGATGAGGGATAGTGAAGCCAACCACAGAATTATCCTGAGACAGTACGCATCGACCTATTTGTTAGACTTGCCAAGTCTCTCGTGTATGTCTCGCGCGGCTAGTGATAAATTGCTAATTAGTTGCGCGCCCTCTATTTATTTGCTTTCTGATCTGTCCGCACGGAGTCTCCGGCGTGTGGACAGATCGGAAAGGAAATAAATAGAGGGCGCGCAACTAATCAGCACATGGACCGGAGCAAGCCGCGCGAAACATACACGAGAGACTTGGGCAAGTCTACCTATTTGTTAAAAGACAAAATTATAAGAGGCAAATACATTAGCTGGAGAAAACTGAATGAGTCAGTCCAAACCCGAAGTTCATACGATTTTCCGTTACGGGGTGACAGTCTTTTGAAGTTTGTGCATGTGTATTGCGCAAGATCGAAAAAAAACATCCCATCACAATACTGAAATGGGTCATACTTGCACAATCCTGCAAACCATCTTTTTTTGTATTTTATTGAAATTCACACATTAGTTTCACTGCGAAAGCATTAGTCTATGGAGAGGATTGCGGTAGTGGGTTGGTAGGTGTTGATGGTTACTCTGGTGTGAGAAAGACAGTAGAACTTCTGCTAATGTTTGACTTATTCAACAAAATGAAACAATGAGATACATGACATAACTTCCCGGGTTGTCCAACTGTGACGTCATGCGTTATTAATTGCGCAATTGAGATTCTCCCCAATTTTCTCTTTCCTAATGGACCGCACCCTTTGAAAGCCAGTAACTCCACATAGGAACTCATATTGCATGGGGTTTGGACCTATAGATAGTTTTCCATTCTCTATGACGTACCGTGACCTCTGTTGTATCCACAGATCCAAGCCCGCAGCTGTCTATCAAGTTCAAAATCTGGGTTCAGCCACCCTTCTCCTCTCAAGGCTCTCATAAAACGAAGCGTTCTTAATCATATATCACTGCAAATTCGATAACTGTGAAACGTAAATATTTAGATGACACATACTTGGCATGATTGTTGGCCATATGGAGTACGGTAAATGTTCCTATTTGATTGTCGGATTAGGTTAATGCCACCTAAGGTTACCAAGAGGTCAAAGTATGGAACCTTGTAAACATGATACTATATAATGCGGACAAACATGTGGAGAGCTCATAGTTTGTATGTAGGTTGACCATATGGAGTGCGTGACTCCTAATGTTACCTATGACCATGTCAAGGGTCACATAAGTGGAAAAAAACTCTATTATCTTTGTTATATATATGTCATAATACCGTTTGTATATATGTATATATTGGGTATATGACACAGTGCAGTCAGGCTGCCCAGGCATAGAGCTGAGCCCTGGGGGTAGTGGGGAGTCTTCGTAAAGAATGTAAGAAATCGATATTATGCTTTGAAGTAGTGTCAACCAGTTAAGCAATAACTCACTAAGCAGTGCTGCGTTCGTGTCCGTATTATTTAGGAAACTATAGTTAGTTTTTGCACGACTGCACAAGGACCCCTCTAATTACAAGTTCTGCTTCGAAACAAACGAGAATGGCGCCACCAATTCAAATTGAGCCCGAACTGGGGCGCGTTCGAGATCATGAAAACAAAATATATAATCGGGATCTGAACTTAATTGATTGAGAAAAAAATCTACTGAGAACTCTACCATGTTTGCGTTGGCGTATGAATAAGGAGTTAATCAACTTACGATTATGGTACACGCCAGGGTTACGCACAATCTGGGATTAATACAGGCTGTGCAGGAGGGCACCAGCACGCGTGATTCCAGCAATAGCATTCACATCACATTCCAGACTTATGATCAAGTGAGAATGAACCTAAATGAACACCCGTCCGCTCTGATCTCTCCGCTCGATCAGTTATCTGCACCTGATCTCTGTCGGTCTGTTTGCTATTTTAGTTATGTCTGTCTGTCTGACAGTCTGTCCATCTGTATGTCCCAGGAGAAGGATGAGAAAGGAAGTTAGGCAGCCTTGTTATTATTTTCATACATAATGTCTACATACTTCCTCAATCGGAGCACGGCATGAAACACTCCACTTTCTGAACCCACAGACACCGAATTAAGTCAATTCAGATTAGAGATGGTCCGATAAATAGATATATAGATATATTTTCATTTAAATTTTATTGACCCATAATTCTTTACCGCGGATAAAAATGATAATATTAACATTAAATATATACATTCGAAAATAATACTGCTATTTTAAAGGGCATCATCGTCTCGTAGCAATTGGCAAAAACGACGGTGACATTGAATGACGACACGATGGTAAATCAACATCGGCACGGTATACTAATGTTAAATTAGGCCTACTTTTTCCTCGTGACGTCATTAATAGGGCACTCGTCCATTTTTGCCGGGTGTCGTGAGACGATAATGCTCCTTTAACTCTGAATAGAAGTGCCTCGAAGGGGTTATTCAGGACTGCTCCCAACATCTTCTGCGGAGAAATTTCGTGGCATCTATGGGGAACGAAATATCTGAAAATGAAAGTGCTTGGCCTTTGGTGTTCTGTATTTCATCAGATATAACTTTCCTCGTTTTCATGACTATTTCTCATTCATTTGCGACAGTCCTCGCTGAAGGAACCCTTTATATCTGGATTTGATATCTCACAAAAGAAAGTTTTTTCAGCAGCAAATTTTACTTTGTATGTGAGGGCATGGTATAACAAACATTCGAGTGGAGTCCTCATAAGTCAGGAGTTCTGCTCGGACTCACCCTTGACGTTTCTACGAATGCGTTTGACGATTTACAGCCTGTAGAAATACCCTCAACATCGCAAGTTGCTGTACAAATTGCAAACCGCTATACAAAATAATTTGTGTGGGGTATCCTACTGTCCTATCCCCTTTTTAAGAGTAGAGAATGCATTCCTGGAATCACTATGACAGGGTGGTATAGCGATCTGTCGTCAACAATCTAGTCTAGTCCACAAATGCGAGCGACAAACTGAGTCGAATATTTATTCTGTTAATTGAAGCAGCCCTCTACATAATCTGATCTGAATGTCAGAGGAAGAACAATAATCTCTCAAAGTTGCATAAAAAAATCTCAAGAAGAATGGAAATAAATAATAGTGCTTCGATTGTTTTAAAATACCCAGTAATATGTTATAATTATGCACAATGACCGATATTGGACGCCAACTATAGAGGGCGGCATTTTTTAACCGCATACATTCGAATAGTTGTGATCCAATGGTAACGTGTATACCACGCCCTCAACTCTTAACACTTCATAGGTCATTGTAAAAACGATGCATTACATCTGGAAGCCATATTGCAAAGGTAGATTTTTTTTTTTGCTTCAGCTAGTTAGCCTACCCTGAAATATTGCCCCCTCTTTGAAGATGTAACCCCCCCCCCCCAGGTCGTTTATTACCGCATTTACAGTAGTCGTTTATTCATTTATTTCCCTAAAAATGTTATTTATATACACTATACATATGCAAACATTTCTGTGTTTCATTTGCCTACGTTTTTGCCGACATAACCAACATAACAACTGCAAATTGAGGTACGTTTCATGTACACGTATTACTCATATTCACCAATATAATCACGATTCGTAAAACTGGGAAATTCTGCCCGACTGTGAAGTTGGTGGACATTCGATCGACTAAATTCCAGAAACAAGACACATAAAAGGCATAATTTAGATCGATAGAGTTGAAGTTAGGAGACTTATATGGACAGGATTTTACTCGCGTTTGGTTTGAAGTGTAAGGAGCGGTTAAAGTCGGCAAGCGATGGCATCTCTAGTATACTATATAGGTATGGTTGTATACACAACACATATGCCGCATATGCAAGGGTGGCATCCCAACCCCCACGGCCTCAGTTTGAGAGTACTCCACTAACTCTACGTATATGATGGTTCGGGCCGTGAGGTCACGTCAGACATGCGTGGAACGACACACGATATGCGTAAAAGGAGGAGAATAAACGTGGCATTTTCTGGTGTGATCGGCGTCGGAATGGTATACGGTAACAAATATAACAGTGATAATATGTTTTATTTCAAAGTACTTGGACATAAAAAATACAGTGAGCTTCGATTCCGTTGGTAATTTAATATAGTCGGCTTTTGGTATGGAGAGCAGTTCACCGATGGTATGTACAGTTGGATAGTTGTGAACGGGGGGAACCTCAACGCGAGCCGAAATGGAACACAACTTTATAATAAATCAGTATGTAATACAATACATATTATGCTATATAGTATTCTAATAATAGCATATGACTGTCATAAGTTTCCCCTATGAATAGGCTAATATACAATGCTATTTTGGTCGTAATATTCATATCGTGCATGGCAATGTAAAAACATGCAGCAGTTTGCTTCGTTATACCATCACAGCAAAGACCGATTGGACACTCCGCGATTACGGTATGGCCGTTCCGAGATTAGGCCGAGCTGACTGCCCCGAGCTTGTACTGCAGAGAATAGAATCAAACGAAATGAAGAAAAATATATATTCAGACTTTACACTGTATTTTTTTTAACTGTAAACTGAAGTCTAATGTAGAGTTCACAGTAAATCACTGTAAATTCAACAGTAATCTACTGTAAAAACTCAATTACAGTAAATAACTGGTACAACTTCGGCTGCAATTTTACAGTTTTTTTTTTCACAGTTGTAGGTTTATTTGGTTTTGTCATGCGTAACAATGATCAGGGGCGGAGCGTACAGGGGTGTGTTCTTCAGTCTCGTCCCCCCAAAAAATTCCCCAAACATTTGGTCGTCCTCGACGAATTTTCGATCTCTCCGCAAAAAAAGAAGAAGAAAAAAGAGAATAGGTTTGGGTTGGGAAAATGAAGCGAAACGAAGCCGGAAAAAGCGAGTGAATAAAATGAAACTAAGCGAGTCAAAAGGGAAACAGATAAGCGTGAGCTTTTTTTTTGGGGGGGGGGGGGGGGCGGGGAGGGGGTATTTTAATTGGTGGCACTTCATTTCATTAGCTCGAGTGATAAATCATCTTGCAAAACGCGTCGGACGGGAGAGTATAGGCTTATCGGCCCAACAACTACAGGATCCAGATTTCACACAACTTTCAGCCAGTGGTTACGCCTGCGAGTCCCATACACACCCCGAAAATCCTACCCTCGCTACGCCCATGACACTGATTTAGCCGAAACCGATTTCGAGATCGAAACCGCCTACATAGAGTGTGTATAAGTCTTCTTAGAGGCCAATTGTCATGTAACGAATTTCCTTTAAAGATGGATTGTCGTCTGCTAGCGGTCCAGCGAACAAAGCGACGGCGAATTTTGCATGACGTCACGACAAATATCGTAATGTGCAGCAAACTTGGTACATCGGAATCACCTTCTTTCAATATTAATGCGCCATGCACTGTATGCACACAGGATAGTGGACAAAGCCCAAATGAAGCCTCGCCAAAGCTAGAAATGGCGTCAGATTGAAAATGGACGACAATCCATCTTTAAACTAGCACGGGTGAATAGAGGGCATGTCAGAACACCAACACCCAGAAAACTGCCAAATTTGGAGATTGTAGCATGTTGCGTTCTTGAGTTATTCCAATTTACTCTGCATTCACGGGAGAATAATCAAAGGTTGCCCGTAGACTTAAAACTGATTATTTATTTCTTCCCGCAGCATGGTAACATATACATGAAAATAGATATTTCAGAAATCGATGAAATGATTCTTTCATACTTTGTGAACAATTTTAGGTGTTTTACATTGACTTTGTATTACGGGGGATTCTGTGGTTGCCCCGTGATATCACAAGTCAAATTTTGCAATAACTGCTTGTGCCACTTAGCGCGACTTAACCCAAATGGCTAACTTCGTATGGGGTTTCGCCTGCCATAATGTAATAAACATAAAGTACCAAAACTCCAGTCATAATACATGCACTAATGGCCTTAGACAGAAGGGGGCGACATTTATCAATACACCCTTTGTAGTATTTGCAAGAGCAGTGCAAGAATGAAAGAATAACGTATATGGCTAGGAAACCGCCTTAGCGGGGAGGTAGTGGCGTACGGTAAGCGGAAGTAGCAACGGAGGTAGAGGGGCAACACACATCTAATACTCATGTATACACTGATTATGCGAAATAAGCACATGCACCACTGCGTATACGGATGCGTAATCCATCACCGCGATGAATTCCTTGATATCTTCCCTAAAAAGCCAAGCAACGACAATATGCATGGCCTGCTGCATTTTCTATTCGCATGAACGTACAGTGATTTTTCTTCTGAAACAACGTCCGTTTCCGTGAATATGTGATTTTCATTCACTCCAGCCGGACCCGCATACGCACTATGGAATCCCTGTCTTAAGCCGGGATTCCATAGATGCGTATGCGTCATCCAGGCTCGATGTGAAAATCGCATATTTACGAAGACGAATGTTTGTTTCAGAAGAGAGAACACTATAAGTGTATGCGAAAAGACTATAAAAAGACAGCAGCGTATGCATATCGTCGTTGCTTGGCTTTTCAAGGAAGATATTCCACAAAATTCATTCACGGTGATACGCATCTGCATACGCATTGATAAATGTGCCTCTTTTGCCTATTCAGCGTTGGTTTGGGCCTTCATTCGTAAATGTTTGGCTTCTTCTGTGAAACCGATATCGATCCTTAAACTAAATATACTGTAATGCAAAAAACACCTAAGCCCTCCCGCTCAGTTCACGTAAATCGGCGATTTCCCACATACGCATACGCATCTATGGAATCCTGCCTAATAATACTGTCTTTCGCATCCGCGTCAAAAGATTCCTAGCCTTGACATTGTTGCGCCGCATATAAAGTTCAAAAATATAAGTTCAGTATATACCAATGGGAATAGTCTACCTCTTGTAGGGGAAGGGCTGAGGGAGGAAGGGGGGGGGGGGCATCAAACTGGCGGGTACAATAAACAAACTGCTAAATACAGTGTCCGAGTAAAGGCAAGGTAACATTCAATTGATGGTTTTGAGTTAAACAATACAAAACTGAGGTGAAATGGTCCAGTTCCTGTAGAAAGGAAAACCTTACAGATAGGTTCCCGGTCCCACTTTTACCCTAAATGCGTGTGGCTATGGCGTGAAGAGAGAATGCACATTTCAATAGGACGCTTAGCATGACTAGCATAGGGTAAACAATGATTATGACCAAACATCAATTTCTGGAGAACCGACTATTTTACTTGTATAGTTGGTTTTCGTTTCAAACTTGTTAGTTTTTTTCGGTTGGATAGCTCGTTTGATGAATTTGCAACTCGTGTGCAAAGAAGAGAGAGGGAGAGGAAAAAACACCACCACACTTGGCTGCCTTACTCTGGAACGACGACGCCACATGTTTGAATTGAACATTTAACACCAATCGAACGCGGCTCTTGACATGATGCGCCTGAGGCTTTCGACTGGCATGTTATGATCGTTATGTTTAGACTGAACATCAGGGGTAAATTCAGAGGAATCGGAAGTCGTGGTTAGTCCTATATGTCACTCGGGAAAACCGCAGGATCGAGCTTGGAATACTAATATAATAGCTGGAAAATAACTGAATTTCTTCAGTCAAAACCAGACATTCCTAATGTTCTAAGAACTCCCTTGCGACGTTAGCGACCAAGCCCAAGGTAGGAAACAATGAAATACATGGGAAATTCCTGTGCGGTTTGCTGCAACGGCACGTCACACATCATCGCGAAAACAGGGATTCGCCCTAATTTCTCTGCAGAACTTTGAAGTCGATACAAGTGCATAGGAATATCGTATTGAATGGGGATCGGGACTTACCAATTAGTTTTCCATCCCCACAACCTGCAGGTGTGATGTGAAATTGGAAGCTGAGCAGAAAAGGTGAAGCTGGGTGGGGAGGAGTATGTTGTGTGTGGGTGTGTGGGGGGGGGGGGGGGTGGGTTAGGGGGGGGTAAAGGGATGAATTAAACTATGTACGGGGACATCTAAATGTAGCCGGGAGGCGTCGTGACAGGCAGGGCGACAACCTGTGGGAGACATTACAAATGCTTGTTTGCGGAGGGATTGCGAGTCGGTTATTCGTGGGAGAGGGGAGGGCGGTGGAGGATGGACAAGTTATTGTTAGATGTAAAGAGTTAGTGATGTTGTGCTCATATTCATAGGGGTATCACATTCAGCGACAGTCTCGTCCATGCAACATTCCAGCATTGAAACAACACAAATCTTACATGAGTCCAAGTAAGGTCATCGATGGGCTACACTCAGAAAGTAATGTGGGGTATAAGGCGGATAAACGGCTCTAGTCTACCGCCGCAGTTATTACTGTTCGGTGTTGCGGGGCTTTGTCGTCAGTGACCGATCGTGTTGTTGTGCCCCGTTGCATGGTGGTATACATGAGTGCTGGTCAGCTCCGGCACCGTGGGTAGAGTACCCTCCCTCCGTGTGCCTGGTTGTGCGAACCGTTGTAAATATACCGATACGCGTAGTGATCAAAGTACCATCGCTGTAGGGGTGGTTCTACTCCTTTTTAAGACTGAACCATTTATACATGAGAGGGAAAAGGGTTTGACACAAAAGGAAAGAGGTTGGAGGTTAGGATAATAGTGGTGAAGGCAAATATATAATAGGGGATACCGGACTGAATATGGGTGAGAAGGCAAAGAAAATCAGTGGGGTAGTGGATTAGAGGCCATGGGAGGGAAAATACTAGAATAAAGTAAGGGGGATCGGATGATGAAATGTGCGGCTAAACGTACACGAGTATAATCAGGGCAATTGCAGCAAGTTGTAAAATAGAAGAAACAAAAATATATTAAAAGGGATATGGAGTATAAAACGGGGGGGAGCGTATAAAAATGTGAAGAGGGAACATTGGGCAATAGGGCAACAAATAAAATGGAGGCGTAATCGAAAAAATGGGATGAGAATAAATCCACGCGATGTTAACAGTTGGGAGCCAACCTAGTCAGTATTGCAACACCTAGCGAATAATGGACAGTGCCTTTCACATGACCGTCGCCAAAGGAATCCGTTTTTATCAACAAACTAATTCCCAGTACTATATTGGATCGATATACGATATTCGATATTGATTTGCAATAGAACAGCAGATTCCGTGGTTGACGTTATAAAAACGCCGCCGTCGCTTTTCGCCAGTCCGCTACCGGACGATAATGTTTCAGTTTAAGCGAGAAAAGGCAAGCGGTCGATGAATTTGGGAAAGAGGAAATTAAGACATCGATGTCACTGCCAAGTGTCTATCAAGTATAGGGTGACTCTAGGCAAAGGCTTAGAGTGATTTTCACTGGGAACAGTTTTTGGTTCTCGGTTAAAATGCCGTCCCAAATGCTGTGCAAGTATTTTGCAGATGGACAAACGAGAATCAGCCTTCCGGACCCTTGATAAAAAAAAAATGTACCACTGAGTGGATAGCTATAACCCTGATAACAGCTACGAGTTACTAATTATTAAGACAATAATGAAAAAAATATAAAAAAACGCACAATGTAGTGACAATAATTCGTGGTACAAAGTTTGAGACAGGTCAACGGAAGTCTCTATTTCGGCCTAAGCGGCTTTGGGTTTCAGTTCGGGTTTTAGATCCCCGAATGATGCAGAAGGGTATTTGGTGGCGACGGTCACTTTTTTAGTTGACCCAATATTAATTGACCCTACTTCGACCTACCACGATTACACTCTCATATCTGCCTAACCTTCCCTTACTACCCAGAGTCACCTATGTAGTGTCGCTGCCTCTGTAGGGAGCAGAACAATCAATGAGAATGGAACAGACAAAGAATTGTGGTGTTGCACCTTACCTGCTCTGAATTGTTGCTGTAGAGATGTCCAAGTGTGCGTGAAAGGTGGAGAAAAAAATAGCAATGAATGACGCGATCGGATTATGGGGCCGAAGAGGATGAATACTGCTCCTATAAGTTTATTCCCATCACATGACAGAAACTTCGCGAGAGACTTGGAAATTAGTTCACTGCCTTTCCGTAATATATATTTAATTCTTTTCAAGTTCAATCTTTGGTATTAACTTCCTGAAATTACCTAAATAAGGCCTCCCAAACGCCTGATTTTTTCCATACCCATATGACGACTGATGATAACCAAGATTTTCAGATGGTGTTTAACATCGTGTGGGAGCTTAGATAAAGGCAACTGTATATAACCACCGCTCTTCTAAAAATGGTTCGCATGACCTAAAATGGCAACATTTGATTGGTATTTTCTCCTCAACCATCCCATAAGGAAAAAATAATGTCTCGTGCACAGGTGCACAGGCGCGATTATTTCTACACGCGATATGCTACATTCGGTGGATTTCCTATTCTCTGGTTTTTGATGATGGCAAGGCCTATCGCGAAACCAGAGAGAAATCGGGCTTGAAAAAAAATAGAAAAAATAAAAGATAGTCACTCCATAGGCCCTCCCAATCGTCATCTCGGTAGAATTGAATAATTCAATGATAACTCTCTAGCACATACAAGTACCGATATTCACTCTTTACTTTCACTCCATTTAGGCCTATCTTCCAATGAACTCAGCAGGACCTAGGTCGAAGTAGTTGGTATATGATGCCCTGGATCGAATACACCCCCTTGCCTCCTTTCTACGACTTTCTGTCCTCCATCTGCGCCTCTCCGACCGGAATTGTAGACCATGGTCAACGTCGACGGGTTTGCCGGTTCGTTGTAAACATAGGAGCTACTGAAGAGGAGGACTTGAATTTCTAGGGCTTGGGAGCGCATAATTATTCCCAGGACTTTGTCCATGTGCCCAACCCACCTCAACTGCACCTTATCGTTCGCATGATGTACCGTATATATACCATCGATCCATGCACCATGCAACTGTAGGCTGCGTTTGCGTAAGACGATTATGTCCTTTCTGTCTATAGAAAATAAACGCAGAGGCCTGGCCGACATAAATCAGCTGAATATGGGACGCACTGTGAAAATCTCGTGAGGCGGATATAAAGCGTAAGGTAATCGGGAACTTCAACGTCTCAACACAGGCTACTATGAACCCGGACGCTCTCTAGTTGACTTCACACCTCTAGTTCCCCTACATCTTGAATGTTCATTTGTCGCTTACGTTTCGCCTTACTCCATTCAATTCCAGGGTTCGGTTCCGGTGCGGGTTGGGGTATGATCATGTCTCGAAAGGACGGGGCTGTCGATAGAGCCCCACCTCCTCTGGGAATCCTCTCGACACCTTTGAACTGGTTCAGGATGTAATACACCTGTAGAGAGAATGAAAACAGGGGCACTGGTTAGTGATTACCCCAAACTAGTCCAATGTTACAACTTACAGCGCCCTCCCAAACCCCAGTGGTTATGGCGTGTGTGCTTCGCTATCCCTGGTTATGCGACTTTCCCACTCATTAATTGCCGTTCCAGTAAAGAGGTCGTGAAAATGGGTGATCAAGAGGCTGCCCCATGAACGAATCGGAATACACTGCTGGTACAATATAAAACTAGACCTTTTTGTTTAATTATAATCGGTTATATTCGTTGTGAAAATATTCACCAATATCAACACACATCATAGAAAACTATAAAAATTTCAATAACAATTTCGAATGTTTCACGGCGAACATGACTGTACTGGGTATTGATTTCGCGGAAGAATAATCTGGCGATGATGATGATGATGATGGTGAGGAGATGATGAATCTGGCGATGATGATGAATATGATGATGAATCTGGCGATGATGATGAGATGATGATGATGATGTGATGATGATGATGATTATGATGATGAATCTGGCGATGATGATGATGATGAAGATGATTAATCTGGCGATGATGATGATGATTATGATGATGATGATGAATCTGGCTATGATGATGATGTGATGATGATGATGATGAATCTGGCGATGATGATGAGATGATGAAGATGATTAATCTGCGATTATGATGCTGATGATGATGATGAATCTGGCGATGGATGATGATGCTGATGATGATAATGATGATGATGGTGGTGATGATGATGAATCTGGCGATGATGAGATGATGATGATGATGGTGATGATGATGAATCTGGCGATGATGATGTGATGATGATGATGAGATGATGATGATGATGTGATGATGATGATGATGATGAATTGGCACCCCTCCCGATGATTGATGATGATGATATGATGATGATGGTGGTGATGATGATGAATCTGGCGATGATGATGATGATTGATGATGATGATGATGAGGATGATGATGATGAAGATGATTAATCTGGCGATTATGATGATGATGATGGATGATGATGATGATGATGAATCTGGCGATGATGTGATGATGATGATGATGATGATGATGAGGATGATGATGGTGATGATGATGATGATGAATTGGCGATGATGATGAGATGATGATGATGATGATTATGATGAATCTGGCGATGATGATGATTACGATGATGAATCTGGCGATGATGCTGATGATGATGATGATGATGATGACGACCGACCACACAATACCATGATAACATTGAGGATGGTAACAGTAGGGGTAATGACGGAGCAACTTACCAAGAATAGTGCGCTGAGCGTCCCCATGACCCAGCCAGCGATGACGTCTTCCAGTGAGCCTCGTAGAACGAGATCCTCTCCAGCCCGATCATGTAAGGTACTGCTAGGACGGTCAGGCAGAGGAGAAGGCGCACTGACACGGACGGTCTTTAGAGGTTGTAGGAGTATAGAGATGTATATCTGCAGAGAACGTGGATGAATGAACATGTATATAGTGATATGCCCCATACGAGGATGCTGCTGCAGGAGAAGCAACACGCACCAGCGAATGACACTCATTAACAAAATTGCTCAATTCTTCGTGTGTTGTACGTACTTTTTAATCGATGAAATGTTTTTTAGTTTTATTATCGAAAACCCGTAAGTCAGTCTATCATTCTATGAGCCATTTTTTCTTCAAGATACGGCTCCTGAAACGTTATACAGTTTTAGGAAGTCTAATGTGCAATGATTTGTAATCTTTCCTAATGTTTCGTGCCGTAAACACACGGCTCATGGTAGAGTAACTCTTTTGACCGCATTGTCCGGTTGGACAATGAATTTCGAAGAGAGGAATACAGTTTTTCGTATGAACTCACTTGATATAATCGTTCTTTAAGCCTAGGGAAATGCTTCAGTGTAGCATCTGCCTGTTCAGCTCAATAGTCAATTGACGTTGTCATCAAAGCCATCGTGTGAAGATAGATGAAATAAAATACACATTTTCCAATGATAGTGAATTATATAATCTGGCGTTTAAGCAGAAAAAGACCACGTGATAGGGTAAAATCTCTCAAGTAGATCCATCAAAGCATTGCACGCTTACCTGTATATATGCTCTGTCTTGAATAATGATTTTTGTTTACTGTTCTATCTTATTAGGTGGAAACCCCCGTGTGAAATCGCCTGAATCTATCGGCGATCTATAGTACCAGTTGGGAAGCCATTTGTGACAGGGAGTATTTGAATACAGTGATCAAGCGCTGTATAGAACCGATTAGTTCGCACTATTCAATTATTCATATAAAACAGTAAAAAAGAATGGTTCCAGCAAGTTCAGGGAGGAAGGGCAGGAAAAGAAGATCCTCAGAATGACACTGAACCAACAATAACCCATGAAGAGAAACAGAACCTAATAACCGCCACGATTCCTGAAAAACAAACAAGACTGTTCTGGAAGAATTAACAGCAGGCATGGACCAAACAGTATCCCCAGGGGAGGCTGTTCCACTCATGGATCACCCTTGGGAGAACAAAGATTATTCGAACATCTAACCTGACATCGTTTCCCACTAACCTTGAGACGATGTCCCCGATTAGTGGGACATTAAAATGTCAAAGAAGTAGTCGAGGAGAAGCCATAGAAACCGGACAATTTTGAAAAACCTGAATCAAATCACCTAGAATTCGCCTCAGCCCAAATGCGGTAATCTGTACTCATATAAGGCATATCTCGCAGACACTCAACAAATTGGTATGGTAGCCCTCCTTCGAACGTCTAATCGACACCGTATCTTTCGGGGATTGAGGTTTTCACACGCGCACGGAATATTCCGAGTGAGAATCTTACCAACTGTTTAGAAAAACGTTTAAATTACGTTTTATCGGAATCCAATACCTTCCATAGCAGCTTCGTACACTGCTTCAACTTGTTGAACGATAAAAATACGATCGTCCAATGCAGAGTTGCGTTCTTCTATATAAGCTATACATAAACATGTCAGGATTTGAAAGCACGGACTTACCGGGACGGAGACAAGATGCTAAGCCGAAAGAGCCGCATGCATATTGGGAAAAGATTCCCTGAAAAACAAGAATGAGAAAGTAGGTATACAGAGGAGTATTTTCGCTACAACCAATAGGTCTCTACATCGTAACCTAAATACGGGATGAGACGGAAGTCTAAATTTGGGGATTAGAAAGACGCTTTTTTTTCTTCTATGTAAGTTTCAAAGCATCTTCTTAGTATCTCGGGTGTCATTTTGAACTTCCACAGGCAAAACAGCAACATCTGGTGTGGTGAGACTTACAATACCTCTTAAAAATATACAATACTTGAAGGACACCTGCAGGATGATTCATGAAGTGAGAGGATATAAAAACTGAATGCGTCTTTCCAAACCGGAAGTTCATTAGGACTTTCCGTACGGAGTTATAGTCCTTTTGAAGTTGGTATTGTGAAAAGTGTATGCGCAGATAGAAAGGTAATCACATCATGCAATAATAAATGATGTCATACTTGAGCCTGCCAAACATTCTTTGTTTTCTTAGAATTCAGAGTTAATTTTACCTAAATTTATTCAAATTTCACTTTGGTGGTGGTGATGGTTACTTGGTGAGAGAGAGAAAGGACAGCAAAGCTCCTGCTAAATGGTGGACATATCAACAAAATGCACAATGCTATTCATAACATATTTTCGTGTTGTCAAGTGTGACGCATGCGTTATTGCGCAATTGGAATTCTACCCAATTTCTGCTCAAATGGCCAAACTTTGAAGCCCGCTGACTACACATAGGAACATCTATAGATACAGTTTTCCATTCTCCACGATTTAACCTAGCTCTGTTGTATCAAAGCCCGCAGTTGTCCTTTCCTCGATTCAATTCTCTAAGAAGATTCAACGATACGCAGTCAGAGGGTGGGAGGTAATTCGAAAGACTTGAAAAATGGAGTGGGGTTGCCACGAGGGTGTCATATAGAACGGAATGCATGAAAGCACACACTGAATACGGTATATATCTAAATAATAAATTGAGACTACTTTCAGACTCACACGACCCAAGATGATTTTTGGTCTCACCTGATACCGGCTTTTCTACAATTGTAGTTGTACCATCTCTAGTGGGTCCGTGCAGGTCGAGAGGCCGCCACAGACGGAGAAGTAGTGAGGCTTGGGTCGGCCCACGACCAGCTGACCGAACCGGACCATTATGAGAGTTACGAAACCACCCAGAACAATAACCCTGAAAATAAGAAAAATCCTCTTAGATAAAATAATGAATCGAGCTCTTGAGATAGGAGAGAGTGAGTGACAACTAACAACGGCCACGGCTCATTCCGGGTTGGATGTCTCGGAGAGGTCTGTCCAAAGCAGTGGCGTAGCAGTCTATCATTTATCTTCGAGTGGGGTATATGATGAGATGTATTTCTTGAATACATCACTGGACATACCGGGGCAGAATGCATCACGAGCGAGCCGAATTTGGGAGGGGGATGGGATAGCTCTCCAGCCTATACATTAGCAGTGTTTTGATGGAATCATTTGGGGGGGGGGTGACCCACTCACTCAACTTTTCCGGTTGACAAGCTTTAATTAGGCCAACATGTTGAATTTTCACAAATTCCTATACATGAAATAATCTCTGATCGTCACCCGAAATAATGGGGTGATTGTACTCCCCCGCCCCACACAAAATTTCAACTTGTTCGAATAAGATCAAGTTGGAATTATCAAGATTTACCAGGGATACTGTAACCTTTACCTCTGTTGACTTCAATCTGACCCCAAAACAATATTCTTGAACTCTTAACAAGAAAGCTGCACTCTAAATTTCAACTTATCATACCAAGTATTGTAGACCTATCGTGTTCAGAAGGATTTTCTGGCATTCACTTCTGCTGATCTCAATGACCTTTGACCTGCCTAAAACACGACTTCCGATATTACTAAACAACATCATGGGAACATACGTCCCATCATAACCAATCTAAACTAAACCAAAATATCTAATATTTCCTCTATTCCACATTTTTCCATCTTTCGCTGAAATGACAATATATGACCTATCTTCACCACAAAAAAGGTTCCTGTATTCGCAATAAATATTATGTTTGAATTTCACCTACTCATAACCAAGTAGTCGAAACTCACTGTTTTTACGAGAATTTAAGACTTTGTCATATACTTTGTCATATAGGTAAGCGTGGAAAACCCCCAAAACAATGAAATAATGTTTTTCATCACGCGGAACATACAAACCGAGCATTCAAGTTTCATTCATGCACACCTAGCCAATTAATAGTGTCTACAAGCCAGAATTGGCCACCTGGCAAAAATATCGAATGTCCCATCCTAGTCCCAAAATATCTCCGGGTCTCCACGAAAAACAATAGGGATTTAGTACTCCCATAAAGAGAACTACATACCGAATTCCAACTAGCATTCTGGACTTATCATGTTCACAAGAGTTTTATACATTAACTTTGCAGACCTCCGATGACCTCTGACTGGACCCAAACGCGACAGGGTTCATGTACTCATTATAAGGAACATGAATACCAAATTCTAACCTGGCCGAGTTATAGTTTTTTTTTTACAAATCTAAGTTGGTAAAATAACATCTTTTTCACATGGTTTCAAGTTAACAAGGTTTGGATCGACGACCTCTTTTGACCTCAATTGATCACTGACCTCTCTCCAGAACAACGGGGATGATAGCCTACCTACTCATCATTGGGACAACGCGTACCAATTAGCCTATGAGCTGGAGCAAGCATAAAGTAAGTTAACCTGATACCATACCAGGCGTCACACACTACTCAAGGATCGATTTTTTTTTTGTAAAATCGGAGAAAAATCTTTCATCGCAGCGCAAGCACTATAACCAAGTTAACTATTCAGCACTATATTCCTTATTCATAGCAAACATTTGAATCACCAATCACCATAACTAAACTGAACGAAAGTGTCTTTAATTCGTAGCTCTGACGCATACCTCGCAAACGAAATAACAGAACCTTGATATTTGAATCACTGTCGCCTTGACTCAACTGCCACGTACCAAACTCCATGTTACGATGAAATAGATGAATATCATATCAGAATCAGGGCAAACGTTTAGTTTGATGTAAATTTGCGATAAAACATAATTTGTCAGCTCGTCATTACGCATGAACGGCGCCATTTATCCAGTCCACTCTTGTCCACATGTTATTGAATTACAAGGCCTTTGGAGCGAGTCTAATATTATATTGATTCTCATCTCATAGCAGGCCAACGAGTTGTCTTCATGGATATGTACATGTGAATACAAATAGTGGGGGGGGTTATGACAAAATGGTCAACAGATAATTGTTAACGATATTTTTTCATTGTTATCATTATTATTTTATTTAGTAAATACTGTTAATTTTAATATTATTATCAAAAACAAGATGATGATGATGATGATAATGATTATTATTATTATTATTATTATTATATTATATTATATTATATTATATTATATTATTATTATATTATATTATATTATATTATATTAATTATATTATATATATTATATTATATTATATTATATTATATTATATTATATTATATTAGATTATATTATATTATATTATATTATATTAGATTATATTATATTATTATTATCAACTGCATAATTTATTACCAACATATCTGACGCTCCTCCTCAGGATGGGATGAAATCTAAGATGGCAGACCCGAATCTCCCTCTCATGGACCGCATAGTGCCTGCCTCCCTGGATCTGGTATATGGCGAGAATGGCCTCTCCAAACAGGACCTGGAAACGAAACAATATTATTCCGATTACCGCAGGCTTACAAGACTAAAAGTACCGCTCCTGAGAACGTTCAAGAGTGATCTACGAGATTAGTTCACTGTCTGCGAGCTTTGCCATATGAGGAAGGAAAGATTAACGGTCTGGTGCTGACGGCAATGGAGCTGAGGCGAGGCGAATCCGTAGCAGTTGATTCGATTCAGGTTTTCAAAATTGTCCTTGGCTCCCATGACCTTTCTTTCGACGAAGTTTCCAAGTCTTAATGTGTCACTAAGTGAGGGACAGCATTGTATCAAGAGTCAACGCTTTAGTTCCCGGCGAGATCACAAATGGTAAACGTTTGCAGATTAGACATTCGAAAGTTTTTTTTTTTTTTTTTTTTTTTGGCAAAGAGTGATTAATGAGTGGAATAGCCTCCATGCAGATGTCGTTTTGACTTCCTTTCTGAAATTCTCTTTTTCAGGAATAGTAGAGGATTCTGTTAGTTTCTCCATTAGTGGAGCGTTCTGAAGACGAATAACACTCTTGCTCCTGGTGAAGAAACATAAAGTATAATGGACACGAGTGTAATTTTCTACTTCTACCTCCCGAAGTGTGCTCCTGAACTTGCGCCTATCTTGCGCTTCTGAGTGGAATGTACCAATGTTTGAACCGTTCTTAAGAAACGTGACGAGTCCTACCCACTAACTAGAGGCCGAATGCCACAACCCAAGCCTTTTCCAAAGTTATGGATGTCTTGAATTGTTTGGAATTTTATTCCCTCATCAACGACCATCAGATGGTTTTTCGACATGGCCGGTCTACTGAGGACCTTCTACCTTTCGTCACTAATCAATTGGCTTTAGCAATCGACCCTTTCGGTTACAGCAGGGTTATTGCTCTTGATATCGCCAAAGCCTCTTATCGTGATGGCATGCTGGACTTCCTGCATTTGGTTCCAGTCCTAACCCCATCTCTTGGACCGCCAGCTTTCTACCCGGTCGCTTCATCCCTGTTCAGTTTTCTCTCTGAGACTCTCCATATTAATGTTGGTGCTCAGCACGATGGTGATTTCCTCCTACACTCTTTCTCATATTTATTAACGACTAGCCTCTACTGCCAATGGTATCCATTCCTTTGGAGGTGACTACCCTTTACCATTCACTCCGCTTTTCGATATGATTTTGCTGTTAACCGCACTTTGGTTGCTTATCAGTTGAACATGAATTAGTCTCCTATTTTGGACTGGAGCACTGCAAATTTGGTTACCTTTAAGGCTTCAATCAATCTTAAACTGAGAATCTGCCTACTTTCTGATCGCGTACGTGAATCCGATGCACCTGCCCTTCCCGTGGTTGACCAGGTTGACCAGATTCTCACGTAGTTTGCTTCTCTTGACATTCTCTGTATGGTAATCTACATCAATTATCTTGGAACTCCCATATAAAGTCTATTGCCACCGATGCTCCAGAAAGTTGGGATTTTATTTCGGGTCAGTAAGCTACCCACGTTAGCTACGTCTGCTTTACAAAGCCCATTTTCTTTGTACAGGAATATTGTTGTCATACTTAGTGTGGGGCCATTGTTTCTCAGTGTCCTTGATCGTATTCAGAAAAAGGCTATTCGTCTTATCAACGATGGCCAGCGTACTGCTATTTTCAGCCTTTGTTTTATCGTAGATCTGTATTCTCTCACTGTCTCCTCTACCGATATTTCCATGTCCATCGCTCCTCCAAACTTCTGGGAGCTGTCTCTTCTCTGCATAACTCGTCCTACGTCCTACTCGGTCCTCTTTTTTCTTGCCGCTCTTCCCGGTTGCGTCTCGCTCGTCATCACACAAAATACCTACGCCCATTCCTTTTTTCCTCGCACTTCGCGTGTCTGAAATATGCTTCCCAGGATGTGTTCCCTTATACTTTTATTTTCTAGTAGCAATAACAAGCTGGATCTACTTTTTCCCCCTAAGTCTCTTCTACATGGGGTTGCCTTAGATCGTGGGGCAATTATGTGGCTCGCTCTACCCCATGTCACAAAATTAAATGATCAAACAACGTATGAAGTTGACATAAACACAATTGGTGATAGAACATCAATACTTTGTACCACGAACGTATATTCGTTAAGAACTTGATTTGCGCACAATTGTGATGGAACATTAATAATTCGGAACGGGGTGCCGCAATCTTCGACAGTCTTCGAACATGATTTTCCCAATCCCGTGGCATCCCTTGATCCCTATTTAGTGGCTCTATCTTCAACTTACCACGATTGTGGGAAGGGCGAACCCCAGCACGTAGACCACGACTTCCGGAAGGAGGCCTCCTTCGGGGTCCTTGGGGTAGTTGTAATGGACCTGTTCCACACAGGGGATGTAGGGGTGCGGGTGACGCGGAAGGTGCTCTCTGACTCCCAGAAGGTCATGAAGTACCACAGAACGACGACCCCAGCCCCCAGGACACAGTCGACCAGGATGACGCAGGGGATCAGGCAATTGGTTGTTCCTGACATAGTCCCGTCTTGCGTAGCTAGACATTGTGTAAAGTGTAGGCGCCAGATTGTCGAAGAAAATGTCAATATTATTATATTCCCGAGAAAGAAAAACCAATAAAAAAACAATTCGGGAAAAAACTTGAGACGACACACTTGGCAGTAAATGTCACACCGCTATAAGCTAAGTACGGTACATTACGGTCTTACAATCGCTTTCGGAATGCTTCAACAAATGTCTTCGCGATCGCGTCCATCTGTAGCGTTGGCGCGAAGACTGGTCACATATCGAGAGGTTCTCTTTCTACGATGCACTTCATGTTCACAGCCTATGTATGTCGAAATATCTTTAAAAAGTTATTCTCCTCCGCTATCGTGATATTCACCGGAATTGCATTCTGATTTATGTCACACACTGGCAGTCATGTGTCTTAAAAATCACCCATGGAATTAATCTCACGAAAGCCGATCCAGATCTCTAAATCAAGTATGCCTAGAAAGAGAATTTATCTTCGCGACTGTACCAAACACGAATGTCTGGGTGTTTCATGTAACGAAGCCTGTTACCATTGAAGCGAAATCAGCTCAATTAGACTACAACGGTGCCTCGAAGCCGTTCAAGGACGTCAAAATACAACCACATACGAGCTCTTCTATGTTAATAACTATAGACACTCATATAGCGGCTATGTTGAAGTGAGCCTATACCAGGTGTGTATACCGCCCAATTGTCGAATATTGGAATGAGTTGAATATTTGCCTACTAGTCGATATATCCGAAAGTTCGAGATCGATCAGAGCTTTGTGTGCGATGCTTATTCAAGAGCAATTTGTCGCTTCGTTCGCGCGACTCATCGAGGCGGACTTGTTACCTTGAATTATTGTTGCCACACCTACACACCGAGGACCACATCGATCGATACACTCCATGCGGCAACAGATGGCACAGGGGAATGGAGCTTAAAGGGCAGTTTGAACCTGTATTTGGTGAGTGAACAGATTTTGGCAGAGCCGGCGTCCGTCATAAGGAGAAATGCAAAAATATTCGAGTGGATATATTGGTAGAGGGTCGACACTGTGACCACCCGGAAAGGTTTGGGCCGTAATACCGGTCGGGTCAGTCAAACCCTTTAAAATGGTACTGTCGTAGTCTAGGCACAAACGAATGGAGGCTTCGGAAAGCAATGTCAATAGCAAATGAATAAACCAACCCATATTCTTGTTTGCGACTGAAATGGCTGCTAAAAAGAAACTTCGAGTTCTGATGTTTTTCTGACAGCAATAAACCGTGGGACAACATATAATAACAGACAGTTGTCTCTGCTTCCTTAGTAAATATGCATTTGTGAGCATATACTATTGTAAGTGGTTGCCGGACTCCCACCCGGACAATTCCCACCCGGACAATTCCCACCCGGACAATTCCCACCCGGACAATTCCCACCCAAACGTGACCCTAATTTTAGACCCTAACCACCCCTAATTCTGCCATAAAAAACATTCCGTTGAGGGGGAATTGTCCGGTGGGAATTGTCCGGTGGGAATTGTCCGGTCCGTTGTAAGTATATAGTAAGACTAACATTGCTTTACTTTGTAGAGTTCATATTGCGCCCTCTGTTGTCTATGAACCGATGTACATTTGAGCGCACACGATAGCCAGCCGAGAAGCCTCCTTAACTTATTTCGCACATGCACGGAAAAGATAATAGCCCATAAACTTGGAACACCTATCTACAGTTTACTCGATGATGTGTATCCATTGCTGATCATCTTGGACAAGGGTGGATGGGATATAAAAGAGAGAAAAGCCACGGAAACTCACAAAAAACTTATACGTACCATGCCAAATTTTGGTGCCGATTATCTGTACTTGGCATCGGGGCAGCCACCCACTTCCTACAGGTGAGATTGACAAGGCGACCGGTAATCACTCACACTTGCCGAACTACATGCTTCTGACAACTTTCAAGAACAGCTTGACGAATTCGGTCCTAGATCTGATGGGCTAACCGTCCTCTCTTCCGCACCTCAGAACATATGATCATATTATTATGTAAAGCAATGACTGCATACATGAACAAACTGTCAGAGGAGATCAGATGTCCCTTCTTTATTGTGGTGATTCCATCGTGAAGGAATTGTTGGTATTACAATTCAGCCATCGGCTCTATAGAGATAGTCGCCACCTGTTCTCTTCCCGGGAGACCTGTCGATTGCACTACACTACATAGACGATGAATGGCTCAACAAGAGATTACACTACAGATATGAATGTCGTGGTTCATCACTAGTGATTGGACCCTGTCGGGTCATTGGGGTAGGGAAACAATAAATAAATGACTGGGGAAACTGCGACTTGGCTCATGCTCTGCCACATCGCTATATGTGTCTCAGAGTGCGTTACGTATGTTGCGCAGATCATGGAAACCGAGATGCATCCCGACAAAGCTAGCGTAGTAGCAGCAGCTGTTCACCGTTATAAGTCCCCAATTGCATATGGGTGCGGCGAGAGCGGAGCGCTCAACTAATCGGTTCTTCGAACCGAAACCCGTTACGAACTCACAAACTTTGCTATCGACGGTCCGAACAAGGAATTATGGCGTAGTACGATTTACTCTCACTCACCCGTAACCACTCAGTATACATGCCGGGGCATCACTTTGCTAAACCACCTTCGGTTTCCATGCACAGCCTCGGGGTACGCAACCAAACCGATACGCGGGGTACATTGTGTGAAACTCCTCTCTGAACCAGCCGGAAACTACATGACCGTCTCGACAACCTGTTTTTATTTTCAAGAGTGTTCAAGGCACAATGATTGTTCGGAATTTATAACGTATTCACGTGGAGATTATGGGGTTCAGAAAATAGGCTGGAAATTATTCAACCAGGAGAGAGGGAGAGTGGTTGTTGGGAGAATCGAGGGACATTGAAGCCTAATGCTTGCAACTATTTGAGAGAAAATTGTCCCGTCCGTACGAGTACATGAGAACGAGCAATTGCATTAGTATATGCTACATCGTATCAGCAACGTACAAGTTTGTGTTCACTCTAGCCCTAGATTGCAGGAAACTGCGAGACAAACCATAGGTTAGAGCAACTGGAAAAAAGCGCAGGGTCACGAGATCTCGGTAGATGGGTAAATCCATGGGACCTACCCTAATAAGCAAGATAAGACGATATACAAACCGAGTGATGAGGCGATCACAAAGCGCCTAAAACCCCACCCGATTAGTGTTGACCTGAATAATTCTAAATTTGAGTAGCCAAGTGTACTTCCTATCCTGAGACTCAACCAAAAAGGACAGGGACGCTGAATTCTGTCACGCTCGTTGCACAGAGGGCCATTGCAGAAGATTATCTTCCTGATAATCAATGATCACCGAAAGCTCTTTTGTTCTTTCTTGATTTGCTTTAGTATCAATGAATAGGAAGTTAAGATAAAAGGCAACGTCTAACGCGCTTTCAGGCAAGGTCAACCCCAGTAATTTCAAGCTATTATATGGATTCCCCATCCCAAAATTTGAAGCTCCTAGTGACTGCTAGAAAAAAAATGCCACAGATTACTGGATTGTATTTCGTCGGCGAAATGCAACCATAATACACCCTCCTGCTGGTCGATCAAACAAATGCTTCTGTCCTACAAGAGTACACTATCCTGAACTATTAATTAGTGTGAATATCGAATGTCACATGTTTGGTTAGACAAACCAAGGTATCGTTAACTTTATAGCGGGATCTTCTAGCACGCCCCACCCTTCCGTGGAGGTTTCCCCCCGCGGTCACTGAACGGTCTGGTACCTGACGCTAACACCATGTGATATTATTCTACCAATAAAACAACATATCTCAACAATAGTTTTGAAAATTTTTCTGTGGATATGGCATAACTGAGGTGGTTCTTGGTTATAACTGGAGTTAGAGAATCGCATCACCAGCTCGGAGTGAATTATCCGCAGAAACAGTGGCCATAACTTTCAGACCGTGGCGGTTCGAAGGTTTTGAATTTCGCAACTTGCTACCAAGTTGGTGGACAGAAGAGCACACAATGGAGGCTATAGTGTTGCTGAGCGGTATTGTTTTAGGAACATATTCTTTGACTTAGGACTAAGGGTTTTGAGCCTGCAGGTCAGTCGTACTATTGTTTAGACCGTTTAGCTTGTTTGTCAATGCTGCTGTCGCCTGCCGGTCGATTATCGTCTGCTCTGTGCACCTCCATGAGGCATGAGGCAATGGAAAGTGGAGATGGTGTTGCGAAAACATGCCAGAAGACCTGATGTTCGATGTGAATTCGATGTAGAAGACAGAACAATATGATTATGAAGAATCGTCTTTCGAATAGTCAAACAGTTCAAACCTTATAAGATGTAGAAAACTTGGCTACTTGGTTAAAAGAATGCCCAGGAAATGCTAAGACTGGAAATCAGTACGCTATTATCCGCCATACTTCCTTACTACGACTTACTGCTTTGTATTTTTAGCAAAACACCAATATAAATTTGTGTGAGTTTGAAGTATCAGGTCCAGTTCGTATTAGTTAGAAAGCTATTTCGAAAGATTAACAACACAGTGTTAAAATGAAACGAAAAGAGATGTGTTGAATCAAGTTCACGTATACTCGGCATGCGCAGTTAAGAATAACTGCCGGCGTTTCAGTGTTCGCGTGGATATCGAAGATGCAGATGTTCTAGAATTACAAGCGTCATAACGGCAGGATAGATTCCTCGTGATGACACAATTCAGTGACAAAAATGGTAGTAGTAATATGAACATATTCTGGAAATGGGAGAGAGTTTGGGTGTCCGGTTGTATATATATATAACCGAATATTCTATCGACTTCGTGAGAAGACCCGGAAATACTACTACCGCGAGGACAGTTCGTTATGGACTTGAGAGTTTCCCGATGACAAAGTCGATAGAATAGGACAACGGTCTTAAGAAGAAGAGATTACGAGTTCGGATCCTAATCTTACTATCGTGTCTCACAAATTCAACAACCTCTAATATAATATAATATATATAATATAATATATATAATATAATATAATATAATATATATAATATAATATAAATAATATAATATAATATAATATATATAATATAATTAATATAATATAATATAATATAATATAATATAATATATATACGTATCCAGCACACACCAATGAATATTCACGTCGGGCGTCACCAACACGACGTTGTTCCAACCAGAAACATTATCTTTGACATCCAAGAGGAACAGGACCATTGGTAGAATGGCGATCAGAACAAGAAACGATGTACGAGACCGAAAGCACAACGTGATTCTCTATTTAGGCGTGGAGCTACCAGGGGTAATGGACGTCACCATTGGTGAGTATACGCTTCGTGTCACCTCGATACTAGGCAGGAGGTCTCCTTCTATAATGGAACTCCTTGATTGTCAAAACTGAATGGTGATGCCTTCTCACTCACTCACTCACTCACTCACTCACTCACTCACTCACTCACTCACTCACTCACTCACTCACTCACTCACTCACTCACTCACTCACTCACTGAACTCTCGCGGTAAGCGGTAGCAGTGTTATCTTTTAACCATAACTCTTCAGGCCTGCTCCTCGGATGTTGGTCCTATTCTCAGTAGACATGCATTATTCACCGCCATGATGTTTGCATTTAAACAACCCGCTGTCTCTCATTCTCTCTAATTAGTCGTCGGAAATCCGACTTCTGACTTTACCACTTGCTTCCTGCTTTTCCATTGTCACTCCCCAAATTTCTTCCCTGCCATTTTCTTCATCTCGATTCTACTGTTTAATTTTTTAACGGGGTTGTAAGTAGATCATATCCACCAATCCTGATAATCCATAGCAAAAATTGTCCGAATTAGACAAATATTAGACTATAACACATATACTACGCTTGAAGTTGTGTAGACTACACTTAAAAGTCTCCATATATACACCGAACTGCATACTAATGCATCTACCGATATGATTGCATCATGCCAAAAGCTCTTTGATAAATTTTCAAGTTTTCTTGGCCGTCAATACCAATGTAACGATACGAGAGTAGTTTGAAAATGATTTTCATTAACCCAACTGATTTGACAAGTTTAGCCACCTCCCTTGGAAACTAGCCCCGCCCCGTTTTTCTCTGAAGAAGTCGTCACCCACACTCTAATTCACTGCAGAGCTCCTGAGTTACGGGTTGTTGGGACAGCGATCGGGGACGTCTTATTCCGGACACGGCCATTATCTCGCGGGTAAATACATAGGAAGCGTGCGAATCTCCCTCGCCGACGAAAATTGGGGGAAAGCAGAACTGGACTACCGGAAGTTACGATATGACTGAATCGAGTGATAGCGGAAAAAGCGGTTATCGGAGTTGACTACGTATTCTTCGGGTTCAGGAAGTCAACAGTTGAACACTCCACTTCCGTAGCAGGTATTTCATCTTTCTTATAAACGTACACACACAGCTGTGCGTAGTGATTCTTTGGAATATTTTGATGAAACGATATAAGCTTCTGTTACCACTTCAGACACTTTCCACATGAAGGCAAGAACCAAGTGAAAAACGTTTGTATTAATTTTCTATAGTCTTCTACCTACACACAGCGGCGTGACATGTGTGTAGAAAATTATGTTCTTGGAGGCAAGTAGCGATACACCCCCCCCCCCACTCAACAGTCTCCAGTTATGACAGGAGGCGACTGCATTTGGCCTGTTCTTTATATCTGATTTTAACTGATGTGGGTCGCTAAGCAGGCAATTAACAATTCAATTATTCACTGTATTGCATTAACAGCACACTTGATCGGAGTTGTTATTGATATCAACTGTGACTGCAGAATTATCACCAAAAATCACATACTGTATGGTTTCGGGTTTAAAAGCAAATCTAACTTGTCATCCTTTTTGAGGGGAGGGATAGTAGTAGGACCTGTTCACGAGGTAATTCAATTAAGGAATACTTCGCATTTTTCTGGGAAAACTAGCACGAACTTAACACGTCAACTTGCAGAGGAGAAAAGACTTCGCTCGTTCTGTCCAACTTTTCTGAATAGATTTAATGTTTTACTGTTACAGGATGCCATGCGGGCTCGTTGCGCACCAGCCGCGTGGTAGTCAACGAAGGCGACGGTGTGGCATTAGTATCATTTATCGTGAACGAACCACTATCGCATGATATTGTCCGTAGTATGGCGCTGTGAATTATTCTGAATGGAAAATGTATAGTTTAAATACGTGCCCGGCTACTTCTCTAAGGAAACAGCAATAGTTCAACGAATGGCTCAACACTTCATCTTTAAACAGTACGTGAATGACGGACAACATTTTGCGATGATGATAAGAATGTAGCCTGGACATAACGTAAGTTGAAACAGGTGTCCTCGCTGAGAAAATGAAGGTCATGATTCAATTACGAATTGAATTATTAAGATACAGTGGTTATCCACAGTCTATCACTGGGTAAACCGCAGGGTACTTGCTATTGCTGGGTGAACCAGGCTGATATAGCTAAGGTAGGAGCAATGGGGATAAAGAACCTTGCTGAAGGGCACACCGGGAAAGGTGATAATATCCTACCGGGCCGTAACGGGGGTGCGAAGCCGACAAGCTATTAATACCTAGAATAGGCCCTACGCGGCTGCTACGCTGATCTCCAAATAATGTGACCTTTAGCCCACCCAGAATCAACTCATATATGTGTCCGAAATTCGCCCCTCCCCCCTTCGCCCTTAAGACAGGCTGACACACCAATGGCATGTGCTGACCACTTCCGGCCCGTTTGTGCTTTAGTGATTCAATAATGCCCAAGACATCCTCACGAAAAGCAGGGACTAATGCGACCTATGATGATTAAAAACATTACATGTGGGAGTGTTAATGTGAGACTCCCAGAAAAACACGGAAACGTTTTCGAAACGGTTTCTTATATGTTTGGAATATTGTATGTTGAGTAACATGGATAGTACGGAGGCGTTTCCATACCATTTCAGAAATGTTTTGGGAAAATATTTAGAAATTTTTCAATTTTATTTCAAAGTTAGGAGTTACAGCAAACGTAGAAAACAAACGATAATATAATATAATATACTAAGACAACACTAACATAACTTGAACACGTTTTGGCGCCCACAATCTTTTGAACACACAAAACCCTAGAACACTTCTCAGAAACATTTTGGAAATGCTTTCAAAACGTTTCTTCAAACGTTTGTGAAACGTTTTGGAAACGTTCTCCTACCTTTGAGTTACTCAACAAAAAATGTTTTCGAAACATTACGAACAGTTAACAAACTGTTTTTAAACTTTTTTTTTTGTAGGATACACTATCCTGCTTAGTTAATTACAACACCCGACATACCACTGGTGAGTTCTTTCCGGGCTGGATCATGTCGGAACCCAAAAAAAAATGGGACCTGGGCCCACGATCGCTGGGGAATAGGCGTCGTATATGGGGAAACAGTCCAATACCGGGCAATAGGAAAACATTCTTCTTTTCGCTTCCGATCCACGGCGTGTTAAACGCAGAAGCTCTGCAGAAATTGAGGTTTCAACCCTATATTAATTAAATCATCACCTTTTCTAGGGTACGGGTGGACCTGGAATGGACCGGGACCACCCCCGCGCCCTGCATGAAATCGACTACGTCTACTGCTTGGACATCCCGTAAGGAGCCTACAAGAATGTAACTATGAGAGCTGGCGATACTTCATTCGATATAAGGCCTATATAATCGACGACGATAAAGCGAGGATACCGAGCAATTTATCGTACATCTTGATCGTTAGCACCTATCCCCGGTTCTCAATCTTCTTGCCGATACAGCCATCGTAGATATCGAAGATACGATCGTAATAAAATTGCCTGTAATAGACGTTATAATAGTAAGCAATATCGGAGTGGAATTATGTAGCATACTGTAGTGAGTGTCAAAATGGTAATATCGTTCATCTGAAAAAAGAAATCAATATGCGCTTCGGCAAAAATATAATTCCAGTTATTCTACGCGAAGTCGTTTGGTGAACCCCTCGAAATCCAATGAAAATAGGGGTCTCCCAGAATTTTTTGACAGAGCGTGATCGAATATACATGAAGCGGCATGCTGTCAGTTCATACAAAGGAAGGCGTATAAATCCCGGCCGCCGATGACATAAACAACAGGTAATGTTATACCAACCTTTATTGTTATTGGACACTAACCGCTAATACGACTGCTGATGGTTTAAATGAAAATCAACCTCTAAAGGTATACCGATCGCGCTAATGTATAAACAGCCTTTGATGTTATCAATATATCGACTGCTGAAGTTATCATTATGGTACGAAATTAGACATTGCGGCAAAGCGCGTTGACATAAAAGCAGTACTAGTAAGTAGTAAGGAGCAATGAGAAAAGTAATCTTATAAGTAAGGAGTTTTGAAGTAGTTATGAATGCATTAATAATTTTCTACCTAAGGCTGTCCTGGACCGCTCCCTTCGCAGTACTACAACGGTTCGTGCTATTTAAAGTGTCCCTGTCAGGCGAACCTATCCTTGAAGCTGCAGACGCCGTCGATCTCTGCTCCCAGTATGGCGGCCATCTGGCGATCATCGGCGGAGAGCTGGAAAACACCATTGCGGGCGGCGCAGCGGACGGCGAAGAGGCTTGGATAGGAGTCATAAGGGACCCAGACAACACTGGTAATAGCGGGTTATCGAGAGGTTGGGTGGGTTGAAGTGGTTGAAAAACTCGGGAGGGCATGACGGGAAGTTGGCGACTATTGATTAGAAGCTGGAAAATACCATTGTGAGTGGCGCAGAGAGCGGCCTAGAATAGGCCTGGAGGGCCATAAGGGACCAGACAACACAGGTAATGGCGGTATTATTAGGAGATAAATAAATAGGGTTGGGTTGGACACGATGTTGGTTATGGCGGTCACCTGTCGATTGTCAACGAAGGGCTGGAATATTCCGTTATGGTGGCGCGGCGGGTGGCGCACATGGCTGACTGAAGTCCATAAAGTAACTGACATCAAAGGTATGGCGTGATTCATAAGATCATAAAAGGGTGTTCAGGTATTATGAGTGTGGGCGCCACGCGGCCATCATTGATCAACGTACCTTTTAGGACTGCCTTCTTACGTATAGATTTCCGTATACTTCAGTCGCCTTCCCGCCGACCTGAGAGGTCATTGTCATAACGAGAGAGAGAGAGAGGGGGGGGGGGGGGGGGGGGGGGAGGTTTTTTAGTTATGTATTGGAGTTCACACGTCACGAGAGTTATAGTACGATTAGAAATAAATGACTCTGCCTAGTATCGAATCTGTTTCCGAAATTGCTTCAAAGTTTTTTCATTTTATCAACAAGTATTTCAAATCGCCTTCGATGCTACTCAGCGCCATCGAGTGTTTTTAACAGTTAATGTTCGTGAGATACGTATCACCTTATCTCAACCTTAAGTATCGATGGTGGGGGAGGGGGGGGGGCTTGGCTGCATTTCTGTAAAGGTTTGTTTCCGATCGCTATTTCATTCGGGCTTAGGTCGTCTAAATTCTGTATCTTCGGTTACCCGACCCGACCCGGAATCGGATTCCGCACACGCATCGGAGCAGGGGGGGGGGGGGGGCAACCCAGTGTCCCACAACTGAAAAGGGTAATGGGCACTAAGGGCGCGATCACCGATTGGAGATGGGGGTCCAAGGATTGTCAGGAGCATGTTAGGTGTGGGAAAACATCGTTGGGGTCAAGGCTCCTGACCCCAATAGAATGCGCTCTTGCTGCACGCTCTACGAGCAGAACTGAAACCGTAAAACACTGTTACTAATTTTCCCTGTAGGAGCATGGCTCTACACGGATTTTTTTAGTTCTCCTATGAACCGAACCTCTTTATAGTTTATCGAAATGCTGTGATTCAGCCATGAAAACTAAACAAGTAGAACATGCTTTCTATCAAAATCTGCTCTACTTTCCTCCCATTCTGCAGATACCTTCATTTGGCGAGATGGTTCTTCACTAACCTACGACATTGGCGAAAGCGGGAACCGAACAATCTGAAGGGGAATGAAGACTGTTGAAGACCAACTATGTTCGTTTGGGACTCTGGAACGACACGCCCTGCACGGATACCAGGGTCCGGGTCGCCGTGTGTGCGAGAAACCAGCAGTCGTTAACGGTGTGTCCGAATAGAGACCGAGTCAGCAACCAAGTGTGTCTGTTGAACGGTCCTTGTGTTTTGTTCTCAAATGTACTAAAATATTAGAAAATTGCCATGGTATATCATACCCCTATCGGCTTCGGGAAAGACAGGGGTATATACCCAACCGAATCATTCAATAAGGAGTCAGAGTTGCCTCCAAATATACCGTCATATCCCAATAGATAGCAACGTGGTACGGTTTAGGTGGAGGGTGAAGGCCTAGAAGCGAGGAAAGTTTCCAGAGTAAGGCCAGACAACTCTATCTGGAAACTAGCGTTGCCGGGTTATGAAAGATGAAATAGTCCAATGATTAGTCGGCTCATTGGAAAATTCAGCTGACGTTTACCATTTTGTACATCTATTGCTTTAGGTTGAGCTAATACAGTACCTGAACCGATAATCGCCCACACAATATTTTCGTTATTCTCATTTTGTCAAAATCTGGTATTCCTACTTGTGGTGGTAACTGAGGTATTTCATCATTAAATATTCTATATTTCGAACGTGGATTTGACCATGGGTTTAAATTACTCTGGCACGTTCTAAGTAAGGATGTTGTTTTCTCTGAGTGAGAACGTGAATGCCTACACGGTGTCTTGGCTGTTATTCACGAAATGTACGCGAATTCTGTTAACTTCTGTTTTTTGTTTTCTTTCCTGAGAGTTGGATTGCCACGACAGGGTCGTTCATGAGGTTTCTTCCTTCCTGACCTTTACTCACAACAAGAGGGATTCTGTGTATACTCATGGTCGTGTGTGACCGTTTGTTTTTGTGTTTATGTGGGTGGTGTTTGTTTGGTGTGTGGTGTGTGGCGCGCGTGCACGCGACGTGGGTGTGTGCGGTTGTATATATATATAATGTGTGTGGTGCGCGTGTGTATTGTGTGTGAATGTGGAGACCAGCTACTTATATTTATGACATTATTACAGTACCACATAGGCAACCACTCTTCCTTGTTCCGCCCCGAAATTTAAATTCCAATCGTGTAGCACAGTCTGGCAAAAATCGTTTAGCGTGAGCAGGCCTTTTTATTGCTTGGGCCATCCATTCATTAACAACTCTGCAGGAATTGGGAGAGCATGCGTACAGAGGCTCAACAGTCGTGTTAGTGCATGGTTTTATTATAGCCAACATGAGCTACGTTTACATTGACGTTCGCACTACAACCCAACGACTAACTAAACTATATCTGCATGACTAACTGCACTGACTAACTACACTAACTAGGTTTATGGCTAACAATGGGGGCAAAAGTATGACGACCATATTTCCAGAAACATCAGCAGGATCTACACCTTGGATCGGACGCTCTGACAACACGTACAAGTGACAGAAACCGTGGAGAGCATCGGTGTTGAGTGATTTAATGGCTTAGCGTAACTCCAAAATACCGGCCTGGCGTTCCATACGACAACGTTTCCACACGATCAGAATAATCTGATCAATGTGATAAGACACATTGACCAACGAAGCTGCCTGCTCAAAATCTCAACAGTCGAATCGCCCCCGTAATTGGTTATGTTTACTCTTATGCCACAATCCGCCATCCAGTTGTGATTCGATTGTTGAAATCCGATAACGTACTTTGTTGTCTCTAACAGGGTAGTGATATCGGTTATCTATCCAGTTGCGAAGAATCGCGTAAGCGAGGCCGTGTTTTGGATTCCAGGACGCCGCCGTCAACGACTGGGATTTCCACGTTGCAGGATTAGAGAAGAAGCAATAAGACCACATAGAAAAATAAGGCCCCCAGAAAATTTAAGACGGTGACCCTTACTTTCAACCCTGAGGAACAATCCTTCAAAATAAAACAACCAACCTTCAATAGGATACAACATCAATCTTCTCATGCTGGACATTCAGCAAGGGCGCTAGAATTACGATCGAAGAGGCACACTAATAAATGATCTGCAACAGATCCTCGAGAAGACGAACTTATCTCATTTCACTATTACTGAACGAGGTTTTATTACCACGGTCAAATTAGACGGCCAAAAACTAGAGAAACCCTTCAGCACGAACATCGGGATCCCGCAGGGTGACAGTTGCGAGGCATTATTCTTTATAAATACCTGGCAACTCTAGTTTGAAATTCGATGATGAAAATGAAATTGGATGCAGTTATCCACCCAATCTCAGTTAATTGATCATGACTCCAGTGCAAAACAAGAAAACACCGACCTTCTTACACCGGGACCAATAATACGTTGATGATATTTCATTGGGCATCGACTGGTGAACATATAATCAAGACATCGAAGAACGAGGGACTGAGAAAATGACAAGAGGAACCCGACAATAAATAATCAGCACGAAAACTGAGAATTTTCAATCACAAGAAATGGCATGAAAGTTGAAAGAAATGTAAATATGTAGAAGGTTGGCTAGGAACCGAAGAATATTACAGAAAATTGGGGGGGGGGTATAACCAACAACGCTTGTCACATCAACAACACTCCGGGTCAACAATTTTTCAAGAGCCAGACTATAGGAACAAGCATCACACTCCGCATTTTCCGGATGCCCTGATAAAAAGTATTTTTCTTTTGCTTCTGTATATTGCGACTGTGGGGTACAACGAAGGATCTTGATCCCAAAAATTGACACTTTCTAAAGAGACTACTCCCAAATGTTCCCACCTCAGATGACCAATACATTGATACCAAACGCGAACTTATGATGGACCAACAACCAAATTCCTTTGTCATCCGTAGTAGCACATAGAAGGTTGAGATTGTGGGGTTCGGTCACGTTGCAGACTCGAAGAAGAAGCTCCAGCGAAGATCGCCTGAGAGAAAGCATTAAGACATACTACTAAGCCAGGTGGGAGAACTGTGACTACCCACCTGCTCGGAACATAAATCGCAATTCAGGGACATCAACATTAACGATTTTAAGGAAGCAATAACCTTGCGGAAGACGTGATACTTGGGCGGAGGTTGATCACATGAGCATGTCGGATAGGCCGCGACTCAACTAGTAACTTACTATTACTACTACTACTACGACTACTACACTACTACTACTACTACTACTACACACTACTACTACTACTACTACAGGAGCGGATTTGGTTTTGGCGGTATTCAGACTGACACTCAACAACAAGCTATGGACAGTATGAAAGCAGCACTACGACCAGTGGAGCGAACCAGGAGGGCGACCCAAGACCCTGGATGTCCCAATCAACAAGCAATGAGACCCTGGAGCTAAACTAGTTACATAACATGACTCAAAACCGAACAATGGAGAATTTATGACAGCAAAACCTTTTGACGAGGCGCAGTGCCGACCAACGGCGGAACGTAGGCAGATGAAGATTCATACTGGTAATAATGCATGCGCGCATATACGTTAGTGCGCGTCTGCAACTTCTCAATTCTCCAGCAATGTCTGCTGCACACAGCGCATCGTCATGTAGCAAATGACTACGGTCTTCCAACTTTCCATGAGCCTCCACTCTGATGTTTACTGCAACACACGAACTATTGATTTGCTTTAACCCCCCTCTCCCCTCCTCCCCCCCCCCTCGCAACTTTTAACTCAAGTGGTTGCGGGCCCCCCCTTTCCCTTAAACTGGAATGATAAATGTTGATGAATTATACAATATTGCACTCTGCGCGCAGTGCGCCAACACACCTAGGAGGCAGGAAAACGGGTCCGCGTGGAATGAAATTCCCGTAATCCGGTAAACCACGTTGTTTCAATTTCAAACGCTTGACTGAAGTATACAGCGTACAGGCGCCTAAGTGACGAGGAGTTACACTTCACAATGAAATCGACCTATTTGATTGGCTTAAGTGTTCTACCCATACCCTGCACCAATTCCGAGTTACATTATCTTAGCCACTTATAAACAATCCCCTTATCAACAATCACTCCCCCAACCGAACAGTTCACATCGTGTTTAGGGCGATAGAGACCTTTTGTTGTTTTGAGTATTAAGCTTAGTTATCTTCCCGTTGTGTATAATCATATTATTCAATTGCTGAAGACGCATTATTAGGTGAGTTTCTGTTCCTCTTGTCCTCTTGTGATAATAAGCAAATAGATAAAACTAATAAGAAAAGGTCATTTTAACCCAGTTGCCAATTACTGACCTATATAGCCTAACTGTCAGTGCCTGCATGGTGCGCATGTTTTCAACAACTCCCGCTATTAACAACGTCACCGATCTGAGTGGAGAGAAGTCTTTGGTATCTAGGCTATAGCTAAACTAACCATTTATTTATGTTTATCAGGCACTACTCATTTGCAACATGTACTTTTGGTAGGCTGTACGTATAGCGCGGGCGGGGTTGAATCAGGGTGAAGAAGTGGAGTGGGTCCGCGGACCCATATGTCCCACGGCAATGTTTTCTGCTTATAGGTCGTGAATAGAATAGATGTAGTGTTGGCGCAAGGATTCCCCCCCCCCCGACTGGGTACGATTACCTGTAACGTATAGGTTTGCTGGGTTACGCTCCCCGTCGATCGACTTCACTTCATCGACATCTGACACTCCGGAAATATAAAAAAACACAATAAGAAAAACGATTTTCAAGTAAGTCTTCATACGATATCAGTCACAACACTTACTGTATGTCGTGCATAGACTTTAAGGGAACGCAATTCCTAATTTCCTGTGGCGGCTTCTTTGTTGCTGGAGGAAACATTTTTGTTGTATTACTCGTTCGCAGTTAGGGCGTATTTCTCTGAAGAATTGAAGGCTATGGATAAATAAGTTCTTCTGTAATCCGTGTGTTCTTTTCCGTTTTGTTTTTGCATCCGTAATCGACTGTTTCCGAATTGAGGATCGGGGTCGTTTGTCCTGAAAGTGCTGCCACTTACTCCGAAATAGCGGTCCCCGATATACAGTTCGAGTTGCCAACCTTCTCAGGAGGAAGCGACTCCGGAGATGGCAATCGACATATCGGAGTAAAATACTTGCGGCGTAGTAGCGACCCCCCTGGTGCCCATGAGTGCAACTCATCAAATAACGCACCTTCGATCGAGTAAGCGACGGTCGGTGCTAATTTATGAATGACGACCATTTCGGAATGAAGACTCTTCGGAATAACTGTTCATACCCGCAAGGTGGTACACTAACAAGGCGATCGCCCCCAGTTCTCGCCTGGATTGTCGCGAATCAGTGATTGTCTTCTTGTAGGAGGTCCCCATGCAAACAATTACAAGGCATTCCTATTGCATTTAATACCCCCAATACCTCTAAATATTTCAACATTCATTGCCATCATTGACTACACTTGCTGATCCTACCTACTGTACCCTCCCATTATACATCAATACTTGGCTGAGTTATAGTTCCTTCAGATTACTGTATTGTCCAAACATGTATGGAAACCCTAAATCCTAATAAAGTGATCCTATATATCATATCAAAGAGTATGCCCTTATACATCAACTACTTCCATCAACTCCCCAGGGAGTTCACACCCTCCCCTCTCACTCCCTGTCTAGATGGAATAAGCCATCCAATTAGGCTTCCCTGGCAGAGTCATGGAGGCCCTACTGGCTGAAGCTATACTATATAAGTGATACAGGGAGTTACTCTCGCTCCCCCCATCTCACACAGCCGGAGCTACTGCAGGTACACCTGAACCCCGTGACCATGTCATTTCTTGAATAGGTGCCTGAGAGTAAGTAAACAAATGACAAAGTATTTACACTTTATATGGTCGGTGTAGGGTCCCAGAAGGAGGTTATGACCGGCTGATGTGAACCGCAGGTAAAGGCAGGTTTTTGACCAAGGATGAAATCTCTGTCTGTCCAGACGGGAATACGATTTAGGATGATTGAAATAACATGCCTGAGGGTTGAAATGAGTAAAAAACATTTTTGTTATTGATAGCATGCTATAATATTATTGTCTGCAGTCATCATGCTGGTCAGCGAGGGTGCCCCAAGACGAAACCAGGGGGGGGGGTGGCTTAAAAAGGTAGCGTACAGTCTCTGGGGCTTGTTGCAGTAATGTTTTTATTTGAACATTTTTGGTGTTGGTCTCATAAAGTGACCTTGAATTACCATTTGATGCATAACGGGGTTTTTCTGAAAAATGTTACCCTGATCATAGCAGCATGTCCGAAATTTAGTTATATACCACACACCCGTCGACAAAAATGATTGCAGAAATGTTAATATTTTGGCAGTTTCTTGAACTCGAATTACCTTTGATGACATGACGGTTTTTATATGAAAAATGCTTGCCTCAATGTGATTGCACCAAGCCCCAAAAGCAATTAGTCATCAGGTACAACAGCACCCCTATGCTATCGCCCAAACGGTATTTAAATCCACCTTTATCCCCTTGTAACTTCAAGACAGGTGTCAGATTGAAGCGGGAAGTTGGTTTCGTCTATGTAGCATATATAAAAGACCTACACATAATCCAAATGGACAGTTTTCATTCTATCTTTGGCCTGTAACCCCTCCCTAACTAAGCACATTTTCTTAAAACTTGACCTTTGGACCTTTTGACCTTGTCTATAGATTTCGTTTGATTTACGAACCCAAAAATTACCATGAAAATCTCTACGAGCACCCCTAGCTGGCATTCATTCCCATTGTTACTGGCCGATCTTAACAAAATTCAAAATTATGTAATTATGCACATTATTCACATTAAATGACCTTATATGACCTTTACACTGTTGTTAAATTATCGTGTATCAAAAGGTGTACCAGCCTCCACCAAATTTTCATGAGATTCACCATGAAACACGCCATGTTATGGCGAAAAGCTATTAAATTAACTTTGACCTCTGTACGACCAAAGTATGCATCCGATCGAGCGGGAGTTGGTTTCCTCCATGAAGCACACAAAGGTCTTTCCCATATCCAAAATACCAGTTTTTTTGTTTTGGCCCGTAACGCCCTTAAATAAGCACAATGATTCAAGACTCAACCTTTAACCACATGACCACCCGACAGAGGTCAAATTGAGGTCATAGGTCACACACATGCAGGTCAACAATATACACAATGGTGAACCTCCACCAGCCCTCCAGATATTCAATTTTTCCTCCGAATTATTGCCAAAAACAGTTTTTGACCCTAATGACCGTGAATGACCTTTACATGAATGGCATTTTATAAATTGTAACTCTCCATGTGATCATCCCCTCCTAGGAGCATTTACATTCTGATGAACATGCCCATGGCTATTGCCAACCTATCATCATTTATTTTTTACCCCTACGTGACCTTTGATGACCTTCATGACATGACGGTTTTTATAAAATTTTACTCTCCAGAGGTATGCATCCACTCCTAGAAGCATATGCTTCGCACTAACACGCCTAATTTTATTGCGAAAAAGCTATTAAAATCAACTTTGACCCCTTGTAACTACCAAAGTATTCGTCCGATCGAGCGGGAGTTGGTTTCCTCCATGAGCACACAAGGTCTATCACCTATCAGAATACCATTTCTCTTTTTTTTTTTGCCCTTAAACTCCTTAAATACGCACATTAATTCAAGACTCACCTTTAAACCACATGACCACCCGACGAGGTCAATTGAGGTCGGATATGTCATCACAACACATTCAGGTCAACAAGTATAGATAATAGTGAACCTTCCAGCCTTCACAAATATCAATTCTCCGATTAAGGCCAGAACGTTTTTGACCCTTAAGTTACCTTGAATGACCTTTAATGACATGGCGTTTTTATGAAAATTGAACTCTCCTGTGATACATCCACTCGCTATGAGCATTTACTTCTGTGAACATGCCCAGGGTTATTGCCAAAAATTACTAAATCTTTTTTACCCCTACGTGACCTTTGATTGACCTTCACTGACATGACGGTTTTATAAATTGTGTCCTCCCATGTGATGCCACCACTCCTAGAAGCATATTGCATTCCACTGAACCCGCCCCCTGTATTGCAAAAAAGCTATTAATTAAACTTTACCCCTTGTAACTACCAAAGTTATTCGGCCGATCCGAAGCGGGAGTTGGTCTCTCCATAAAGCACACCAGGTCTTAGCACATACCAAAATAACCAGTTTTCTATTTTTTTGCCTGTCCTCCTAATGAGCACATTTATTCAAGACTCAACCTTACCACATGACAACCCACAGAGGTCAAATTTTGTTGAGGTCCGAGGTCACAAAAATGCAGGTCAACAATAAATCCAATGGGTGAACCTTCCAGCCTTTCACAGACTTCAATTCTCCGATATGGGCCCATAAACCAGTTTTTGACCCCTAAGTGACCTTGAATGAAAGATTAGTAACATTACATGACCTCGGGGCCCTCTCCCTACTGTAAAATTCATTGGGGGACTATAGATAAACCATCTCCACTCCATCCCCCAAGTTTCGTCAAAATCCAAACAACTCTTCAAAAATAATCGCAGAATTATGCAAATTAGACTACTTAAATTAGCATAGCATGCCAGGATCTGATCAATTTTTGTGTACGCTTCATAGTTGTTATATACCCTGCACGGCATCACCAATGCATCTACCGATCACAAGATATCTTGTTACCGCAAGCTTCCGGGCCAATTTTCTTAAATATGCAAATTTAGGCAAATAGAATGGTCTTTTTGGCCGAAAATGGCTGTCCCTCGGGGGGGCAACTCTTCAAGTCACCAACCCGCGCACCTCCACAGGAAGGTCCCCTGGATGGCTGTCCACGGTCAGGAGATATCTAAACGCACATACGGGAACGACCGACGGACAGACCGACAGACATACAGTCAGACAGACAGTACAGAACAGACGGCCGGGACGACATACAGACAGACAACGACAGACACCCACACAACAAAGTGACCCTATGTCTCTCCTTGACCACAGTTTCAGGCGAACAAAAATCACTCACGCAGCACACCCAGTTTCGCTGATCCCTCATGTACGATAACGTTATATCGCTGGAATATTTTTTTTTTCGGATAACGATAGCTGTAACCATCATTAGATTTTACAGTTGACGTCACAGCTGATTAGCTTCCCACCGATGATATCGTGTGCTTTTAATCGCTGCAGCTGTACAGTGGGACCCGAGAGCTCCGGTCGCACTATAAATACGATAATAATAACTACACCACAGCTATCGAATTTTATAAAGATTTTTCTATAGCTAATTTAGGGTTTTAAATTTGGTTCCACGGTTGTTTTTACTTAGAGATATGTAGGGTTGAGTAGAGTCTAAGTTCGCTAAGGTGGTGGCCTGGGAACAGGTACAATGAGGGTCCCTCTTCTTTGGCCGAAAATGTCATTTCCGGACGCAAATCATGCAGATACGGAACACAAATCTGAAGGTTTCATTGGCCTTTTGTGTTCGCGCCAATAGAGGGGGAGGGTTGACTTGAGTACGGGATGGTTAATCGGGTGCACAAGGGAGTGAGTTCGAGACCCACTTTCCCCTCTGCAATGTCTCTGCTTATGTCAAAATAGACCGCTTGAGTGCTGCGCAGGATTCCCCTGCGGGGGGGGGGGGGGGGGATGTACGAGTACCTCGACGGGAGGGAGGGGCACAACCTATTGAAGATTTCCGAGTAGTGTTGCGTTATATAACGATTATTATTCTAGCCCTTCCTGAAAATAGATCTTGTTAGGAGAAAAAATTAGCCGACTGGGGTACCGCAATGCATACATTCTCGTTCATGGTCGGATTGTGGCGCAAGTTTATGGGGAATGTCCATCGTCTCAAGTTATCTCACAAAGCTAATTTCCTACTGCACCCACCCCTGTACAAAATTTGCATTTCCCCTGTTTTTTTATATCAGACTCTTTTTTTTTTTTGTAACAAGAAATGACATGCTGTAACCGGCGCGCCTATGCAAGATGAAGTCCGGTAAATGGGTCAACTATGCCCTATACCAGTTTTACGCAATCGGTCATTGGCCCCTCTCGGATAACAGTACAGACGCTTTATCTATCTAGCTACGACGATGTGGCTGGGGAGGTTGGTGCGTGTGCGTCCTGCTTCTGCAAAGTAGGGGTCTGCGTCGAGCCAAGCATAGGAATTTTGTATATGACATATCGCGGCCCTGAACTGCCTCCCTAGCGCGCCACGCAGACGCAATAAAATACGATACTCCATATGTATGACGGTATGACACGAACCTACATTTGCTCTCACTGTCGTTTTGCGCGGAGTTGAGTGAAGTGTAGCCGTGGTTTTATTGGCGATTCTAGCATAGCACGGGGCAACACCTAGCCCCGGCAATCCAACTCTAAACGGCCCTATGCTGGCTGACGCCGTGTTTAAATGGCAGCACGCGCAGTTTTCCATTGCTTTCAGACGCGCTACCCGGCTGAAAATGTCCCGAAAGAGTACCACAGACCGTAGTTGATCAAATATTTAACGCACGAAAATAAAATCCGCTTGTCAGTCCGGGCCGTAGAGTCAGCCCCGGACATGCTGTACTGAAGTTCCCATACAGAAGAAGTCAGTTGGAATCATATTGTTAAACCTCGACAGCGCCCTCACTTATAGTGTTATAATTGACAGTGATTCTAACAAAGTCACGGGCAACACCTAGCCCCGGCAATCAACGCTAAACGGCCCTATGCTGGCTTGACGCCGGTGTGTAAAATGGCAGTACCGCAGTTTTCCAGTCTTCAGACGCGCACTGGAAATGTCCGGAAAGAGTAACACAGAACCGTAGTTGATACAACAATTAACGCACGAAAATAAAATCCGCGTGTCAGTCCCGGGTAGAGTCAAAAAGCCCCGGACATGCTGTACTGAAGTTCCCATACAAAAGTCAGTTGGAATCATATGGTTAAAAAACTCGACAGCGCCCTCACTTAAGGTAGTGTTATAGTGAACATTGATTCTAAAACAATAGAACGGGGGCAACACCTAGACCCGGCAATCCAACGCTAACGGCCTATGCTGGGCTGACGCCGGTGTGTAAAATGGCAGTAACCGCGCAGTTTTCCATGGTCTCCAGACGCCGCTACCTGGAATGTCCTCGAAAGCGTAACACAGACCGTTAGTTGATCAAACAATTTTAACAGACACGGAAAATAAAAACCGCGCGTGTACGTCCCCGGTAGAGTCAAGCCCCCGGACATGATGTACTGAATTCCCATTACAGAACCGAAGTCAGTTGGAATTCATATTGTTAAACTGCGACAGCGCCCTCACGTTCTAGTAGTTTTGTAAGTGATTGTGAAGTCGTTGCTACATGATTTGCATTCGTCAGAAGATTAGAATATAATCGTTTGACAGCCTCCTTAATTCGAGCTTCACATGAAGAAGCTCTAGGTCACTCCGTGATGTATTACTTTACGTCTCGATGGTGTTTCCGTCAGACGCAATCGATTGCGATTCCCGAATTTTATGTTGTTTAGGTGCTTCCGTAAGAGATTGATCTGACCCTTCCCGCGTTCTCTGAAAACAGGGTAACAACACTGAGGAGGTTGCGAATCTTATGCTAGGGTTATACCGTCTTTACTATGAAGCACAGAGGTTTTGGGGGCTATGGGGATATGGGGGAGATGGTAGAAGAAATTCGCAGAGAAGTAACAAAAAACTGCATGGTTTCACGATATTGTTTACACGCAATAGGGTGCCTCCACACCATAGTTGGGTTCTCTGGACGGAAACTTGAGCAGGGTACACAATACGCGCACTATGTCCTCTTCAGTTATATAATAGCTCCACCTGTCACGTATAATATCTATGGAGTACACGGGGAGATTGGTGCGTGAGCGTCTGAAAGTAGTGTCCGGCGGTGGGCCAAGAGTAGAGATTTGTACATGATATAGCCAGGAGCTATATATTAACGGAAGAGGCAACGCGCTGAATATATTGTAGCAATTGAAAATGTCCCCCACTACCGGACTGACACACGCGATCACCTTCGAGTGCGTTAGAGTGTCTGACCATCTACGGTATTGAGCTACTCTACCGTGGGATTGACGGGGGATTGACGCAGATTTCCCGTGGACCACGGACTGACACGCGGATTACAATCTCGGTGTTAAATTGTTTTTGATCAACTACGGTATGTGTTACTCTTTCGGGGACATGCTCAGGGTAGCGCGTCTGACGACACTGGAAACTGCGGTACTGCTCATTTTTACACACCGGCGTCAGCCAGCATGGACCGTTAGCGTTGGATTTGCCGGGCGAGGATATAGCCGCGTGTACAAGCGCCTCCACTCGGAAGCAACGAACTTCAGGCAAATGTCAATTTCGGCCGGAGTCAAGATGTGCGGCAATGTGGATTGATTCCATTGGAGGCTATTATAAATAATGGAGAGGCAATGGCGGGCCTGAGCTTGTAAATATCGAAAAGAAAGATTTATTCCCGTGACAGTTACACTGGAGAACAAGCAACTGCAGTATGTATTAGTAACATCGTTTCACCAACTGTTTGTGTTCTACTCTAATTTTTGATTGCAGGTCGGCTAATATAGTAGGCTTTCGACAATTCTTTAAGGTAGAGCAACCTGAATGTAAAAGTGGCCAGTATGTGTGCATATAATTTCGACGTAAAGGCGTAAAAAAAAAAAGGGTAGGGGAATATTTCGGCTTCGAGGCTTAGGTGACCGAGCCTATTTCGGCTTCTGTGAGACATACTACTACCTTGCTCGGAAAAATCAAATCGCAATTCAAGGACAGTCAACATTAAAAATTTTTTCGAGGAAGCATAACCCTTGCGCAATGATCTTTATAACGTGGCGGAGATTGATCACTGACCTGTACGGATTAGACGAGACTCAACCTACTAACTACTACTAGGCTATCGTAGGAGTCGACTTGATTCCGACAGTCGTTTTGTACAATCCTAGCTGCAATTAGAAGACTAAAGAAACTAGTTATAAGAAAAAAAAAAACATGACGGGCTGTCATAGTCCTAGTTTGTCTCCATTCTCTACACATAGCATCGTCAATCCACGTATAGGCATGAGATGAGAGGCGCGATATCGTTGATTAACCTGGCTGGCTTGTACACAGCTGAGCTGAGCCCTGCTCTCCCAAACCACCGCGCGTATGAACTCAATACTATACGGTCCTGGCAAAATGGACATTTCCCGGAGTTCATTGCGTCACCTGTCCGACGAACCAACCCCTAACAGTAAAATCAGCATAGTTGCGTATCATTCAATTGTTGCGTTTTAGAGTTCTACTGTTAGAGATAGATAATACTCACTACCTTCAATGGATTGGAAACGCGGATTGGCTGACAAAGTTATACAATCATCTAAACAGCTACCGCAGTCCCAACACATGATTGCTTATGATTAGGCCACGTCCACGGCTAATCGCGCTTTTGGATAACGAATTATCCAACTGAACTCCCTTGACAACACACAGCTGATTAGGATCATGTGACCCACTGTGTTCGAGTCGCCGTGCAAGATTATCTATCACTGCAAGTCGCTGAAACCACTCAGAAGGATATCCACTTTCATAGATTCGCCACAGTACTACTTCAGTGCGTGTATAAGCGCACAGTGGCCTTATTTTATCGTACACGCTGATGGGCTATCCTAAGTTTTTTACAGTCGAATACCCACAGTATTTATCCTGGTGTGGCAAAATGTAGTGCACGGTACAGGAATACTGATGGAATTATTTCCCCCCTTGTGCCGACTGAAGAAAGAAATGGTACTATCTGAAAAGTTTGATACTCATGTCAAGAAAGAATTCCCAACTTGTACGGTAGCTCTCGTTTACACCTAGTGACGTCATTAGGTTATTGCATCATTAGTGATGAGCATAGGCGGTGCCTCGGAACTTACTATTTGCTCTAAAACGCAACAATATTTCACTCCAGCTTCCGCGACATGGAGCTATCATATTAACAGGAGAGGAAACGATGCATACATTGAAGCCAATTTAGAAAATGTCCCCAGCACCGAAATGATACGCGATAACCCTCGTGTGCGTCAAAAAGTGTTCGACCATCTGGTATGAGCTACTCTCTGGGGACAAAGTGAGGCAGAAAAATAGCTCATGAGGCGTTTTCCCCGGACATGGACTGACGCGCGAATCACATTTCGTGGTTGAATGTTCGATCATACGGTCTGTTGTTACTCTTTCGGGGAATTTACACGGTAGCGCGTGTAGAGGACAATGCAAAAAGACGCGCGTACTGCCATTACACACCAACGTCAGCCAGATAGGCCGTTAGAGTTGGAAATTGCCGGGCCTATGCGACCGCTCCACACCACATAGGTAAGCCTGTTTGGAGGCATGAAATCCGCCGTATCGGTAATTGAACGATGTTGTGAACGCTGGAATGGAAGATGCACGCGTACAAGACGCACACGGGTTAACAGAAGATTTAACACGTCACAATGGAATCGACTTATTTGATTGGCTAAAGGTTATAAAGACAAGATAGTCCGTAGTTACAGTAGAAAATGTACAAACAAAACACTTATCAACACTCAACCGAAACGTTTACATCGCGTTTATAGCGATAGAGACTTTCGCGGAGTTAATCAACAGAGTTATCCTCCACGTTTTTATTAATCAGATCATTCAACTGTTTGAAGAAGAATTAGTAGGTGAGTCGATGTTGTTCTTGTGACAATAAGCAGAAAAGGTTAAAACTGAATAGAAGTTTCACTTGAACATTACCAATACTGACCTAGCCTAACTGTTACGTGGCGGTGCATGTGTTTCAACAGCTTACCTAATATTGGCATGACAGATATGTTGGAGTGGAGGAAAGTCTTAGTTACCGGGCACCTAGGCTACAGCTACACTAACAATTTTATTTATGTTTAGTGAGCAACTATCTTATTTGCAACATGTACTGTGATAGGGGTACGGTATAGGCTTATGAGTACAGTATGAAGCGGTAGTAGATAGTGAACGCGTTTTTGGTGGCTGGTTTTCGCTGTCTGGCGGAGGACACTATTTCGCAGCTTGGTCCTTCGGATTGAAAAAAAATGTCGGATAAACGGGTCGAAACCGAAATCTCATAGTGCTGGTCACACACGATAACGTTAATACGCGGATCGACCAGGCGAACGATCACGATAACGATAAAACTGTTTACCCGATCAGGATCATGTTTACATTTGACGTGATAGCTCATTTAGCTCCCAATCGCTTATTTTATGGGCTCTCTTATCGGCTCCAAATGAATGCCCGGTCACACTGCAACGATAATTATAGTGATAACGATAAACGCGATACATCTCTTGAATTGTAGGTTTTTCTCTTTTTTGGGGGAGGAGGGGGGGGGGGGTGATTTGGCTTCACCCCGTGGTTTCTACTCAAAGGATGGTGTAGGGTTGGGTATGGTCAAGGCCTAGGGTGGTGGTCTAGGAGGAGCGGGTACCGGGAGGGTCAGCCTTTTCTGCAGTGCAATTCCCAGACAACGCAAATCACGGAAGATACGAAGCACGAACTGAGAGTGTCCTAGTATCTCACACGAGCCAAGGCGGGTGGGCTAAAGACGGGATGGTTGGGACCGAGGTGAAGGAGGGGTGTATTCGTGGACCCCATTGTCCTGTTTCAATGTTTCTGCCGGAAGGTCATTAATGATTGTTACACCACGTCACGAGGGGGGGGTGGTGTGGTAGAATACCCCGACGGGAGGGTGGGGGTATAAACGATTGAGGGTCCCGCACCCAACCACCATGAACCCCTGCATTCTTTACGCTGTTGTTTATCAGACTTTTTTATGTGAGGAAAGACCACATCAGTTTGCGGTTTCAGTGAATCAGGAGCATTTAGTAGATGAGGCTACAAATTGATCGGGGACTTCCAATAACTGCAGAAAGATATTATTGCGACGCACAGGCATATCAACGTGAATTTTCGATATCGTTCCGATATCGTTTTCTCCGAGCATCTGCGCTTTCCAGTAGTTCGTTAAACTTACGAGCAGAAAGTGGTTCACACCTCCTAACAGTGTGTTACGCCATCTTACTATGTTAAAAATAATGCCAGGACTCATAACGTCTACTCTTGTAGTGGTGGTACGCCACGATTGTTCAGTTTTAGGAAGGAGGGGGTAGGGCTCATTTCATACGAAGTCGGACCATTATTATGTGGCACGCAGGGGCGTAATACGGGGAGGGGGGGGGGGGTGTGAACACGCTGTGAAAAATCAGAAGTCGGTCTCTGGGCGACAAAAAGTCGGACTCCGCTCGAGAAAAATTAATTGATTTATAACCATGACCTAGTATTTTCTGTTCCCGTCGGAAAATAGGGGCTGTCGCACAAACTAACCGTCAAGACCGACGGAATAGAATAGCGCCATCTTTTCCATAAGGTTGTGTTCGGGACCCCATTCTATTCAGCCTGTGAACTTTGTATTTCACGAAAGGCCTGTTTACGTAGCGTGGCTACTTTAGTTTTAGATGCCGAATGAATAATAATGGGTCAAGACAATAGCAACAAGCTGCAAATCTCGGAAATGCTGGAGTGACACCGGTTTGACAGGTTGTGGTGTTTATGTTAATGTTTTGAGTTCACAGACTTCAGTTGTACAATTTGGGCATACGAGTGCATTCTGGAATTCTGTGTAAAGGAGAGTTAATAAAAAAAAAAAAATGAAACTCGTTAACATCCTGAATCATAATTACGATATATTCGTACCTACCGGTAAACTACATTCGAAAAATTGACGTACAATACAGGGGCGGCGCCAGCGGGAGCAGTGCCCCCCCCCCCCCCGCCCCCGTTGGGGAGCAAGGCGGAGAAGAAACGTGGGAGAAAGTATTAAAAAATAAAATAAAAAATAGGTGCGTTGCGCACGTCCGAGGAGTGCAGGACATTGATTTAATATGAGGACATGTGTGCCAAGTTTCAGCCCCATCGGACAATTAGTGATTCTCGGTATCAGCTCCGGGCTATGCAAGACCATGACGTGAATGCTAATTCTCCGCAGTCTTACACGGTTCCACGTAATTCATGCTAGGATAATCGTGCTAGGATAGCACCATTTTGCGTCTGAGGGGTTTCGGTTGCAAAAATTTCCAAAGGGGGGCACCACCTCACCTTAGACCCCTCCCCGGATCAGTATATCAACAAAATCACTAACGAAAACGATTGGCCACCCAGTCGGGGACCCGGAGCACCCCCCACGACCGCATGCCGCCGCCTCTGTACAATGCCGATAATAAGAATCGTCTCACGAAAATCTTGTCGGTCTCAAGATGATTCACACCCCCTGGAATTTTTTGTACTTACGCCCTGGTGGCCGTGTGAAACACCCAGGGAAGGGAAGTCCAGTTTCAGTATCAGTTCATTGATAGACGCTTATTAATGTTGTAGATAGCGATCATTCGGTGCAACAAGCCTCGTCGAGGTGTTCACATTTTAGCGTGCCCACTCGGGCTCCCCGAAAGGAGAGAAAGATCCTTCAACGGGGAGGGGGGGGGGAGACTTTGAAGAGGGTGGGGTCACACTGCCTCTCGCGCGGCCTAATCCCTGTGGTGCATCCCGTCACCACGTGGTGCATCCCGCCACCACTCGTCGTGAAATAGTTAAAGCCATCTGCCCGGGAGATCTTGCTTGACGTACTAATGTCAGTAGGGTGAGATTAGGACCTACTATCCACGCCACCCCTTCCATACCCTTCGGCTATATGTATGCTGACAGCATCGGAGACTTCCTCGTGCCTCGCAAGAACGCAGATTCCATATTGAGTGTTTTTTCAGAGCGCACTTTGAACGTTTAGTTGAAAAGGAGGGGTTTTTGTTGGGAGCGCCATCCTCTGTCCGAACTCCTTTCTGGCTTGTCGTGCCTTTGCAAAATGTATTTTATTATGAAATTGCACTCCAGTTTCTATTCAGTACATACATTTGTACACGGAACTATATTCGGCAATAATAGCATTTGGGTGAAAATGCACTTTCTGGGTTCTTTCAGGGTACCGCCACGGCCGGCCTAGTCATTTTGCCTCTAACGTTAGTCACGTAACACGTAACAGGATACGATGGTTACCTTCGCGTTAACATAAAGCTTTGCCCCTACAAAGGCTCTGTCTGAGTATTATTGATGCTTTTTACTGTCTTCTGAGGCCAGTGGCGTAGATTATTGTCATTAGGAGGGGGTGGGGAGGGATGAGTCCCATTAAGTGGAGCGCCATCATCGGTTGGCGAGGAGCGTCCAAGGAAATTTCCAGATGGCTAGAAACGCTCTTGCTGAGTGAACTAACCTGCATTTACCCAGTTTTGAAATAGGAATTCCATGTCTGCAATTTGTAGATTAATAAGAACAAAATCTATGAAAGATGGCAATACATGTTGCTATCAGATGAATCGAGATGATACAAGGAATGATAGAGATATGCATCCTCACTGTAATGTTAAATTTGTCCATCAGTCCCATCCATACTCGGTAATTATTTGATTATTCATCCCGATAAATCATGCTATTATTTTGTCTCCAACCCCGCCTCTTGGTGGTCCCCCAGCCATCCCTAAAACCCCTACATGATGTGCGCTCCCAGATTCAACATTTTGCATGTATCTGTTACTCTTGCCAAGCACCCAGTCCATTTATATCCACTGCCAGTTATCTCCGCGATTTAATTAATATCTGTCTTCAAGCCCAGCTCCCCCGGGCTAGAAACCAACGCATCACTACCTGTGGTGACAGGGAATGGGGATGAAAAAATAGTTAAGCGCCCATCTTTTACCCTCCACAACCCCTTCTTTTAGTCGTCAGTTTAGGATTCCATAGGCTCCCGAAGGCGTTCTTCGTTTCAGTCCTCATAACGAAGTCCTTCGCCGTCATGGCAATGTCATCCAAAAATTGATTTTTGCACGTTGCAAACTGCACAGTTCAGTTTCCTCTGGGTCAGAAACAGAAACCTAGGAAATGGCCAAACAATCCATGACAATGACTTTGTAATCAGCAATCTCACAACCGTTCATGTTTCAATGGGTAACTCTGGCATGTAGCACCGCTGATGTGGTGTGATGAACCCATCACCACCTCCCCCCTCCCTCGCCCTTGTCACATGGTCTCCTACATGATAACAAATCAATAATACTATTCATGCAGCTTGGTGACATTGTACTGAATCACTTATGTGGATCGATGAAAATATATTTTTTACCATTAGTCGGCCTGTAATATATATATGTCAGGTTCTTTCCTCCTTATTTTCATCATTACCAATTTGTCATCAATAACTTATGCCAACATTTGCTGTAGTTTTAAAACCAATTGTACCATCCACTAATCCCAGTGGGAAAATTGTATGGTTTGTCTGAGAATGCCCTTGATGTTAAACAAATGAATGGTCACATCATGAAATTACTACTCTGACTCAGAGTAGGCTAGTAATTGAATGGTCAAACAAAACTGGACAAACAAATTTATATGGGCAAACACTGTAGACTGCAGAACATTTGTAGGATGGGTGGAGGGGAATTCCGTCGCCTATGGCATTGGGCACAGGTTTGTGACATGTGGGCAGTTCCCTTTGCGCCTAATATAGTGGCCAAAGTAATTTTCTACCTTCCCTTCAATATATTTCAGTCCTACCATAGAAATTATGCAATGGTTTATTGAATATGAAGTTTTCAAATCAGCACTTATCAGACATCCAGTTCATTGTTGGATACCACATACCTCTTCCCACTTAGTTGATCCATCTACAGGATCGGGTGGATACAGGTAGCTAGGCTTGAGTCATTTTCAGTTGAGTAGCCAAGTTTTTTGTTTGTTTTTAACAAGGAAAAACAATGTCAATTTTTAATTTATTCATTTTGAAACAAATTCGCTGTTTTTTTTCTCCATATTTTCAATAATCAAAAGTTAAATACCCCATATCTTGCCTGAACTTCCCACGAACACTATCTCCATCTTAAATCATACGAGCAGCCAAGCACATTCGAATTATCAGGGACAAACACCCCCTCCCCTTGGATCCCCATCCCAAACACCCCATTCCCTCTCTATGAGGAATCTCTAGCTGAGCCTCTGATTAGGTGAATCCCTCACAACTAATTTATTCTGTTGAATATATTCTAAGATGTTCAGTAAAACCATCCATGTTCGCCATCTACAATACCACCCTATACCCTTCATCTACTTAGTAGTAATCTGGATACCTTGACGGACAACATGCATGGCCCGTTACTGACATGATCAGTTGATTTAACCAACATAACCTAATTCTGGGAAATTAATTCTAAAATGCTCAGTACCCCCCCCCCCTTCCCCCCACCACACACATTCCTCTACCAATACCACCCTCAACTCCTCTACATTATTACTTAGAAGGCAAACAGGTAGGTAGGAGGGTAATGTTTTTTTTAATTCTATACAGTTTGAAGTCTAATTCGTTTGGATGCATGTTGGTTGGAGTACACCTGAAGGGTAAAAGAAGTAATAATCTAGGATTTTCCCATAAATTGACAAGTATTCTGTTTATTTACTTCTTTATGTTGAATTGCATCATGGTCCAAGCTTAGAATCACCACACACCAGTGCTATTCTTACCTTTCAGTTGATAGTGAGGAAGTAATGTAATGTGCCCGTATTTCTTTTTTAAATTTTAATACGTTTTCACTCCTCCCATTAAGACACCTCATACGTCATTCAGGGGATGCCGTAAATATTTTAGTTGACTCATATGGGCTTGATTATTATATACTAATTTATAATATACCCCCCCCCCACGCACCCTTACAGCCCTGCTGCAATTACCTGTTCATTGACAGTTGTATATGTCACAAATGTGTGGATATTATGCTATTTTTGCAAAATGCATATTTGTTATCTCCTTGGTATCAGGGGTTTCCTCATTTCATGGGATGACATAAAATTGCATTAATTTGTTTATATCTGCATCAGAAAAAATATGAAGACATTTCATTCCAGCTCCGGAACCTGCCACAGTTCAATCTATGTATATGTGAATATTGTTGAGACGACTGAGGGGATAACTTGTAACCTCTTACAAGACACTATATAACAAGCATGTGTTCAACATTCTTACCTACCTCGGGGCCCCCTACGAGCTGGGAATAGTATAGAATAAACCTGCAGTATTCCCTACCTGTCATAAGAGGCGACTGAAGGGGAGAACTTGGTAACCCTCTTACAAGACACTATATAACATCGTGTGTTGTCGTTCAACATTCTTACCTACCCCGAGAACCCCATGCAAGATGGGAGTAGTATAGAATAGACCTGCAGTATTCCCTACCTGACGAAAGGCAACTGAAGGGGATAACTTGTAACCTCTTACAAGACACTATATCACATGTATTGTTGTCGTTCAACATTCTCACCTACCTCGTGGCCTCACAAGCTGCGGAGATAGAGAGATAGAACCTGCAGTAATTCCCTCCCTACCTGTCATAAGAGGCGACTGAAGGGGAGAACTTGGTAACCCTCTTACAAGACACTATATAACAAGCATGTGTTCAACATTCTTAACTACTTCGGGGGTCCCTGCAAGCTGGGGACAGATAGAATAGACCTGCAGTATTCCCTACCTGTCATAAGAGGCGACTGAAAGGAAAAAGTATTCCTACTGTCGCAAAAGACGCTTGAAGGGGATAACTTATAACCTCCTACAAGGCACTCTGTAAACATGCATGTGTTGGTAGTGAACATTCCGGCAGAATAACACAACCAACCACTGAACCACAAACGCATCTTGGATAACCAACAAGTTCAATGGGTTTCAGGCCCGCGATGGAACCCACCCACGTAACAGGGGACTAAATACAAGGTCTTTAATCTTGCTCTGTCCGTCAATAAATTTGACACACCTACCTCCATCAAAGACATAGAAAAGCACCACAGGTACAAAAAAAAATATATGGCAAGGAATCACAACACACAGTTGCGTTCTTGTTGCACATTTCGACCTTCGAGACTGATCATGAACGGGGTACAGGACAAATACCCAATGGCGACGGTCATTCAGGAACAAATCATACATTAATGAGTTATTAATGTCAATATTCCTTGAAATGAGAACAATTGGATTAGGAAAAATACCACGCAATACAAAAAATGGGGGTACGAGTATGTCTCCTGATTCCCGTTATATAGTTATGCATGATACATATTCACGGTCGCTATAATCTCCCAGAGAACACACACACACACACACACACACACAAAGGTGTAATTCGTGAGTTCAAAGTGTCAAATATATATGGAAAAAACGCCAATTGTGTGGCTGTTTCGAATTCTTGGCATAGTTCAGTGCGGTACTTTGTGACTATTTTTTAAATATTTTTTTTATGGCATACTTGCCGAGCAGAGGATCGATCCTATTCAAGGCCCAGCAAGGGTGCGGACCTGGATACTGCACCTTATTGTCAGCTGCGAAGCCTTCACCAAGTACACGAAATAAGACGATGCAATGCCTCTTTGGCGGTATTTGACTGTGGGGCAATGGCGTACCCACGGGGGGGGTCAGACCCCCCATGACCCAAGTGATCACGATTTTGACCACAGAAACAGATTTTTGCAGTTCAGTGGAGGTTTTGCGGCTGTTATTTATCGCAGCAGCATGTGTCTAGGGGCCCAAGAATTGTACTTACTTGCCAATAGGAGGGTGAGGCAAACAATGAGGACGCACTCCTCCCCTTGTTTTCCTCCCACTCAACCCCCCCCCCCCCCCAAGACAAATCTCTCGGTACGCGCTGCTGTGGGGTGGGGTAATCACACGCAGACGGCAAATTGGAAATTGCCTACTATGCCATCATAATAGGATTTTGACGTTACTCAATCTGAAATCTGACCATGAATTTCCTAAAGAGCAACGCTAAAAGCCCCACTATTATTCAAAGAAACGTGGACAACGCATGATGACTGGCAAATTAAACTACATAACCAATCAACAGCGCTATTTAATTCTAAATCAACAACTGGTCTCTGTAAATTTGTTATAATGTTCTCCCCCACAGTATGGATCGGATTCCATCCATGCCACGCAGGCTAGCGAGTTTAGGAACAGGTGCAGGAATTTCACCAAAGATGGGCAGACCATCCCTGGCACCAATCAAGAGTAGCAGAAATGTGTAAGTTCGTTTTTTTTTTCTCGCTATAACGTTTTATTAGAACCTAGTGCATGATGCCCTAGATAGATAATTTAAATAAATCGTGGGGGTGCGTATATCAATCACTGATAACTCGAGGTTGTCATAAACCAATAAGCTAGCAGAGGCAAGATCCTGGAGTTGCAAGATTCCATCTTCAAATATCTACAAATGATGCGAATCATGAAAATTCATATTTGATCAAAATAATCGAATTCGCCGAAATGCCATTTTTCCGGTGAATTTCAATTCGCTAACGATTTATTAGTTGATTGAGTCTCTACATGATTGAATCGTTTATTGGAATCTCTAAATAAGTAATGAAACATGAAAACCGTCAAAATTCAATATTAGAATGAAAATGACTTTCCAACCAATTCAAGGAGGCATTACCAGGCCGGTAGCAACTGGCGGAAAAGCGACGCTTGCATGACGTCACGATGAAAATCGAATATCGATACGGTATATCGCCGAGGTCATGTTTCGACGTGAAACTAGTACGGCACGATATGAGGCGGTTTCTCTGTCGTGAGGTCACACGGCACATTTTTTTTATCAGGTGTTGCGCTATTATAATGCCTCTTTAGGTTGAATCGACAATCTGTAGCGCCAAAAATATGTGAGTCAAAGGTCAAATCAAGCCCCCGGACATTATGTACTGAAGCGCCTATGTAGAAGAGAAGTTTGTGTGGAGCCGTCTGCTATGCCCCTAACAGCGCACTCACCTAGAGTAGTGTCTTAGTGACATGTCGTTTGTGCAACATGATCGCTTCTTGTCAGAATATTAGAATATGTTACACACAATAGTGCGCCTCCTCACCTCGAGTCTGTGGTCTCTGACGGGACTTGAACAGGGCACACTATACACCAGCCTAGTTCCTCTCCAGTTTATTATATTATGGCTCCATGGGTCAAATGTGTGAAGATAGCGAAGAAAGGCGCAAATAGAAAGAATAGTTTGTGTATAGGTGTGTCCTAACAAACCGACATTTTGCATGATCTTCTATAGAAACAAAACAAAACAATGTTAAAAATATATCACCGTATGCCTAGAGTTGATTAAAGTAGTTCCGAATTCGCAAATTGATGACGGATCCCCAAAAGTGTTACTGCAAACAGCACCAACAGGCCGGGTTTAATTCCAAACGAGAATATTTCATAATTTTACACCAAGTGACTTAGATATTCAATTTAAATATAACGTTTTAAGATGGGATCGTCCTAAAACCACCGTCGAATTTTCGACGCTGCCAATTATGTGACATCACAGAAAAATTATATATTTTTTTTTATGAGGCAGAATTGCTTCACAAAATTTTGCAAGTAATAGACGAGTCCGTTTGCAAGAACAATCGTCCCACTGTATATTGAAACGATTTTGCATTGGCTTGTCACTATAGTGACGATACAGCGTCATCGATACCGAACAATATCGATAACTGGGTTGGAGGGGGAAGCACGTGAACAGATTGACGACTTAATTTGGTGACGTCATTCGTGATTATCGTGGGACGAACCTCCAATTTCATTTAACCTACATTACGTCACGAACTGTGGATTTCCCGCCCAGGGAGTCCCCTAGAAGTAGGTAAGCTACATATGCACCCTGATTTGGAAGTGGTGACAAATCCCCTCTGATTCACAGAGGAGTTCCGTGTGTGTAGAGGGACAAAGGTGTCCGAGAGATTGCTTCCTGAAATCCTTGTGTTCATTCATTTTCAGGGATGACGTTCCATCAATGCGAGCGTCAGCGGATGAACATTTTACCAGCCCCATCCGCGGTCCAGCTCTCTCGGGAAAGAAACTTGGTTAGTAAACATTTTGTTAACTATATCATGAAACTACAGCACCATAGTGACGCAGCTCAAGCAGCACAAATTTACCGAATGGTTCAATGCAGAGATTATTAATGTTCAGAATGGACTAGTGGTTTACCCGTTGTACGGTTTTACCCAGGCAGTATTACTGAGTAATTTGCACAGGTGGTAGAGCATCGGCTCACCGCCGAAAGATCTGGATTCAAGTTCTGGTCGGGTCAAAGGCTACCAAAGACCGAAATTATAAATATGCTTCTCGCTGGGCGCTCAGCACGAGGGATTGGAGTAGGGAAAAACGAGGGGTACAGACAATTTACATGTTGCGGTCTGCGTGTGATTACCCCTATACCTCAGATCAAGGTACCGCCAAAGAGACATTTTTTCATTCCGTGTACCTGGTGAAGGATTTACAGCTGTCTGGCCGGGCCTTGAATGGGGTCTGATCGTCTGGTCGGGTAGTGAGCCTATAAAAATATAGAAAAAGAAACCGGTACGTGGCATACGCCACGGAACGCAACTGACGCTCACACGCCGCAACCATCTCAGTCACACACGTCTTAGCTATAGTACAGGGGGAACAGAGAGTTGGATATTCTCGGAAAATTCCGATGTAATTCTTGAACTTCACTTCGCAATTTTACATCAAGTATTGCAGGCTTCTTCTTATCCACCTTTGCTTCTATCATCTATTTGGTAAAAGCTTTCCGAGGACCGTCTGTGAGATCACGTGTACCTAGCTAGCTACGAGTCCTGCCGCCTTCTCACTCATACACAAGTTCGACCATGCTAATGTACTTTACAGGCTTGCGCGCTTTATGAACTGTTTGTTGCGCGTGATTCTGATTTGCTTACGACCATGAACACAGTTCCTATATGTAGCTAGCTTGAGGAGCTGTGGTTACTGCCTCGCCATCAGAGGAACGGTCTACTGTTCATGGGTATGTGAGTCGGAAGAGCGGATGAAAACCCTGATATAATCTATAATGAATAGATGCAAATAGGGTTAGGACGCCACCAAAGGAAACCGTGAGAATTTCATTACAGTTTTTAGGAACACTCCTCGGGCGATGGCATGGACAACTGCTGGAATAAAAAGATCATAAACCATCGTAGATAATAGTGGGTATGATAAAGGCGCATCGGCGAAGGTCCATACAGTGCCAAAAGACTGTATCCTCTACTGTACACATGTGATACACAAAAATGGCGGCGACTGGCGGAAAAGGGACGGCGATGTTCGCATGACGCCAAGACAATCGCCTCATGGCTTATCTGAATTAGTTTCACATCGACTTAACATTGTGGCGGTATATCGTATATCGACTTCGAATTACACTCGGATCGTGACGTCATGCAAGCGTCTCAACCGCTAAACACCAGAGGAAAATGCCTCTAATATTAGGCAAGAAATGTCCCAAGGTAACTGTGAACATAAATACTTTTCTTTTGAACTCGTCAAATTGGAAGAAAAGAATGCTAAGTGAGGCAAAAAATGCATCCGATAGCTTTGAATGCTGTATATACACCAGAGCACTGAAGCAGACTGACGCGGGGGGGGGGGGGGGGGGGTCGTGCCTAACGCGAGTTACTCCTCAGTATCGCACTCCCAGCAAATCAGCTATCTTGACATCCCTGATAACTAAATAATAGGCTTGTCGAGGTTTGTGGTACTTCTCGCTGTCTGATGTCAAATTTTGTTTGGAGACAGTAGGATACTGGGTTTGACTAAGTTTTCCCCACAAAATATCCCAAACTGACCATTTGCCATTCGCCATATCTTACCCATGTCGATGAGTACTGTGTAGGGTTCCTGTAGGTGTAGAAGCTTCTGATGTACTTATATTTAGGCCTCCTTTTCTGTCTCTCCCTGATTGTTCAGCTAGAGTTAAATGTGGCCCCAAACTATCCCATCTGTGGGGGGCATCTTGGTTATCAGTTATGATGTACAGCACGTTATGACTATATAGCAGTAAATCATCACGTAAGATTCATAATTATTATGATTCATATTTTTCCTCCAGAAACAATCTCGCAAATCAATAAATCAATTTCGTTCTCCCGTGAACGGACGTTGGGTACTTCAACCTTTAGGTGGACAAAAAGTTCCATCATCCGCTCAGAAACGAATAATTGAGTGCAGGGAAGGCTAAAGTTCACAGGCTAGACAAATGTTGAATCAAATCGTGAACGATTTGCTGCTACGAAGAATCGACCAGTCATATTGTCTCTACAACTGACAATGGGCATTACTTTCGTAGTCATTTAGCATTCGATAATGATTGTCCGATTGTCAAAAGGAACATATTCTTCCTGTCCGTTATGCTAATCAAGTGGACTAATTTGCATAAATTATGCTACACTCACAACGTTCAAGAATTTACAGGAAAATCTGCAAATGTTCGCAGTCTTTTGCAGTCGAATGACTTATATCAGTTGTCCTCATATTTTGCAATCATATAAATATGTGTTTTATATGTACTAGTAATCTGCCTTCAATCAATCCTCATCGGATCTGAAGACTTTAATATTTTATCTTCCACAGGTGACGGGACTGGTATTTCCGGACCATTCGAGAGATCACCAACGCTGGGAGACCCAAGGTGGATCCTCTAGGACCAATGACAAGTCTATCGAGACCCAAACAAGGTATGAATATGAACCAGGGTCCATCTATCCACATGGGATCAAACGTCATACCACAGGGATCTCAAGTCATTCACATGGCTCCACCCAACGGATACGACTTCTATGATTCCTCTGATGATTCCGAGATCATGATGATTGGTGGGAATCATAATCAGTCGACACGAATCCTAATGCCGATGACTCTCCCAAGACATATGAACCAACCAGGGGACGAAATGATAATGATGAACCCAATGAACCCGGAACTGATGACACCATCACTGGAAGATGAAATATGATGATGTCGATGACGGCTCCTGAACCAGGGTTGATGTCTCGTCAAGAATCTCACCTGATGGCGCGTAGGAGATCAGAAGCTATGTCCATTTCTCACCAAGAATCTGGGCTCCTTTCCGGATCAAGCTCGGACCGATGTCACGTCCAGATTCTGGATTTGTAGGAGGACCGTCCCAGAGTGCTGTTGGACTCCGTGACTCCGGAATTTGAAAGGATCAGAAGGCATCCTGCTCTCGACCCCAGACTCTGGGCGAGGGAGCTTTCCCGAGACATCCCCCTTAGATTCCGGAGGGTCAGGAGCACACGAGAAGAAGAAAAAGAAGAAGAAGAATAAATCGAAGAAGAAGAAGATAAGAATAATAAGAAGAATAAGAAAGACGAGAATGCGGAAGAGCAAAATCAGTTAGGTGTAATTACACCACCTACTACGCTCAGACCACTGAATGGATTGGGACTTGGCAAAGTATCAGCTCGCATGGTAGAAGACATCGAATTCTTCAAGTCAATTGGAGAATCTTCGAAAAAGGTTGCAGAAGATGCTCAGCCACCTCAGTTCGCCGAGAGACACTCAATTGAGCCCTATAAAATCCCCAAGAGGGGAGTATCCAGCAAGGACTGTCGTTTCGCCTTTACCAAAAGAACAAGGACCAACCATATCGAACATCGACAGAGAAATGCTGACATCGCCACGACTACCATTGTCACCACGTGGGAAGGCACAGTCATTGGCGTCGAAACTATCACCGATTCCCGGCGTCGCGCCTATGACTGAACAGCCAGAGGTTCCAGCTAAGGATATTGCTGTCTTCATGGGTTCGCTAAAGAAGGTCGAAACAGTAAAGAGGACAGCAGCATTCCTCCAAACGCCGCTACGAGCAATCGGTTCACCAGAAGATCACAAGGGAGAAGCCGACAGCTTAGAGTCAAAATCACCAGCGCACGACCTCAACATTCCCCGCAGAGGTGGTCTGGAGCCGATCGCAAAAACTGCCACTAAACAAGCTTCATCGACACTGGATATCCACTCACTCAGTGAAGCCAGTGTCACTCTTAAAAATGAAGGACAGAGAGACGAACTAGTGGGCAAGACAACATCGCCGCAAACTAAAATGATCCCGAAAGAAGACTCCATTGACAAAACATCACCGAGAGCTGCTCTGAAGAGAGGATACGGCGATAGCCATCCGAAATCTGACAGATCGCGTGAGAGAGATTACATTGACAGATACACGCCCGAGTTGAAGATGGCACGAACTAGGATAAAATGTGACCTTTTTGATGATGCTGAACAAGAAGAAGAGACCGAGGAAGAGAAAGCTGAGAAAGCACGAATACCCGAAGAAATACGGATCGCCATACGAACGTACGGTAGCTGAAGTGAAAAGAAAACGAGAAGAATCACTACATATGGCGGTAAAGCAACACAACAGTCACTTGCCCCTGCCGAAGCGAAGCTAGTCATTATCAAGAGATGTGATCCAAGTGGTAAACCTGGGAGCGTGAAAGCAGAGTTCGGGAAGGTTGACTTACAGAAGACTTCTGATAATAAAGTGAATGCCGTGGATGTTGTCCCACTGACCAATTCCACTGATGAAAGGAAGTATGATGAAGACTCAAGCGATGAGCGTTCGGAAAGTTTCAATTTTGAGTCACCGAGCAGTCACCACTCCTTCCATTCTAGCGACGAATACACGAAACCCTGGTATGCCAGATCTAGTTGCAAGGAGCGTTTGAAGATGGCGGGATGCTTAGAAGAGTAGCGTTCGACAGGGGAGAAGAGGATATGGGTAAAGATTTTAGAGATGTTACAGCATCAAGTGATGAATACTCTGGAGCAGAGTTAGACATTCCTATTAATCATCCGTTCGAGCAGAGAATGGGTTTACAAGAGTCATCTTCTGATGAAGACCTTGGCGAGACTCACATTGACAGATGCAGACAGAAGCTTCTACTTGACTCCAATGATGAGTGTGATAATAAAGACAGTCGAACAACAAGGCTCGAACAAAGTCAGTTCAGTCAAGTGAAGACAACTGATGTCGGCGGTGAGGAAGATGGCAAAAGAATACCAGAAATTCCCGCAGAGACTCCGGTGGGTAAGAAAGAAATGAGCAAGGGAGAAAAACAAGAATTGTACGATATCATGGTGAAAGCCATAGCTAGAGATATGGATGCTGACAGAAAAAGCAACCAAGATGCAGTTCGCAACGACGACACAATGTCTCAAAGTCCATCAAAAATGTCACACTCAAATAAGGTAGCCAAAGTCAGAGAAGAAGAAGAACAGCACCTTCTGAAATGGACACGGAAACAAAACTATCCGTTGATGTTGAAAAGGTTGTTAGGAAGATTGTATCATCCGACTCAGTCAAATCTGCAGACCGTGGGCCACGTAATGGGACTGAAGAGAAGACAGATGAGCCTCAGTCACGAAATGACAAGGCTGAGAGAAAGTTCGGGCCGAGTATTACACAGAATGAGAACTTGTCTACTAATGAGGATGACCAATCAGATATAAACGGTGTTGTTAGAGAGGCGAGAAGGACGGGTGGCAGGGACGGTGATTGGTTCAAAGATGATGTATTCTCCAGTAAAAACCATAGAAACATTCACATCACACCAGTCATACGTTTCCAGACCTGCGGAAAATGAGAGAAGTGGCATGAATCCTAACCGAGAGAACATGACGATGAACGCTTCCAAGAGGAACATTCGGCGGGTCTCTCGACCATACCAGAGGAAGACGTAGATGAACTTAGTGTCCATTCAATATCAGACATCCTTTCAGATGAAATGACACAGGGTTGCGACAGGATTCCATCGGAGAGAATGATTCCAGGCGGCTTTCTCACTCAGTAGAAGAAGACATGGACCATACCCATATCGAGGTTGAATATTCGACAGATATTGCTATCACACAAGAGAACAACAATGACCTGGATGAAAATTTAATTCAGTAACAGATGGAGGTGGACAAGATGAGGTATCTGAAAGAGGGATCGAGGCGAATGAAGGGTTGGATGGCCACAGCCAGAGCGATCGCTCTGTGACAGAGGACATAATTGAAGATGTGGAAGCAAATCACAGTAAAAAAAGTGATATGTCAAAAAGCCTCAGAAGCCCTTCTTCTCAGCGAAATGAAGAGTGTTGTTGTCCAAGCTGCAGAGCATTAATTGGGCGCTCCGAGCAGAAGCCAGACGAGTGTCGGCGACAGACTACAAGCCAGTCACACTATGCGAGACGATAAATCACTAAGCTCCAGGAGCGTCTTTTCCCAGCAAAACGACGAATGTTCTGTTGCGCATATTGTGAGCCCCAGCCAACCGATAAAGTCCACAGTGACGTCTACCCAGAGCAACATCAGAGTGTACCCAGTGAAGATGTGGAGAAAAATGATGAGAGCACAATTGAAAAACATCCAATGGAAGATCTCCACAGAACAGTTGCAGTTGCACTGAATGTCGAGGAGCAAATCCTCTCGTAACCACGTGTATGGTGACGAATGCGGTGGACAGCAGACTAGCTACGATCATGATGTAATTGGAAAGCAAGTCCTCATCGAATCAGAGAAAGAAAGTATTAGGGTATTTGACGTCACGTCTCCTCCGTACAGAGTTTAGTCATAAACAGCACCATGAAGGCGTCTCGTCGGAATCATCCGAACTCAGTAAACACACGAGTGAACGATTGTGACCAGCACGCAGTTAACGAAAACGAGATATTCTACGAAGCATCAAGATGAATCCATGCCCGGAAGGTGCTAAAACCCACGGGGTCCTTTCGGTTGCGCACTAGAGGCCAGATGCCGTGAACGATCTGAGTTGGAAGAAATTATTTTGAAGAAAGAATTGATTTCAGCCTGGGTTGAAGACTCACGAAAGAGCTGGAACGATCCTCATACTCAGAGGATGGAAAATGTTCATCAAGTTCCGTTGTAACAAGAAATGTATCCAGTGGCAACCTCAGCTCATGGACGTAAGTGCGGGACTACTGACTGATCAAGAAAGTGATTCCAGTATGTTCGTCTGAAATGTCACAGGCGGAATGCGATTCGGCATGAAATAAATACCGAAGAGACGGAGATGGCGTTGAGGTTGGTAGAACTGGGCTTATCCAGAAATCGTGTGACTTCGAAACTACCGGAACAACCTGGTTTTGCAAGAGATTATGCAACAAGAAAAACGGCAAATGAAGTATGATACTCCTAAGAATGATGGCATTCGAACACATATCAATATAATATGCCCATGCGCCGCTTCTTACCAGCAGCAACACCACTTGTGATGAAGTTCATCGATGTCCATTTTGCCATGTGCGCTTTGTACATGCGTCAAAATTAATTAGGGACAAGAAACTCATCTGCGGATGATTCGAATGTTCCCCACACCCAGGCTAGACCAGCTTACACCATACTCCCCGAACAGAAGAAAACCACACCGGTCTACAGAACAGAGAAATTTGGGCTGACTGGCAATCAAGAAGAGGACATGAAAGTATGGCACGTGCTCTGTGAAAAACTGAGAAGAGGGGACCACGATGCTTCGAATCTTGCTGTCTACGACCCTCTCTTCCAAAGGAACATGAGTAAAGTATCCACAACAGCGAACAATGTACTATTCGCCAATGGGGGAAAGAATAAGACTCGACCGGGAAACTTCAACTCGATGGAGCCTATCAGTTCTCCATCATGTGATGACAGTTCTATGGTTGATCCAATCCGTCAACAAAGAGAGGCTCAAGATAGAATTCATCAACTGGAACTTGAAATGTCCCAGTTACGATTTCAGATGGAGAGGCAAAAATACGAGTGCGAATGGAAAAATACGCAGCCGGAACGTGATAATCATAACATAGCAGCGGAAACACCGGATTCCGCATACCGGATACTGGAGTCACACAGAGAAAACATTTTCGTGAGAAGAGAGTGGCTCGATGAAAATGGCCAGGACACTGAGGCATTTAGTGACTGTTATCATGACACAGATTCACTGTACCCTGCTAAAAGTACAGTTGCATTGGAAGAAGCTGAAAAGGAAGAGATGGATAGAGACACATCAACTGAAGATGAAACCAACGCAGAAAAACTGAGAAGGATTCTCAGGGCAATAAAAGAGAAGGACCTTCTTCGAAGTTCCGGAATTGGGACTGATGCTGCGTTACTCGGGAATCTCAATCGACGAGTTATCGATTTGGAGACAGAAACAAGTGGAAGCAGGCGGGCGTCATGCGTCACTATCCAAAAGATAGGTCACCATGGAAAGAAGGTGGATTCGAGAGACCAGATGAGGGAGAAGCTCTGCCGAAGGGAAACGAAGAACGAAAATCGGAGAGATGACCGGTACAACCTATCCAAAAGAGTAGCTCTACTGGAACGCCAGCTGTCTGCTGCTCTTAATGACGGAGACGCTGGAATACATTTGAAAAGACTAGGGCTTGGAGACTCACGTATTGTTTAGAGACTCAATCGTTGCTGTTTTATAGTATTTACGAGTAGCATGAAAATCGGGATGCTGAATACTATTGACAACTGCAGACAATTTTACTCGATCTTACCCGACTTTGAACAATTTTACGCCGACTTTGAACAATTTTACGCCGACTTTGAACAATTTTACGCCGACTTTGAACAATTTTATACCGACTTTGAACAATTTTTTACCGAATTTGAACATTTTTATGCCGACTTTGAAGGAGTTTAAGTCTACTTTTGACGTAGAATTAGAACAATCTTATGCCGATTTCAAACAATCATGTGCCATTTTATAACTACGTTGAACAATTTTTTCAACTTAGCAACCTAGCTCCGGCAGCGTGAAGTAATTTGGTCGATTAATTTAATGTTGAGTGGTAGATGAAAGATTATGTCCTAAAGTTGAAGTGGAGACATCATGTACAAAATTATTAGAATCATGATCCATAAACTATGTTGTAAAAATCCATTAAGTCGACATAACATGCATCATGTGATATTTTGAAATTGGAATTATTAAGTATGATGGGATATTGCCAGGCAATTTCCTTTTTTTAAATAAAATAATCTAAAAAGCTATCAATATCTCCGTCACTCTCTCGTCTTTTTTATGGTTATTCCTTGTTACATGCCTCCTTGTCATTAAGGTTATTCAATAACTCCCCCCTGTCGCTAAACGCATTGCTATCAACGACCAGAAATCATTGGTAAGAATGACCACGATTTGTGTTGGTTGAATTTCGCCAGACCGTTTTCACTCCAATAAATTAAACACACTGAAGATACTGAATGACACCACGTGTAAATGTGTCGTTAAACAGGCGTATCGCCGGAGCAACCAATATGAAACATGGTGAAAAACCACTAACCACCAGTTGTTGCACGCTCGTCAAAAACGGTAGGGTGAATTTGATCCAGAATTGGTTTCTGGGTCAAATTTGAAGCCACTCTGTAAAACCCCAGCATTGAGAATCGATACGTTTTTTCTGAGGTACTTGCTGCCTGGAACCATTCGAGTTCACCGAATATGTTCTATATAAAAATTAAGAAAAGAAAGTTGAGTATAAACCTGAAAATGGCCATGCAGGTATCAAGTTACCTCAATGCGTTGGGTTTTACAGTGCAACCTGGATCACATTTATTTAAATTTCGTGTTTCCCAAGTATATTTTGTTTGCTATTCTCACACCTCGTCAGCATGTTCAAAGCCAAATTACCTTGCATTGTCTTGGCTCCGTTGGCTACCATGCATGTCCAGATGTCTACACGTTGCCTCAAGTTTCGAGAAAAAGAAAGCAGTCAGCCGAGTGGTTAGCGTCTCCATGGGAAGGTCTGCTGTTGGTTCATTAGGATCGAATGTAGAGCTCCATCAGTGTACTCTGGAACTCGATGACTATTGAGATAGTGTTTTGCGCCTCGGTCTTTTCCTTCTTGTCACATCTTGTATCGCTTCCGGTCCAAGACCGAGCATGCGAGCTGCATGTGGTACGTGGATTTCTCACTTCGAATGGTATACAGAGCAACATGCTCGACGATAGTAGGTCATATTCTTACCGACTTACCGGTATATCCTGGTAGAATATAGGACTGAGATGTCAGGATTATAAGCCCCTGCAGCTACGCGCTGTTCGTAGCGTGTGCTCCTAACTTTCCTTCCTTTCCCTTGGAAGTACCGAACCGCGGACTTCCCAAATGCGAGTCACAATACAAGTATCTAACTGATATATTAACCATACAGTCTTTAAAAAAAACGAAAAAAAAAAACTCTTTCTTTTTCCAATACCCTAGCCTATCCAGATGAAGATTGCTAGTTTACACTTTACAGCTTTCCATGAAAACGCAAATGATAGAATCTCGATGATACTTTGATGCATTGAAAAAATCCAGAACACAGACTTGTACATAGAATTGTACGTAGCCTAATGGAATTGACCGGTGTTTCTCCTAAAAGTTTAAAACGCCGAAGGAAAGGAAAAGTAGAGGAATACGCTGTTATCAGCGCATAGCTGCGAATGTCAGACGACGGGGCCATCACTGTGTGAACAGCAGTCTCCTTACTTGCTCCAGTCTCTTGTACTGGCCGAAGGCAAAGGGAATCTATGCAGTCATGTATGTGCATATGTGCGTATGTGTGTGTGTGTGTGGGTGTGTGTGTGCGTGTGTCTGCACGTGCGTGTGAGTGTGTGTGTGCGAACGGAAACAGGTATCAAGTTCAAATTAGGCACGTGGGATGCTCATGCGGAGAGATTGACCCTATTGTTTTGTGTCAGTTCAAGGTCACGACAGGGCAATCCTCCTGTATCTTGGCAACGGAACATTTCCGAGCAATGCTGTGATGGAAAGTTTTTGTTCTTCTAGGTGACCTACTTTGACCTCATTTGACCTCCTTTGACCTAATGACGTTGTTACCCCCGGGGTCAATTTTTGGAGATGACCAGACTCCATTCAGCTATGTCCTCTTTAGAAGGGTAAAACAGCATCTGAAACACTGATAAATTTCAAATCTTTGTATATCTTCGCTACAAAACATTTTAGGGGGTTGGCGGAGAATGGAGAATTTTGTTTGTCTGTGCCCACTACATCTGGTGACCTACTTTGCCTTTCTTTGACCTTTTGACTTCATTCGACTTAATGATCTTGTGACAGTTCTAGGTCAATTCTGAGTTCGTCGTCCGACCAACTCGTTGTGCTTGCCAACAAACCGATAATCGTCCACTGACGACTAACAACACTCCTATACACACGCTAATGCCCTCTGTAAAAAGGTGAACAGCTCTTGAAAGGGTAAACCGCATCTAAAACACTGATAAATTTCAAATTTTTGTATATCTTCGCTACAAAACATTTTAGGGGGTTGGCGGAGAATGGAGAATTTTGTTTGTCTGTGCCCACTACATCTGGTGACCTACTTTGCCTTTCTTTGACCTTTTGACTTCATTCGACTTAATGATCTTGTGACCTTCTGGGTCAGTTCGTCGTAACGACCATACTCGTTTGTTGCCATAAAAACAAACCAATATCAGTTACTGACGAACTAAAACACTCCTATCACACACGCTAAATCCTCTCTGTAAAAAGGTGAAACAGCTCTGAAACACTGAAACTTTCGTTCGACATTGACACTGAAGCACTCAGAGGAATAGCGTAAAAGGTAGTTTTGTTCGTCTGTGTGGTCACCACTGGACCCAGCTTTTCATGTACCTACTCAACGGCTTGGTATTGACATGGACAAACCCTATTGGTGTCCATTTGTGTTCCATCCTGGATTGAAACAGGTACTTTTTTTTTTATAATAATACATGAAAATATCCAACAGTTTATTGCGATTGCTCAGTACCAGCATAACAGATATAAACCCCTATATCATTTCAGGAAAGTGGGGATTATAGGTGTAAGGCATATTTACATGTAATTAATGACCAAAAGAAGGCACGTGTTACTCGAAACTCACTAGACGGTACATCCGTGTGTGATTGACTAATTTGATTCGTCTGCGACTTGCCTGTTGAGTATAAATATTTAGTAGATTTAGGTGATCTGAAAGTCCTCCTTCCATTACAGAAGTTGATATTTTGACACGGAATATTACGCATACTGCGTTCTTGTTAGACTTTCGTATGACCCGACGGGATTCCGAACCACGATTCCGGGGTGGAAGGCCGCTCTCTGGTGCCAACCATCATTAAAAAAACACACCGAACTCATCTCATCGGCACGGAACCACCGCAAATACCAACGTTTCATACTGTTCGAAAAGAAGCTTCCCCAAAATGTTTTAATAACCGTATTTTAAATGTGGTGTGTATTAAACATTTTTGTCACGTTTTTTATTGGTCGAACAATTTTGCACACCGTTTCAATCATGTCGATCATATTGTTTATAAAAGGATAAAATTTTGCAACAATGTAATCGTATAACATGATTATTACACAGAGGAAAATGTTTTTAAAACATTAAAGAACATTTTCATAACGTTTTTTAAGCAACGTTTGGTGTTTGCTGGGCATGAATGATCGATTTTTCCGGGCAGTAGTTCACCGTAGTTCCGGGCCGTTGAATGAATAAACTCGCCCTTTTCTGTTCAACTCTGACGAATCATTATGGGCTATCCCACAATCCACTCGTAAACATTGATTGTTTGTATCTCATCAAACCATCGTATCATGCCACTGAATCATTGCATAACGGAAGAAAGACCTTCGACTGCGTGACAGAGCACGCGAGTCACAATACTGATATCTCTCTGATGTATTTCCCAGGTTAGTCAAACAAACGAAGACCTAACATGGATTACGCATTTGTGTGATCCTAAGTGCAGCACGTGTTATTAAGAATAAGTTTAGTTGCCCACAACGTTTGTAATACTAGGCTGGGTCCCTTCATTAGACGGTCGTGTCGTCATAGTCTCTGATAGCATTAACAACTGTCCAATGGGCAACAGCGTATTTCGTGCCAATTGGTGTTTTGTCCCAGATCGATTAGGTTATGTTTCTAACTATACGGCTATTATATCTAAAAATCTTTCATGGCCCTCTTTTTCAACTCGTTCAATTCGTATAGGCCTATTTTAATTCACAATTCACATTCAATATGATTCGGTCGGGGGCATCACCACCTTCTTTCTATGTCCGATCATGCTGCATAACAACCAATTTTCAGTTATTACTTATGAGAGCCTCCCACCTTTTTTTTTTCAGTTTTTCAGTGGTGCTGATATATTTAATAGTCTCTCCGAACGATTTGCATGTTTGAGCTAACCAATACTAGTAGGTTGATGCGTGTTTACATGTGGTGCTGTCTATCAGTATTTATCAGTCTTCACTGGTGGGGTATCTGGTGTATATGGGTATCTTGTGTGCCTATTGCCTTTGGGAATAACAGCTACAGTCGTCAAAACAACAATCTGGGAACATACACCGTATGACTTTGTTTCGGACATCAACCAGGTGAGGAAGAAGCAGCGCCTCTACAATGAGGCTAAACGTTCGTCAAATCCAGGGGATCATCCCAAATGGTTTCGAAATTCCGTAGAGACCGGACGGATCTAAGTAGCAAGCATATAGATTGTATCTCCGTAACATTATTTGTAGCAGCCGCCGCCTCGCCGTAATCAGAGGGGCGGACTCCAGATTTTCGGTTAGAGGGGGCGCTAAAAATTATCACCATAATATATTGGGAGAAGATTTGGGAGCGCAGGAGGCGCGAAGCCCAATTCGGGGAGGGGGGGGGGGGATGCCTGAATTCCCCTAGATACTGAACTGTTAATTTGATCTGTACGCACGTATCGGATCAGTGGCGTCCCGCATTCTTCAGTAGGGGGACCATGGGGGGTTCCGAGGTCGGGAGTGTGGTGGGTGGGCCAATCATATGAGATTCACACGTTGACCATCTAACGAGCGCCACAGGAGTTGGCGCGGAGCGCGCTAGAAAATTTTTGGTCTGAGAGACCTCCCAGATGGCGGAACGGCTTTGTCTCGTGTATTTTGTTAAAGAAAGCATAACCAAAATTTTTGAAATGATTGTTTCATGGATTTTGGAGGAACACCTGGTGGTCAGGGGCGGTGCCAAGGTTTACGATAGGGGGGCAGATTTGGCATGGATGTCTGACATGGGGGAGGAGTCTAAGGGAAGGGGGGTGTGCCCCTCCCCTTTTCGATTTTTGAGTCATTAATACTGCTCAGATGCAAAATGTTGCCACATTGATACACTGTTGTAAAGTGTATCTACGTCCAACGAGTTTTTTGATGACAAAAATCAATAAATTTCTGGAAAAAAATCAAAATGCATGACAATTTTTTCCAGTCAGGGTCATAATTTTATTCGATACACAGACAAAACATCAGGTGAAATGTCCCTACGTTCTGTACAGTCGGCCGGCTTACTTTTTATACTAATTAATGCGAAGATAACTAATGGCGTACAATCGGCAATGGTCGGAGTGATCGACGCCTGCACGTGTTCACACATAAGGCCGGAAGAGGCGCTGCGAATTTGCAAGGTTACATTGAGTCCTTTTCTCTATATTAACAAACGGTTTGACTCATAATGACCAGTGTCCTCAAAACAGTAATTATTGTGGTAATTGGGGGGGGGGGTATATGATGAGGTTTTTGCCGACGGAATCGGCAATGGTGACTGCATATGGGGGAAGGGGTTAAATAACTAAAAAGGGGAGGGGGGTGCCCTTTGGAAAATTTTTGATATTGAAACGTCCTGAGCTGCAATCTGGTGCAATATTTATTAGTAAAACGGGCGTCAGGTGATTCTCGACCCCTCTTCACCACGTTTCGGCGGGACCCTCCATTTGGAACGGCCGAAAAATTCTGGCCCGAATCCTAAACAAGCCCGATTTTTTTATTGTCGGCTCGTGGGTATGAGCGGAAGCCGACCACCGAACACACTACTCGCGAAGCTCGCAAAAATTGACCACTTCAATGGGGCCAAATGATTTAAATTTCAAGATTCAGCCATTTCGTACAAATTTCAGACATCTTTCCACTTTTGCACGTTTGCCACTCGCAATGATTTCGCCTACAACCGGACTGTTTCATTGTGATTTCTGGGGAAATTCTTTCTCACTTGTTTCCCAGCAACATGGCTCCGATAATTTATCTCTGGAAGATAGGGCCAAATAGGAACAAAAACTGTCAAAGAATGGCCCAACTTTTTCATGAAAATAGAATTTCAAAACACGCTAACGTAACGCATTCATTTCCCTTTTGCTGAAATCCGACAGACTCGGTCACTCGTCCAAATAACCGACGGCAGGGCCGTCACATTATCTAATTTTTGCGACGTGCCATTTCTTTTGACGACGCAGAATTGGTCAATTAGATGAAGAGCCAAAGTCGAAATAGCCGATAATAAAGTCTGGCTTCCGATGTTTTTTCTTTCATTCCACTTTTCCATTCCTCCCTCCTCCTTCACTCCCTTACTTCCTTTTCTTTTCCCTCCCCCGTCTTTCTTCTTTTCTTCCTCTCCTCTTTTCTCTCTCTCCCCCTCCCCTCTTTTCCATCTTCTTTTCCTTCTCTTTCTCCTTTTTGCCGACAGACCAGAACATTTGCACGACGGCATGACTTCTTGGGAGGGGGTTACCCACCCCCAGCTCGCTACGGCCCGGTAACATACGCTACATTGCGAACGCTATATTACAGCAACAGTTTGAGTCTCGATTGAGTCTCGATGAGAACAGAATAGAAATACATGAGTTTGATACGTATTTTTTACACTTCATCACCCCACCCACGACGAAAACGTGTGCCTTAAATCATTCTGGCGGCTTCCCTCCCCCCCCCCCCAGGGGGAGGGGGGAAGCCGCCCCCGCCCTCCCTGTGGCGCCGCCCTGCTGGTGGTCCGATTAAGACTACGTTCCTGTATTTAACACCTTCAACCTTGAGTATACTAACACAATTTTTGCATAGTGATCCCCCCTGAATATACCCTTTTTGGGGCCGTTGATGGACGAAGTCTTCACAAAGATTTTCCACTGGCGCTTATGGATTTGACTCTTTTCATAATCACAATCGTGAATGAGTGAAATGAAATGAACAATTTGTTTTTTGGATGAATTGAAGGTCACCTGATATCACGCAGAGGTCTTACACACTTGCACACACGAGCCTAGCCAATTGCCCAGATCCAGGTTAAATTGACGTGTCGACGCTTCTGGAGATGAGGGGGGGGGGGGGGGGGAAGAACTTGTTTTTGGTGTGCGTAAATATGGGTCATTCTGAAAAGATGTGAGATGTATTTCTCGCCAAATCGGATTAGCCCAGAAGCTTGCCCCGAAACGCCTGATCAATCTGAAACCTTCCTACTGAGTGAACAGGATCTGTGTTTAAGAATGAGGGCAATTCTTAGAGAAAATTTGAAAAAGTATATTTTTGTCATTTTTTAGTGTATGTATAAATACTATAAACACGATCCGCCGAAAACAAACCAACATGCCATGTACTTTGTCTTTCAAAATCCCCATGGTAAGTAAATTGAGTGTGCACCTTTAGCAAATACTTTGACCAGCATGATGCCAGATTTCTTCCAAGAGGGGTTGGTTGATTTTCGTGATGTAAAGCGAGTCAGGACAGACCAATCCCTATGTGCGCGCATGCAATTTGATGATCCGTCATGAGAATATGTCAAATGAACCGTAAATCAATTTTTGTGTCTTCCTAAGTAGCTATCTACTACCGAAGGATCCTCGTGGTACATTTACCCACACGTTAACGACAAAACATGTGAGCTACAACATGGCGTCGATCCTTTTTGAAAGCGAATGCAATGACCATCTAAGCGGAGCGCCACATCGTTTTGGCGCGAATCGCACCAAGAAAATGTCACATTTTCATACCCTCCAGATCGACGGAAAATGCAGTGTCCAGGCCTCAATACACCCATCTATACATTGTGATTTGAGTGAAAGACACACCAAAAGTTTGTCATTGTGCATACTAACGATGATTAACGAATATCACACATGGTATTTTTTTATCACCTTCTTTCCTCTGGGCCGTCTGGCCTTGTTCGCGTGGGATCCAGGGGTCTACCGGAACAGTCCCCTGGTGGGATCGAAGGGAAAAGCCATAGGCGTACGGACCATTGTAATTCGGAGCAGAACATTCTTAACCACGCATTTTACAATGTCCGTCATCGGAAATACCAGCGCGCCGCGAAGCGCGCGATTTTTTTTGGCATGTTTTTCCGGGTATTTATCGAAAAAATTATCGAAATTTTCACTTTGCTTTTTTTTCCTTCCCAGATTTTCCAACATTTTCATCTCATAAAATTTGGGGGGGGGGATCTTCTCCCAAGCTCCTGAAATTATTCGAGTGAACAAAATGATCGAATGCATTACATCGCATATTTAAGCTACAACGCCTGGATAAAACGACATTGCGCGCAAAACATATTATGCACTTTTGGCTATTCACCGATTTAAAATTCGAAATTCGGGTCTGAAACATGGGTAATCCTTCGATTCGGTGCCTAGTCGGGTCCAGATCTCCCCTGTGGACTTGAAGACAATTTCCAACGCGATCTTTGTTTGGTTAGACAAAATTGAAATCAGTTTAGAGTGATCCAAAATCGGGCATGTGCCATTTTTTTTTATTACGGTCGGAAAAGTGGGGGGGGGGGACGTAAACGATAATGATATCCCCCCACTTTTGAAAGTGGGGGGACCATGTCCCCCGCCCCCCCACCCCCCCCTCCCTTCCCCCACCTGTTTGACAGCCCATGGCTATAAATCTGCCGACCGGAAATTTTTCCTTCATCATCAAAGAGATGTTCGTTTTTCGCGCACAACATCAAAGCGCGTCCCCCGCGCTAACGTGGGGAATCACCACAATGCCGTCGTAAATCATTATAGCCTTGGACATCGACAGCGCACTCGTGGGTTTCCGTAACTAATAGGCGTAGTTTGGCTGTGCCTAAATGCGCGATATCTTTTTAGGAACTTAAGAATACCAACAATAAAACCCATCCGCATCGTAGTGGCTGCTTCTTCTGACTGGTGACAGATGGCAGTGGGGGCTTGTGTCAACTTAATTCAACGGCTCAGGCCGGCCAAAAAAAAAAATATCCTCTCGAGATTTTTAGGGGGGGGGGCGCGCGCCGGTGCGCCCCCCTCTGGATCCGCGCCTGGTAATAACACTAAGCCTTTTTTGGAATTTTATCAGTCAAGCGTAACTATCCAGCCATAACATTGGTACCCAATCAAGGTAGTATTTACGCCCCCCCCAACACACTCACTCTCCTATTGAAGAGCGAAATGCTAATGGTACTTCTGCTCAGTTTTTTACTAGGAGATTACTGACATATTGCCATCCTTGTATCAACTCCTGTGATTCATTCAATCAGACAATTGAAATCACGGAACATGGTGTCACTAAAGCGTTTAGATCATCTACAAGTGAACTAAGCAGTGGTCCTGATGATGTTTCTTCTTCATACACTCTGACAATGTGTCTCCGCTCAATTGCACCATTCTTTATGGACATCTATCATAAATCTATTAATACTGGTCTTCTGCCTCAGATTGTAAACTTCTGTTGTTACACTCCCCTTTTCAGAGGGATCCCTTAGACCCCGACAATTACAGGTCCTGCTTCAATAACTCATCCCATGCCATGTTGAAATTTTGGAACCTATTGTTTCATCACCACATCATGACCTATATTGACCCTCAACAACATCTCAATGAACCATTTTCAACATGGAATTAGCCCAAACGACCCTGCCGTGAAACCCAACTGGCTTATCTGTCCATGATTTTAGCTAATAATCCTAGACTGCAAGGCTCATACAGATGGTTGTTTTCCTATCTACTGACTGATTCTTAGTAAGCCTTTGACAAGGTTTCCCCACAAGCGACTGGCTCATAAGCTCCAAATTACAGCATTTGTGGTCAAATTCCCACTTGGATAAATTCATTTTTGAAACATCGTCCCAGCATTTTGTCCTAAATGGGTGTGGAAGTCACTCTTTGAATTGTCTCATTCAGGGTCCCACAAGGTAATAACTAGGTCCATTGCCTGTTGTCACAACAAGAGGCAAGTTGTATCATTCTATCTATATATGTATTGACCATACTCGCCCTGAACTGGTGAAAGAACATCCCTATCTTGGAGTAAACCATCACTTTCAATACTCTCATGGTCCAACCCTACAACTATAGAGTTGGTAAAGCTTACAAATCCTCAATTGATCCGTAGACGTCTGTATTACTGTGATACCAAAACGAAAGACGTCGCTATAAGTCTCAGGTTCGTCCCTGTTTGGAATATATCTCCTCAAGTTTAGGGATCCATACAAAGCTTGTAACATTAAGAACGGTCAACCAGTGTCACGAGGCTCCTTCAACTCTTGCCTGGCCTACTTTACAGGACAGAGCCGCATGCAACGACTAGCTGTTTCATCTAATTCTATTACGACAGATTTGGACTTTCAAACCGGTATCCGATTTCGTGGACGTTACAGACTATACTACGCACATCGATCATCATCAGTTAAGAGACTTCACTATAGACATGTGATTGTTAATACTGACGTCTTCTGGGGGTCATTTTGGCCCAGAAAAATTCCAGATTGGAATGCATCTAGTCTCACTATGCAGGAATTAGTGGTCCTGGGGTGTCTTCTGGTGATGGTGTAAATTCTTCATCATCATCTCAACTCTGACTCTTCGATAAGCTTGTGCCTGTTGTGCTGTCCCCTATGCAGTGATAACCACTCGTTAGTGTTTGCATATTACCAGACAAGACACAAGACAACCAATTAAAATTTACAATTAAATGCAATTTCGAGCGCTCTTTGTAAGTCCTAAGGTGCTCCCCAGTAAATTTTTCATATTATATTATTGATTCTTGAAATTATAGCCCCTGTCTCCTTACAGGGACTAATTCATACTCTCTGAACCTTTTTATATTAGTGATTATTCTAGAATGAGCAGTTTGTATACCTGCATTATTAGGCTTCATCGATGAATACAAACCATGGAACACCCCTCTGGTAATAAACCAAATTACTTGTTCGCCACAAGAATACATAATTATGATATCCCGAACAGTAAACTAGTAGATTGCTACAAGGTTTACCAGCCAACTCCGGAGTATCGTTCACGTTTCTGCCAATATCTTGCCCCACCCTTGGTGTGAATTATTATCCGCTGTTCCTCGAACTATGCTGGTATCCAGGACGCCTGACCACCAGTGTTGGAGTCGTCTCATGAAAAAAATATCTCTCAACAAACACTGGAGGGTGTTTTCTCTTGAATAGAATAATAATTTACAACTGGCATGGCCCCTGGGTATGGCTCTGACAGGCGATCTTCATCACTAGTTCGGCGTAATTAATAGGCCGCAAGAAACTGACCGATTTTCGTTTGTACGTGAATATCGTTCGTTTTGATTCTCACCAACTTACAGAATTGGCGGGTCTGAGATCAAAAAACAATGATGGCCCATAATAAGCTCAGCGGTATTTTTTGGGAACATTGTTCATATCAGGACTGGAATGGATTCCTCGCAGGTGAGTGGTGTCATTCGTTATCCTTTACCATTATTATGTTCGTTTGTCGTACGTCTGTCCATCTGTTCGTGCCTATAACGTCATTTGCCATCAGACATGAGGGGTTTCATAAGAAGCGGAGAGAAGGCAAGGCTAATTTTGCCTGATAGAATTCTTTTATGTGTTTGCACGAGAGATTCTGCTTCTGATCAGCACTGTTTTTGACACAGCGAAATCCAATGACAACCAATCACACGCGAAGCTAAGTATCACCCCATGAGTGGTACATAATGCGATTTCAACCATGACATACAAAAAAGTAGAAATCCTGCTCGGAAGACGTGGGGTCACATTGGTGGTCAAGAGGTCAGTGGCCGCTCCCCCCCCCCCCTACGGTCCAAGGGCGGCCAAATGAAGTATTTCATATTTTAAATGATTGAATAAGGAATTCCCCGAAAGCCAAAAAAGGGCTTAGTGATTCTTTGACCGATCCCCATCATGGCCGAGCTGAGTTCGGTTGACTTCATGTCCTCATTGTGAGGCACTCACATACCAAGTATATGACCCTCATCTATTCAGAGAGGTACTGCTACCCTGTTAACTATGTGTGACACGTGTGTAGTGTGCGGCGTTTTCAAAGTTTAAAACAGTACATACTCAGATACTTGCAGGTCTCATCGTGCCGACGATGAATTTTTTCAGAAGATACAGTACGCTAAGAGCTAACGATATACGACTAGAAACGAAATCACGATATCACGATATCACGGAAGTGAATTAAACAATTATATTTAAGAAGGTGTTTCTTTTATTATCGGGTTTTGTTATATGTCCACTGGTGATACTACTACACAGGGGCGCCGGATTTTTTTTTTGAGTGGCTGAGTGGCAGGGGCAGCCCCTTGGAAAGGGCACTTTAGTAGTAAGAGGGGAATCACCCAAGAGGTCGCCGCTCACTATGGCAAAAAATTGTATTGCTATATTTCGAAAGTTTAACTTGTTACAAACAATGTGGCATGAAAATAAACTTTCGATTCAACCTCATTTTCCTTCTTATTAGCCTTCAAAAATTTCGGCGTTTTCTCGGCCTCTTCTCCATTGCTGGAGCTTGAAAGTCCGTTTACCCATGCAACAGGTTGGCCAAAATTAGCAACATCCTAACATTGTTCATAACTTACTCCCAGAAGCACCTACGATTTCTTTTTTTTCTGCTATATCCCTTAATTAGTATTATATTTTTTTGGCCAAATTAACCTCCCAGACTGCCGTGCATCTTTGCGGTCGTGGGGAACGATTTGTCGTCTACGTCCAATCTGTGGCAAATTATACCCAGGTACAGGCTACACACGATCCTCCTGTCCGTACGTGCCCGTTACTGAGATCCAGTGGCGACTAAAATCTACCAAAATAGTTTTGACGCTCCTTGGCTCTTTGGCAACAAATTCCCTCGCGATTTTGTTCCGACGATTCGTCGTCCATACGGTCGTGGTGGATATTGCTACAATAACATATTTCCTTGTTGGAAAACAGGAGCGAACTTTCAGGCCATATTCAAGGGGGGTCAGACTTTTTTTAACGAAACTTCAATTTTCACGAATTTCACGAAATTTGGGTCGTTTTTAAAAAAATTCTTCCACACTGACCCCCTTTCAATGATGATATTTTCATTGAGAATTTATTAGCCTACAAAATGAGCTATAAATCAGAGCTGTATGGTTTACCTAACTCGAGAACCATTCTCTTGAAGCAGAGTAAGCTGAATCAGTTTACACGGCATATGAAGGGTTACCCGCGCACATGTGGGAAACATCTAAAAGTAATATATTGCTCATGCATGCATTTGCTCATTGTACGATTTTGCACAGGCCGGCCGATAGCAGGAAAAGGGCAAACCGCGCTGCCCCCCGCGGCGGTAGGGAATTGGGGACAGCTGCCCCCTGCCCCCGTGGGGTCCCGGCGCCCTGTTACTACACTCCGTGAAAAGTTGATGTGAAGGACACAATTTTATCCGCACAGGTACAGTTACGAATGACCTCCAGTAGAGTTCCAGAGGATCTCTGGAGGAGGCCGAGTTACTCCTCCGGCATACAGCCAGATGTCAACTTGGAAGCTTGGATCCTTTGTCGAATGAACTGTGTAGTTTTGGGCCATGGGATGGATTATAATAGGGGGTCACCCGATGAATTAGTTAATGATCGATATATTCTGCGGCAAGCCATCTATACCGTCTCGTGGGTCCTTGGCTCATAGGCCCGATATCCATCGGCTCTTTCATACAATGGAGATGGTGTACAAGAGATGACCAGTACAAATGAAAGCGTCTCAATGAGTGACGCAGGCGAGGCAGGCCTCCCACCAACACTGCTAACTTCAGGGAGGCAATCGGTAGACGACTAGGGGAGGGGCGCACAATATGAAAACCAGTTCTATCAAGCGCAGTGCTAATAAGCTGTTGCGTAACGTACATACGAGGAGAAATTGGATCGCAGCGTACCCAACCCCCGTACGTGTTCTGTGGGACAGTAGAGCAGCATTCTTGAAATGACAAAATAACAGCCAAGAGAACAAGCTCAAGTCGATAAGCGTCTGATAGCTGCGGAGGCAAAATCCTGTGGCGAATACATTGTATGTTCTTCACCAATCGACATTTATTGTTTGTTCACATTTATTGCTTACTGACATCTGTCTAACCTTGTAATGGCTTTGAACCTGTCTACCACATTGCCTAATATTTGCTATCTTGCCGCAGCACAAAGTACTCAATCTAATCATTCCTAGGCCTTTATATAGGCGCACATATAGCCTATCCCAGAACTCAACAATGTGAAAACAACTGGAGTAATGTAAACAAACCTCTTCCACGTCTGTCACAGAGACTAGCTCAATGAAGTTGGAAATGGGGCAATTCTGGATTTAATTAAAATCTAATCATGCAATGCAAACATAATGTAACTCAGAGCCTAGCCATTGGCAGCTCATTCATCCACCACCAAGTTTCAACCTGATTACATGTACGGTTTTCATAAGTTAGAATGAAGACTTATTGGGGTAATTATTGGATTTAATTAAAATTTCATCACATTATGCAAAAAAATGTCATCTCAGCCTAGCCAGTGGCATGCTTCATCCACCCACCAGTTTCAACCTGATCGCATGTCGGTTCAAAGTACGAATGAACGTGACGAACAGAATGGAGGAACGAACGAACTAACGGATGGAGAGACACGAACGGCCGGAGAGATATGATGACTTGTAGATCTGCTACCCGCAGCTAAAATATAAAATACAGAGAATGCCAGAAGTTCCGTCTGGGGTGTCCGGAGTATCTGTATTGCACTGACTGCTTTGATCTACCGGCGACTTTCTTTTAGCTTCTGGCAGAAAATGGTATTCTCAAACGGGAAGGGTCCCAGCTCCAGCGCCGTCCATCGATTATTCAGAATGATATCAGTGCGAGACTTTCCTGTAGTACCAGAGAGGCTAGGTTCACTCAGTACCAAGCCTATCAGGTCTGACAGTAACATATCTATCGATTGGCTTTACAGGAGATGCATTGAATTCCGATAGTAGAATTGGCGATCAGAAGCAGGTAACGATATACGACGATGAGCGACCCCCGTTCTTTATCTGGGAATTGAGCTACCAAGGGCGAGGGATGTGTGTATAGGTAAGAGCACCCTGATCGATTATTGGCTGTCTATAAAGCATAGACTCATTAACAATTCGAATACTGCCCCGGTGCCCCCACATCTCGAGGGGCTTTCGCCCTTCTCATATTTTAATGACGAAATATTGAATGAGATCTAATTGAAAGTCATCAAACGCTGGATAGAAGAATTCTTAAACATGTGTTTCAACGAACTTCACGATCTCTTGAATATTTGAAGAATAGAATAGTGGAGCTTTTTCAAATTCTATAAACGCGGTGACGTCTTATCACCATGGGATTGATGGGGCTGATCCCACGGTGAACGGCATCATGTTCCTCGGGTTCCGAGACCTCCATTTGCTTCAAGCTCCATTGGTAGGGCGCGTGTACTTGAAGCAAGAGGTGGAGCCATGAGCTTTTTTACCACTTCCAGACCTTGCCACCCTGTCTATATCTCACCAAGATTGCCAATATAGGTTCATAAATCACGTTTCCCAAGTTTCCCAAATTGTATGTGTTGGATTTAGGTTTTGTTAATGACTTCTTGACGTAGTCAGAGGAATTCTTGCCATATTTCATGACTCTGTTATATGTCAGTATTTACAAATAATTGATAGCATGACCAGTCGCGCAGGCAAGGTTAACGGGAGGTCTGCCATATCTCAACTCGTCGGTGAGTGTAGGATTCGAACAAATTGATCTAACTGTGGAATGACCCGCGTCATCCACTGTTTATTGAAACTTGGTTAACGTTTCATCCATCGTAGTGGCAAATTGAGGGTTGTATTATTTCGTACTTACAGATATTGCTCTTCATGCATGGTAAGGTGGTTGGCTTCATAATGCAGATTCTACATTTTAACATATCTTACATTTTCTCAACTGTTTCACGCGTGTTTCACGCGTATATCACAGCCTATTTTTCTCCAAACTGACCTGTTCCTATGATCTTTACCATAAGTTCTAGTAATCGTCCTAATTCGTCCTTATTCACTTCAGAGCTCCTGAGTTCCGGGGTTGGTTTGCACGTCGATCAGGACGTCTCTATTCCAGACACGGCTATTATTCCAGCGGGTGAATACATGGGAAGTGTGAACGTCTCTCTCGCCGACGATGTCTTGGGAGGCGACAGCGAAAACGGCTACCGGAAGTTACGTATTCGACTGAATGAGGTTATTGAAGGGGAAGCGGTTATCGGAGGAAACGAATCCCTCAGGATCATGGACGTTAACATATTAACCACTCCACTTCATATGGTATGTATATCGAGTGGGATCTCGAAACGCTAGTCTCGCCTATTTCGCGATTTTTTTTCCGTTGAGTAATCAGTCTGTTTCAACCATACTAATATGAAAAGGTCGAATAGATTTGCAATTAGCATAGAAAACAGCAGAAAAAGCAGGTTATAGTTTCCCAGCACCCCAGTGATTGACATAAATTGCACTAACCAGTGGCCGAAGACCTGTCGTATAATTCATTGCTAAATGTTGACCATTTTCATCAAAACCCCAGTCGACTATGAAAATGCCGTTCGATGGCATATGGGATTATTCCCGATAATGTAAAATAATGATATTCAGGACATTTTGAATTTTTTACTAACGAATCACCTCCTCGATTTTTTGTCCCCCTCGTGATAAACTTTAAAAGTGCTAAAAGACCAAAACTCACCCTTCTGATTACCCGGTATTTTTCGAGTAAATTGAATATCTATTCTGTTTCAGGATGCCATTCGGGATCTTTACGCACCAGCCGCGTGGTGGTCAACGAGGGAGATGGCGCGGCAGTTACTGACGTTCATCGTGAGCGAACCACTGTTGCACGATGTTGTCCTAGGTGAGTTAGATGTAAACTTGATACAATGAGGGGTTGGAGTCATCTAGGTAGTTGAATAAATGTGACTTACTTACGTCTCAAATTCCACTTTCCACCTTTTATGGTGGCGTTCATCCCTTTACCCGCCTTGCAATGAAGAATACTACAATAGGCTTAGGCTTTCGTCTCTTACTGGAGTTTCCATTGTTTCCATCGTTTATTCGATTAATATAGGCCAACCCCCCGAACGCAAACTTACATAAGAACTCTCATGAACTCTAGGTATTGTTTTATAGTTGTTTTTCTTTAGTTATTGGGAGTCATACCGGCCTATGTGTCATTTAAATTCAAAAGGAGTGAAATTTACTGAAATTATGTAAAGTTTACATATGTTTACACCAATATTATTTCGAAAAAATCCGAAACTCTATTATATAATGAATGTAAACAGTATTTGTAATTTTCCACATTATCTATTTCACTTCTTCTTTGTAAAATTTACTTATACAAAATGTGAGACTTCCTGTAAGTTCGTATTTTAATTTGGCTTCGGTGAGTGTTGTGACGATTGATGGATTCTGATGATGAGCAGTGTCGTACCTTGTGGGATATCCCCATGGCCGAGGATGGAGTCTTTGTGTGCCAATTTTGAGCCAATTCATTTGCAATTTTAGGCTCAAATTTTGCACTATTCTATATTCACAGGCCTTCAAATTGCCTCTCTGTTTTCAAGAGGGGAAAAAAAAAGAAAACATTAATGCGGTTGAGTGTGAGATCTAAAAAAATCTGTACGTGCAAATATAGTTCTAAAGATGAGCGTATCAATATTGTGTCTAGTATCAACAGAAATGTCAGAGGTTACCTGTAAGGCACTCAAACTTGACATACAAACATTTAACGATAAAAGATATTAAGATAATGTCAAACCGACTGGCATTAGAAGACCAATTTAAGAGTGCAGTCCTATAAAATCATTTGATTACAGTGACATATGAACCTACTTTTGAAACCTGCACTCAATTCTCTTTTCGTAGGGTACCGGGTGGACCTGCAATGGACGGGGACCACCTCGCACGCCATGCATGGGATTGACTACGTCTACAGCGTAGAACACCAGAGAGAGGACGTCTACAAGAATGTAACTATGAGAGCTGGCGATACTTCAGTCGATATAAGGATCGATATAATCGACACGATGAAGCGGAGGATACCGAGCAGTTTATCGTACATCTGGATCGTGAGCGCCTGTCCCCGGTTCTCAATGTTCTTGCCGATACAGCCATCGTAGATATCGAAGATAACGATCGTAAGTATTGGTAATGTATGTATGTATGTATGTATGTATGTATGTATGTATGTATTATGTATGTATGTATGTATGTATTATGTATGTATGTATGTATGTATGTCTGTATGTATGTGACGCCTGGTTTGTGAACAACTCGACCCACCCCATTGGTGGAAGCCCATGTTTGGTTTGTGAGTTTCCATGATGTACATCAGGTACATTATCCTTTTGTTTCGGGTTCCGGGCCCCCCGAGGTCATCTGAGGTCAAATGGCCGAAATCTGGAAAACCTTGTAAACAGAAGAGTCCAGAATACTTGGACCTTTTTGGGGGGTAAATTGGGGGTCATCTTGGGGGTGGATAATTGTGAAAAAGTTATTTTTGACTCAATTTTGGCTTGTGAACACGATACCTCGACTTACCTGGATGGATGAGGCCTATACTGGGTATATGATTCCCCCTCCCCACAAATAAATACACGAACCCTATTGTTTCGGGATCAGGTCCAAAGGTCATCTTACGACCAACGGAGGTCAAGTCGAAAACCCTTGTAAACACTGTAAGTCTTGAATGCTCAGGATCACTAAGCATGTTGGCTTCCTGGTCAATTGATTTATTTGTTTACGACCTACTTCTCTGAGATTTCCCTAAACATATTTCACCAGTCACAGTGGTGAGAAATCTGTGTTGTGTTTTGTGTCTTTTCCTATGGTGTCATATTTGTGAAGAAATCGCGAGTGTTTCCCAGATAAGTTTCCCTTATCCGTTTGTAGTGTTCATTGAATGAATACCAAGGAGGAACTCCACACAGTTGCAAGAAAAAAAAAACGTCGAGAAATCTGGTATAAATTCGTTCCGTCATAGAACTAAACTGAATCTTCCTTTGCAATTATTTCACGCGAATTCGAGAAACAACCATGTGTCTGATTAGATAGTTTCGTTTCTCATTGAACTTTTAACAGAATGCGAAGACAATACCTCTATCTGGTGAATTCCATCGATGTGCAAATGTGGAATAATACAGTCATTCAAATATCCGAATATCCCGAAATTTGTAGAAATTGGAGAATTGATAAGAATTTTGAATTTTCCTTAAAATATATACCATTATGTATTGTCAGACATGATTAACTAACGATTGGATTGAGTGATCTCAATGACACGTTTTATTTTCGCGGGCGTCGTTCATACACAATAGGTGTCAGAGGTACTATAACAATGGTTATAATTTTCATCAAACTATGACAGTCATAAAATACCCCCCCCCCACGCCAACGTTTAGACGAATCTTCGCGCCTTCTGAATAGCGTCTGAAAGTGTCGAACAAGTACGTAGAAATCGTAGGGCCAGGAGAACTGGAACCGTGCACTCCCAACGAAAATGTTGAGGGGCGGAAATATCGTTAAGCTCCCCCCCCCCCTCACTGTTCGAGTCAGGAGCACCCTTTTTCCTCCCGTCTCAATAAATGACAACAGCGTTGGTCATTCATGATACAATTCTGTTATTAGGTGTGCTAAATTGCACCATATTGTATATCTAATGTTTCCAAAGTTGACAGAACACCCCTCCCTTGAACCCAAGCTACTAATACCAGAGAACTCCCAATTATTCCCTCGACAGAGTAGGTGTTAAGGTATGCTCTGTTGTACCCAAAGCATTACCGGGAACGTGAACAAAATCAAAAGACTAGGTGGATGTTTAGGTGCACTATATTGCACTGGATTACATCAACGACCCCTTAGAAATGCCCACATTACACCCCAAGACCAAGTGAATATGCAAAACTATTTCCCCAACGAGAAACTGTGTAGCTGTGCTATATCGCGCCTGATCAAGATAGCAAATACCCGACCCGTCAAAATAACCCCCTAAGACCAGGTGAAAAAACAGAGTGGATGTTTAGGTATACTATATTGTACCAAATTGTTTCCGCCACATGGAAACGCAAGATTTTTTTTTCAGAAGGGCCTCTGGTTCCCGCCACCTTCTCTTCAGACTCTTCTCGCAGGTCTGTCATCACTGTTCATCCCCCCCCCTCCCCCCTCCCGGTTGAAAAATAGTGAAATACCTTCCTACGCTGTTGGGTTCGAGTCATTTATATTTATTCGCCTTCACCAGTCCAACAATAGCCGTTATACCGGGGTATACTCTTCAACCCCCTACCCAGTACACATACAAAGAGATATATATGATACTATTCCCACGTAAGTCATCCACATGAATGCACTTATACCTTTGCTCCACATCTCTTTTTCACAGGCCCTGCCCCGAACCACTTCCCTCGCAATATTTCGACGGTTCGTGCTACTTCAAGGTTTTCCTCCCAGATGAACTAATCCTTGGAGCTGGAGACGCAGCGAATCTCTGTTATCACCATGGCGGGCACCTAGCAATAATTAAAGGGGAACTGGAAAATATTATTGCGAGCAGCGTTGCGGACGGTGAAGAGGCCTGGATAGGGGCCATACGAGACGCAGAAAACACAAGTAATTAAATATTTATTATGGGGTTGGTCGGGGTGGTTGGTAATACCAGAATAATATCCCGGCAACCCGTCGATTATTAGCGGAGCGCAGTTAGGTGGGCAAACAAGAAGCGTAATTTAATCACCATTGACACCAACTACGTTTAGCATCGTCTCCTATGTATATTAATGAGGACAGCAGCACAACAAGAAGAAAAAATCAGTTCCCACTAATGCCACTTAATTGAGTTTGAGGAAATTCGGACCCTAATTGTCGAGATATTGGCCGTTTAATATTCCACCTTCAAGCCCCGCCCACTCTCGAATATGAATAAGATCGGCACCAAAAGCAATAGGGAACGCTATTATCATGGACATTCTAGAACTAATATCCCATTCACTAGTCGTCCCACCGTGCTCACAAGGATTCTTTAGTTCATGAAATTCCAGCACAGCCCCCGAGGAGTACTAATGGGGACAACAAATAAAATGCGAGAGCAATTCTTTCAGTTCTTACATGTCAACGGAAAAAGTAAAGGAACATTTGCCTGGTTCCAATGTATTGTTGGCATTTGAAAATTTTGCTTTCATCAATGAGCATGGGACCTACACTAATTGAGATAGGATTCATCTCAATGGTACGGGCAATCTACTAGTGTGAGACTGAGAATGATCCCACCTACGTTAATACAGAAGCAGCAGCGCGCGCACACACACACACACACACACACACAACACACACACACACACACACACACACACACACACACACCACACACACACACACACCACACACACACACACACATACACACATACATACATACATACATTACATACATACATACATACATACATACATACATACTACATACATACATACATACATATACACGCACACACGCGCACACACACGTGCACACACACACGTGCACACACACACAAATACACACATACATATATAAATCGAATAAATATTGTATCTAATAGATTGTTTGACAACCGACGGCATGCAGACATGGGACGACATGAATTACAATCGAGGAACCAAACTTGTCTCTTTATTTGCTACCATTATTTTTTCTGGTTCGCAGACATTTTCATTTGGCCGGATGGTTCGCCGCTGGCCTATGACAGTTGGCGGGCGCGGGAACCGAACAACCTCAAGGGGAATGAAGACTGTGTGAAGACCAACCACGTCCGTCTGGGGCTTTGGAACGATACGCCCTGTCTGGATAACAAGGTCCGGGTCGCCGTCTGTGAAAAACCAGCGGTCGGCGGCGGTATTTTCTAATAGAGAACACATCAACAACTTAGGGTGTCGGGTTGATGTTAGATTAATATCCGGGTAGCCTTTGGAATAAATATGTTGACATCCACCACATCAGAAACGGGTCGGAGCTATTCTTGAATATATCAGTTTTATTTTAGCAATGGTGCATGTTATATTGTAACATATGTGAGGTATGCTATTCGTAAATGGCGCAAAGACGCAAAGCTGCGTGTACGAAGAAAATGGGTTGGCGGGCGGCTTGTATTGGCGAGTTGAGAGGGAATGGGGAGGTGGGAAAATCGAATGGTGATTATACCGAAGTATGATGCAATCAGCAGTGGAATAGCTCAGGGGCGGACTAGCTCAGTCGGTAGAGATATTAGACTGCAAGATCAAACCCACTCACTCAAAGGGCAAGTGCTGATGGGAGTATCGTAGCGAGAAATGAGACAAACGTGCAGTAGTCTATTGTGGGTGTGGAGGGAGAAGATGAGGCTATACAAAACGCCTATACACCTCGACAGTCTCATATCCAGGAATTTGTTTAAACTCTGATGAGTGGCGCTAGTAGACCGGCGATGGTCATAGCTGTCCGCATAACTTTTATGCAAGGAGGGGGTACTTCTCCTTGCAGCCTGCGACGTAGCGACATGCATGGTGCATTGGCGCATACCTGAGGCCAAACACTCACTCCCGTTTATTTCACATTTTCATCTGGTCGTATGGGAGAACTTAGAGGATCGAGAGGGGATGACAGTCCTGCATTTTCAGGTAGCTTTAGATGCAATTTGGGGCACGTCACACCTACGTGTTCCCACGCCATGCGCCACCCACGTGTGAAAGTGGGACCCTGTGAGGTGACTCGTGAAGCGTAATGAGCGCTGTATGGGGCTGCCCTAATATGAAGTCTCCTGGAGGACACGATGAAGTGACGTATCAAATGGTTCGTCGGATGTGAACAAGTCTGAAATGCGTGCGCTGTCTAGTACGGGTGTGACAATTAAGTCGCTAATGAACAGGAGTAATATCTATGAAGCGCTCTGAGCATGTCTGCGACATTGAAAAAGCGCTATATATCGGGTATTTCGAATAGTATTAATATATAACGAAGCAGAATTAAGGATGAGTTTTACTGTTGCGGAACCAAATCAGAACAAAAATGTTTTGTGAGTGCATGTCAATAACGAACGTTTTCGGAGATTTGAATCTCCCGTATAAACTCATCTCAATTTGAAACTTCTCACATTTTTGTCAGTTGTGAACGATGTGGTTTCTTCGTTTACGAATATGTCTTTGAATGAGACTACATTGACACTGTTTCGTTTGTTTGTTGTGTTTGAGCATGACGTACACTCAGACTACTTGAAGGGAACTTTTAAGAGGTTGTTGAAAATACATCTGGGGGTATTTCCTTCATCGGGATAAACTATACTGCCAGATTGACGGGGTAACCATTGGAATTACCCCGGGACCAACTCTAATTTTTCCTGGCTCATTTAGAGAGTCCAGTCATGGCAAAAACACAATTTTTCGCTCGCCTTATACTTGAGATATGTCGATGATATCTTTTGTGTTTTCAACTTCATTGAATGTGTTCAATTTTCCTTGGAATTTTTAATCAATTACGCCCTATCCTGAAATTTATTCATGAGGTTGGTCCAAAATGCATTGCCTTTTTCTATAGTAAAAACGACATATCATTAGAGTGCAATGAGGCTTACGTTCTAAAGTTGATAGAAAACCTACTAACACTAATGTAATCCTTAATTTGAATGCAAAGAGTCGACGGAGGTTGAAGATTCTTCTGATCAATTGCCTTCTTAACTGTGCTTTCGTTGTTTGCATAGCAAATGGTCTTCATTTCATGACTTTTCATTTCTACACAAAAACACTGAGATCTTCTCTCAAAATAGATGTCCTAATAAGATTTTCCTTATGAATGTTTCAATAGATTCATTAAAAAAAGCACAATCCAAGGGCGAAGAGAAGAATAATAACCTGGATTGCCGGTATTATTATTCCATTCATTAGTCACGCTTCTGTGATTTTTAAGGAAAGCCTTGCTTGACCGACCATATCAATTTGAAAAGTGTTGTGTTGTTGTCGATCCTTCCAAAGGAGTGATCACTTTTCTCTGAAAGACAGGACTCCAATGCGCTGAATGCTAAGATTGCTATTCTGTTGGGAGTCCTCGTGATGAAAACCAAGCTTACATTGATGGGTTGAAAGGACACTTGGCTATCAGGGGCAGGGCGCCACCATCAGCAGAACTGTTAGTGCTATGATTCATGATCACATCAGTAAGTGTGTATAGACGTGACTGCATTGGTCACTTTTCATATTCTATCCAGTGATAACACGTCTTTGAAATCAAAAGAAAGAAGCTCTTTATATCAACAAACTCAAATCAAGTCTGAATGACCAGCTTAATCACTGATATGGATCTTCCTTTCTACTTGTGTATTTTGATGTATTCCGATGCTGTATTTTGATGCCACTGAAGACTCAGGTGATAGTCGCCATTTTGTATTCCATTACCCGAAGGGAGAGATGCGAATCTCCGAAACGGTCGTTAATAAACATGCACTTTCAAAAAATTCTGTTCTAACATGCAGTCTCCTATTTATATTTGGTCCTATAATTTATAACGCCTAAACACCCACTCCATTCGAACGAGCACTGCTTGTGTCAAATGTTGAAGAACAACTGCAGGCTTGGAAACTATGGAGGCTATATCGTGGGGAAGGGGAAACTATATCTTTCGTGGTCCATCATGCAGGTAAGATCCCTATAGTGCAATAACTCATGACGTCACAGTTGAACAACACAGGTAAGTATGTAATGTATTCCTTTGTTTCATTGCGTTGAATAAGTCAACATTCCAGATTGGGTCTGTTCACGTTCTCATATCAGAGTAACCCTCATCACCTACCAACTCACTACAGAGATTCTCTCTCATAGACTAATTATTTCTCGGAGTGGAATTGATGTGTAAATTTCATCAGAAAACAAAGAATATATTTGCAGTATTGTGCAAGTATGAAATCATTTATTATTGCATGATAGAATGCTTTCCGAGAAGAAGCTAAGAAATTTGTATATTAGAACAGGAGACTCAATTATCAGTATACCTATATAGATCCTTACTTCCACCGATATTAATTGTTGACAGACTGAGCTACTCCCTCTACCCGTCTGTATACAGTACTGATACGGTACATGTTCGATAATATATAATAAAAGTGGAGCAGGAATAATTGGGATATGGGGGCCCTAGCAGATACGCCTAATCGACAGGTCTACACTCGTAAAATGGGCCTACAAATGCCAAATTTATAGCGACAAATACATATATTCAGGCTATCAGATTCAACTGTGCTGATGCTCTTGGTCGTAACACGAACTGACATTTTAATTGACAGAACCTCCTACTAGAGCTACATGATTTGAAGTGAATAAGATGCATACAGTTCTGACTTTGAGAAGACTTCTAGCACATGTACCAGGATCGTCCTAACAACATAACTTCTGATATAGGTTATATTCCATGAGGCTTTTTAAACAGATCTTCATTGGGCTGCCGACATATCGTGGGCTAAATGAACAACGTTGGTTGCCATGGTGTGGTGAAGCTTACCTTGTTAATCCATTGGGCGTTTCTCATGGCAGTCTTGGCCCTGCTTCTTTCCCTGGCCTACTTCCATGAATGATGTAGTTAATGATGTTTTTCACAGTCAAATCTTCGATTATTCGCTTAATCACGACTGTGTTTCAAGTTATTGGATAGGCCCGCACCTATACTAGCAGTTCTGGTTGATTGAATGTCACAGGCAATTCACTAATGACATTACTAACCTGCCTTATTAGCAACTTCGGCAACATAATGACTATTTCTAGAGAAAGTATGCGTTAATCGAACCGTATCCAATACCTTGGTGTCAACATTTCCGGACTTACTGTTTAGGGGAGCCTATCCAAGGATTTGCAACAAGGGGAATTATGCTTCTGGGTATTCTGACTATTCTCCGTAGAAACTTTTGTCTAAGAGTTGAACTGGCTTCCCCGGTACGCACTCAAAATTTCAGATTGGGGGGGGGGGGGGCGAAATTGTGGTATCAAAGCGAAGCGTCACCATTCGTTGGCGCGGAGCGCCTCTTGGAATATGGGGGAAATGAGACGCCCTCCCCCCTCAAACGGCCGGAATTCGCCCCCGTCCCAGGCTTCGCGCAAGCGACACCTGGTTATGGCATCTCAGCATTTTCTTAATTGGAAACCCTTCTCTTGGACAATACTGGCAGAAACTGTGTCCGAAATTGTATTATAAGTATTATAATAGTACAGTTGGATGCAGTGGCTTAGATTTGTTTGCAGCTTTGGCAAGTTCCATATTAGCCCTTAATATCGCAAGTTACATTGTCCATCATCCATGGCAAGCTATATTTCCAAAACTCCGTAATTTCGAATCCTATTGCATCGCACTGATTCCCTAAACCGCGACAACAAAAAACATCGTCGTCAATATCACGGACGGCGATTTATGTTTAAATATTGAGGACGATGTGGTTAGTACCATCTAAGTCGAGCGCCACAATAGGTTGGCGAGTAGCATTAAAGAAAAGTTTTCGTCTACAAACCCCCCAGATTGCAGGACTGCACGCTTCTCGGGCCTTATGGCAGTTAGCAACACCACTGAAATTAACAAGAAATTTCCAAAAATCGATCAATGTTCATTCCTTACAATTCTCTATCGTCGCCTTCATACCCACCCACCCTTCTAATTTTTAGAGGATATTTTCCGCTGTCCATAGCAGACCCTTTCAGTTGGGTTATGAGGTTTCATGCTGAGAATTTTTGCTTGAACATCACTATCGTGGGAAAGACGTGCATTTTTCTGGCCTTTGTGAAAAAAGATCAGTCGAGCCAGTCAACAGAAAATGTTGTCATTTTTCAGATTTGTTTCCGTTGATGTCTTATTTTTTCTTCAAATTTTACAATGTCTCAGATTTGTTTTGCCACGCTAAACCGCGCCTATTTGTAGTGCGAAACGTCAATCAGGTACTGTAAACCATCATTCTGATGTGCCACGATCCCCTGCCCAGTTGTTTTTTTTCGGCATATTGGCTTCATTAACTAGACATGTGCAGGCAGGTAAATATATCCTGCATCTTTATCCCTGACAGAAAATGGCATTTATGGGGACCCCTCGTTAGAGAAGTTATAAAAAACGCATAAATTATGCAATTCGACCTCTCGACGTGACTGCCATGAATGTTCTTCATGTTGTTTGGGATTTACAACAGTTCACATCCACCAAGTTTTCGTTCAAATCCGACGAAGACGATTTTTAACCAGAAATACTGCTCAGTTTCGGGACCAACTTTTTCGCCCACCACCGAGGTCCCCGTGTAAATCGGACTAACTCTGTATTTTTCGTGTGAAACCCGCAAAGTAGAGGGCAGCAGACATTCAGTAAAGCCCACTTTCGAACTCATCCGAATTCACTAGGACGGACAATGTACGAGTTCGTGTCAATCGGATTAAAAGTGTTGGCGAGTATGAGCGAGTCAGATGGCAAAGCCATTTGTGTTATAAACAATAAGGGATGAGTGGACTGAATTCTAGGCAATGGTTATGTACGGGAGTTAGTAAAATGCCAGTTGGATTCCAGCATGGGGGAGGCAGCATAATATTGACCACAAACCGATTTCCCCTTGTGGCCTTTCCATATGTTCACCGTATATTGATGACACGTATGGGAAGAGCAAATTTGGTAAGAAGTATTATGCATGGGCCACTATATTTAAAGATGGTAACGGAAACGTCAGAGTTAAACAGGCGCGCAGCGCGGAATTTCAGCATTTTTGGCACCCTCAATATGAATTTGAGTAATCTGATTGAAATATGTGATAGGCCCTTTGTGTTATGGCCTGTACTGTACCTTTGTTGCTACAATCATTTTATTGAATTATGGTTGGGAGATGCCTCGTTCCCGTATGCCTGGGAATTATTGGGGGGGGGGGATATGAATCACATAGGCCATTCTCCAACATCAAATATTGGGGGGAGTTGTTTCCCCATCCACCCCCCGCCCCCCTCCCTCTGCCGCGATCTACGCCCTATGGTGGATGACATGATGTAACCTTACTACTATACGGTACTACATAGCGGTTTGCTAGAGCCTTCCGTAGAAACACGTTTAAATGCAGGACTGAATATCGGTAGTATTCATTGTACAAGTTCCATGTCATTCTGTCAACAATGGGACACGGCATGACAGCTAGCTGTAAATCGTTGCGATGGCCGTTGTCAGCACACCATGGATGGTGGTCAAAATTGGGCAGTGAAATGGGGCCGGTCATGAACATTGGGGGACTTCCTCATGTTTCCGCTAATGTCTTTGATAAGAAATAAAAAACGGAATCGCTGGGTGCGCCAGTCACCCTTTGATATTACCTCATGCAGTTCGGGAATGTGCCACAGGATGTGCTTTAACAGTATTCACAGATTGGACACATGGATCATGTAGGTGTCCATGAGCTCCTATGGGAGAAACTCAAATCTCTAAAGCCTCCCGATGTATATTACTCCCCGTTCGTAAGGTATAGTAAACATGTATGGGACGGCTAGATTTTCTGTGGTCGTCCGACTGGTGATTCTCAGTCAATGACCGGCATCCTAATATTTAAAACGTGCTTTTAAAGTGACTAGAAGACACGGGCCCACGGCCACCAAAAATAAGAAAACAGTGGCAGCGCCAAACACAACGCAGTCAAATAAAACGAAGCCTGAAAGTAAAGACCCAAAACAACACGCTATAGGAGGAAAGACCATGGGGCGTCGTCGATCCGTTTGAAAAGTGGGGGGGACACATCGAATGCAAATGACCAACTCAGCGGAGCGCCACCAGGTTGGCAGCGAAGCTTAATTTTAGCTTTTCATACCCTCAAGATCACCGGAGACGGCACTTGCCAGACTCGATAGCACCAGGCATAACTGTGTGATTTGGAGTAAGCGAGACGGACAAAAAAGTGTCATTGTGCATATTGAGATGATTACCGACATATCACACTTGTTATTTTTTATTACCTTTTCTACTCTGGCTTCATTGGCGTGGGATCCAGGGGTCTGCCACCGGTCCTGGGGGGATCGAAGGGAAAAGCCATAGGCGTACTGGACCTTCACTTGGGAAGCAGTGATATTTGGCCGAATTTTACAAGTCAGTCTTCGAACGAAAAACTACCAGCGCGCGAAGCGCGCGAATTTTTGTGCATGTTTTCGGGGCATTTTATCGAAAAGTACGCAGAAATTAGGCATTTTTTCACTTTGCCTTGCCTTGCTGCCTTTCCAATTTTTCCAGATTTTTCCGCCCGAATTTTTCATCTCAGACAATGGGGGGGGGGAAGGCCTCTCCCAACTCGGCTTCTGAAATTATTCGGTGAACAAAATGATTCGAGCATTACATCGCATAATCATCAACGCGGGGTAGAAAACCCATGAAATTTTATGCCTTTTTGGCCATTCGATTTCAAATTCGAGCACTCGGTAATGACACTGGGTATGGGTAATCCTTCCGACTCGGCCCTGTGGGGTCCAGATCTCATCTGGGGGTCCGCACCTGAATTAGTGGACTTAAGACAATTTACAACGGGATTTTAATTATCGGTAATTGAATCAGTTTGACGATCATCACATTTATGGCCTCACTGTGAACCACCGCACCCCACTATAAGAAAATGACCAGTGCACTTTGAACGTTCACGGTTCAGTAATTGGGGCGAACAACTTACCCAGCCCTTGACAGTTAGTGGATTTCATGCAGTTTATATTCCAACTTATATCGTACTGATGCCGGAAAATTCGGCCAAAATCCATAATTAATTTTTTTTTTCATTTTTACTTTGCCCAAATTTCTTCCATTATTTTTCCTAATTTGGTATTTTTCGTTTCGTGTTTTCACGCATCTAATTATCCTGCAACCCGCCCTACAACAGTCCTCATTATTATGACGGATTTGCCTAAGGGTTTCTGTACGCATCCGTGATTATTTAACATCTTATAGTTGGGCATAGATTACAATATCACCTACTTTGGGGTTGGCAAAATGCATGGAATAAATGTTGCCAATTAAGCAATATACGGTTCAATATCTGCCTATAAGGACTATTCCCTCCAAGGCGCAGTCTTTGTGGGGTTCATGACCCCCAACATTTTTGGAGTCCTCCGTACATATGTGTTTTCACTCTTGACCACCTGGAACCCTCAACTTTCCGCCAGGAGAATTGCGCCCATGACTATTCGCAAGCCAGTGCAGCATGTTTGAGCACATCAGTGAACATTTGGTCCTCATAGCTTCGTAGGCGCGTACGGCGAATAAACTTCAATTCGAAGAGGAGAAAAATGCTGATGAGCTTATGAGACTTAAGGGCACCTTCCTGAATTTTTTTTGCAGACATGTTTTGGGCCTAAACAATTAAAAAAACAACCCCTCGCGCAAGCGCGGGAAATTTTTGATTCTCCCGACGGTGATTGAAATGAATTAAGCCAGTCAGCAGACATTCTGGGTATTTCCTTCACTTTGCCTTGCTCGGTGTCCAGATTTCCCCCGAATTATTGTCAATTTTTCTCCGAATTTCATCTCAGAATAACTTTGCGCTCTTCAAAAGAGCTGTAACACTTGGTAAGTCCGGCCAGAGTCAAAGCAGTTTGGATTTACAATTATGAATTGTGAACAAAATATAATGTAGCCTATTCTGTGTCCCGAGTGGGGCTACCCAAATTGATTCATTGTTTGAAGGTATATTTTTTCGCCCTGCGCAATTAGTAAGTGCCATGTGATTAATTCCTGTTTGCAGAAAAGAAAGGAAAACTTAGAATCGGTCACTCTGAGTCTAGATTATGTTTCACTCTGTCGGCAGCAGTGACGTAAGACATTTCGACTAGGCAAGAGGCGCTAAACATTTCATAGAGCACTGTGGATGGTCCTCAGGCAGTCAGGGTTTACCCGTCCCCTTGAAAAGTTTTGGCTTCAGGTGAAATTCCTGCAGCTCTAAATGTGATATTTTTTGTGCGAAAATTTGCTGTTTCCACAAGGGGGGGGCAGTAGTTCTCTTCTTTTGTTATTGGCCTGACTCCTACCTTCATGGGACCCCCTTAGTTTTGGGGTCTAGGAAAAGGGTCTGGAAGTCAGACCGGTTGCCCATTCTAGAGAATCCAGTTATAATAATTTTTCGTTTTGCCTCGTAGACTCGTCCCCGTTCCTTTCGACGGAAATTTTTGACTAATATCGTAAAAGTTGTTCGAATTCTTTTTTGCACTGAATTGATTTGCTGCTACAATTTCGCACAGTTTCCGGGTATAGTCGATGATTTGAAAATGCTTCTCATCTTTGCCCTAGAATTAGAAATTTCTTGCCCGGGTTTTTGAAAATAACATTTTGATTCTATATAGCGCAATTACAATGTAGGGAAATCTCGACGCGCTCCCACACACTTGTTTGTGACACCGTTTCGGATCATGGGCCACGGACTGTTTTTGTTAAAATTGAAGTGCAACATATATATTGTTCAAAGGGAGTGCAGCGTCACGATGCCTTCAGCTGGCTAGAAATGCGATGTATAGGAAGCAATTTTGCTAAAATTAGTCCCAGAATTACAAAAGTGCACTCAAAAGATTTTTCACGGACTTCATAGCTACCTCGTGCAGGTGGTCCTACAGTACTGACAGCGAAACACTCAGAATACCGAAACGGACGAAGTTGTTGCATATTTCTGGACATACGATAAAATAGCAACGTCCAACTGTCAAGATTGCCACATTTTTCTCAATCATCGGGCTTTGACACATCTGCTGACATTGTTGGGCCATTCATCCACTTTGGAAGGTTTGTAAGCCTGAATTGTGCCTATTCTTTGCCCAAGCGGGTGTCATCGATCTGAAAACTTGCTTTTACTTCCATAATGTCTGGAGCAGTGGAATCCTCATCCGCCCTCGTATGCCAACGCCGCTTGTGTTATAATCAGGACATCTTATTGTGAGTCTACCTTTGTTAAAAAAACAAATAGAAATAGTCTCACTTATGTTTCTGATGAGAAAAGAAAGAATAACCTTCGAATGCATCGCTCAGACACTATAGAAGCAACAGTTACATGTCGTCTGCGCGCGCCAACGCGCGGAAATTTTGGACAATCGGTTTCGGAATAGACCACTGTGGTCTTTGTGTGTTTTCTGCCATATTTTTCAGCCCACACAGACATTAACGGATACGTGTGGAAAACGGACATTACTTCGTCTTCAGCGAGGGATCAAAAAGTGGGGGGGGAGGGGGCTTCGACGCCCCATGGGAACAGACATTGCCGCACACTAAAAGGAGAAGGCAAATACTAAAAAAACCAAAAGAATATAAACGAACTCGTTCTGATCGATATGCCCAATGCCAGTCCTGTAAAAGAATACTCACAGTGCGCAGAGGGATTATGTGATGAGGAGAGGAAATCAAATGGAAGAAAGATAAATGTCGCCCCCACTTTTTGAACATCGTGCTGTCAGTCTGGAGTTCTGGAATTAATTTTTCATGGGAAACGAGACATTGATTCCTGTGAACATTCACATTGGGGATTTTGAACTTCAACAACGACGTTGCCAGTAAATGGCATGTCTGGAACTAGTTTTTCTTCTTCAAATATATTCAAATCCTGTAATTAATTTGACGGTGGGTGGCGAATAATCTGGCAAACCAAAAAAAAGTTTTAATATCGCGGAACTGGTATATACTATTGACAGAATGTAGAACTTTGATATGAAGTATTAAACGTGAGTTTCGGGGGAAGCAATCACCTTGTCCAGATACCATACCTGGCGGAGGTTTGTTCCCTGAGTAATGTCGGATAGACAGACTCTAACCTACTACTACTAACTAACGTGAGTCAGACTACAACTTTACAAGGTGAGTATTGTTTTTGTCGCCCAAGGTTTACTCGATCATGGAATCGCCGTTAGTAGTCCAGTGCGTGTACACAGTGGCCTAGTCTTTCATCAACCTCTATTTCCCTACAGAAGTCGCCCGTTTCGGCATTTGATTGAGATGTTATGTTAATTCTGTAGCTAGTTCCCAAATCGGAACCTCAATACTTACTTCGTTTATGTGAATAAGTGTAACCCACTGACGGCCGAAAAAGCAGTCGCCCGCTCGCCAAATGCGGGTGTAAACTGCTGCGGGCGAGTGCAAATCTTACTGTTCGCAAGTAAGCAAAGCCCGTTTGGCGAGTGAAGTAAATTTTGCCTGACGAAACATCGGTGCGTTCAGGTTTGAGCAGGGGTCGCGTAAGATTTAAACCGCGAAAAAGAGAAGATATAATAAAAATTGTGTTCCAAATCAATCAATATTTTTGAAAGATTGTTAAAAAGCAAGTCAATTTCCACTAATTCCACAAAACAAAACCAACCAAAATAACCAAGATATGCTTCAATCATTACATACAATTCACGAACAGTAAGTAGCGCCTACATTCCAGCTATGTATGCCACGTTCACTTCGTAGCGCAAAGTTGGCTCGCGATAGTAATTATTTACTGTGCTGTTTATATCTAATACAACTCGGTGTTCCGTTGTTGACAATGATCATACACACTATGTACCAGTTGCAATTGGATTTTATTCAGCAGCAGGGCCATGGGAAAACAACGGTCACTACCATTATGTAAACATCGTAGTTCTTCACGTTGATATTCGCACACATGTACACAGTAGTAGGATATTATAAACATGGGTTGGTAGCAGATCACTGAAAATAACGTTTGAAACAACAATCTGATTTCTTCCAAGAAATGTTAAATGATGAAACAACATTACATTGGTAAATGTCAATACTTTTCACGAAAGTTTCAAGCAAATTTTTCGCGATGTGTCTTCAGATGGTGGTGGATTCAAAGGTTCTAGGCTAAACTGGGTCCCCTGTATAAAGTGATAAAATTCAATAGCTTAGTAAATTCAACAGCTTAGGCAAGGTTTAGCTTGTTGACAGAAAATTAGGACCCCTGTCTTGATACTCTTTTACGGAAAAAATAGTGCCCTAAGAGAACCTAATTATGGATACAAGAAAAGTCCTGATACCAGATGGACTTCGGTGGGATAGGATAAACTTTTACGGTGATGCCGGCTCTGTGAAAGTCCTTGGTCTCATTTCACGTCGGAGCAATACTTTATATTGAACCTACTGTAAAAGTACACAAGTTGACCCACCTGCGTTGAAAAACTTCAGTATAACGGAGCTATTAGCCAACCATGCATCAGAGATATTTGATATGTGTTTATAAATCGACTATAAGCTTTAAGCGAGTACAGTAGGCAATTAGGTGGACAATGGTAAATATTTCTGTTCTTGTGCAGGGGATGAGTGAAAATAGTCTGTGGGGCGCGACCAAAAATGGAGGATCACTAGCCCGTTGGCGAGTGGAAAAAAAAAAAAAAAGTTAGGAGGAAAGCCCGCTGAACACAGTAGCTATGTGGATATTGGTACAAAACTGTGGAGGGCTATCCTAAGGCTTTTGAGGTGATATACTCACGTTTTGTAGCGTGGTTGTGGCGTTTTTAAATTTATGCACAGGTAAAAGTATTCATGAAACTATTTCAAGCTACCCTGCCGACTGGAAGAAAAACGGTGGTAATGTCAATCTCCAAAAAGTGTGATACAACAATGTCTAAAGGAGAATGTCCCATGGAGTTTGTGAAGGGTTTTAGCTCTTCTTTACACACGTGTGGATTGATCTAATGTGAAGTTGTTGGATCGTCTATAAGATCCAAGTGGTGCTAAGGATATGATAATCGGGTATTTTATAGCTCCCAGTTGTTTTTGGGGATTCTCCTGACTACATGGATGCCCTGGCTGAGTCCCGCCAAAAGATTTGAAGGTCATCTAAGGGGCAGGTTATTTTAGGGGGTACGACCTTCAATCTCCATGGTATTGATTGAGAGACCCCTACCTGCCCTCCTACTGGGCGTTTATGCAAAAACTTGTCATGGCAATGTCGGACTAGCAAGTTAACCATGGTTTGGAACAAGTTGTACGGTCCCCACCAGAGGCATAATATTCTGACCTGCTTTTCACATACAACCTACCGTATTGACGATTGGATTGTCCCTGAGTTAGCGACCCATAATGGTATCCCTTATTGTGATGTCGGCCACCCGCCCACGTCATATAGGCAGAACCAACGTAATGTCTACTTGTACGACATGACTGATGATATAGAGGGGTCCCCGTTCTTTTGTTGATACTATTCAAATGACAATACCCATGTTCCATTTGTAGGGACGAAAATTCTGTGCACATGGCGTTTGAGGAAAGGCCAATGGATCTTCATCTCTTCAAATTCATCAGGAAATGTAATAGCCGATGCCTGGAGTAATAAGAAAATATCAAGCGATACATAATAGTAAACATCGCGCTGTGCACAACTTATCGTAGATGAACACACTGGAAAGCTACTGAAAAACTCAAAGGTCGACAGGAAAGTGTTTTAGATCCCATATTAAGAAACCCTGTTTGGAGGTCTCCTAAGACGATCTATCATAGCGTTGTCAGAGCCTTAGAGTGATAATGTGGAGTCCTGGCTCCATGTTCTTATCCGATTGATGGCATCCTAGTTTCAGATAATAAGATCAAGTCTGAAATCCTCAACAAGCACATTTTGCTCTTGTATTTTACTTCCAGGAAACCCGGACGGTTCCAGCCTTAACAATGAGTGACATAGAGGTTGGTGTGGAGGGGGTCTTGAAGTTACTGCGTGAATTGGACCCTCAAAAGGGCATGCCTGAGGGGTCTGCTCGATATCCATAAGGGTCGATATCCATAAGGGTCAATATCATTAGGTTTGTAATTCATGAATGCAATTTAAAAAAAAACAGGCTCATAATTCATAATGGGAAATAAAGGTGTGATATAATAATACTGGTAAAAAAAAAGGTTTCGATATTAATTATATGATAGAAAAAAAGGTTTGATATCATTAATGGACAAAAAAGGTTTGAATTCATAATAGAAAAAATAAATGAGTATTCAGTAATAGATAAAAAGGATTCGTAATTCATAATGGAAAAAAAAGGTCGATATTCATAATAGTACGAAAGGTTAGAGATTCAAAATATCCTAAGTGGCGTAGGTGGCCTTGAGGAAAATATTTTGAAGGGTCTATACCAGTTTATACCACGGGGGTCAGACCCCCCATGACCAATGATCGATACATGTTTAATGTAACAAGTTTTTTTTGGCAGTCAAACGAGGTTTTTGCAGAGTGATTTAGCAAATATTGCAGCCCGCAGCGTTCTAAGGGACCATAACATGTCCTTATTTGCTAAAAGGGAGGGTGTGGACATGTTATGAGGGCCACTTTCCCTTGGGTTCCGACTTCAACCCCCAACCCCCGCAAGACAAAATCTCTTGGTTTATTATGGTTATCGAATCATGGATCTATTAGATATCGAACCTTTTGTCGATTATGTGGCCTGACAAAACTTTTTTCTATTGGAATATCAAACCTTTTTTGCCCTAATATGAATATCAAATCTTTTTTTCCTATTATGAATAGCATGCCTCTTTTCTATTATGAATATTGAACCTTTTAAATATTATGAATACCGATCCTCTCTCGCCATTATGAATAGGTAATGAGTAATACCCATATGAATTTTTAAATTCTCACTGATAAACAGCATGGTTTCCGATTTGCTTGCCAAATCATTCTTGTGAGGCACAATTAATCCTTACAATACAGATCTAGCTAGTGCCCTTGACAAGAAATACCAGTTGATATGGCTAGTAGGGATTTCTCCCAAAGCGTTTGACGTGGCTCCTATAACCTGCTCATATCCAAGACTCCATATGTATGCTATCCAAGAATACTAACCTTAATGGAGTAGCAATTTTTGCAAAACCGTTCACAGAGAGTTATACACATCTGTGGAGAGAAGTCTAATTGGTCTAAGGGGCTAAGGTAATTGTTCTGGGTCCGCCGGGTACTACAGTTTTGGGTCCCTTGCTTTTTTTTTTTATGTAATGACATTCCATGTAGTGTCACTCAATCTGTCCGCCTTTTGCCGATGACTGTATTTTGTACCATAAAGTCCAAAGCCTACCACATTCACGTCGCCATCCAGAAAGATCTGGATGCACTAAACGCCGGGGTTGATCGCGGAAAATGAAGTTGCTGGGAAGTGTCAATTATGCAGCTTCTCATGTATTAAAACTCTGAAGATTTTCAAGTACTCTCTGGGTGGGGAGGCTCTTTCTGTTGTTGACCTCATCCATATCTTGGGGGTTACTATTCTAATCAAGTTGAATTGGGTAATGCGCAGATACAAACAATCTGTGGTTATGGGCAAAATCGTGCTCTAGGGGTCATTAGGAGGGAGGAAACTTTGTCTTCTTGTAGGCTTCAACAAAGCTTGAGGATATCGATCCCTTGTCCGACATTGGCTGGAATGCTCCTACTTTTTGGGATCCTTATACTAACAAAAGGGAATATTGACCAACTCCAGTCTGTTCAAAGAAGAGGAGGTGTTCATATTTGACGATTTACGTTCCAGAATTCCTTAGTTGTGTTGCAGAGATGTTAGCCACTGTTGCTCCGCGCGTGAATAGGAGAAAAATACGGTTTTGCCCTACTCTTTTCAAACAGTCTATTTCTGGCCACCAACTTTACCATGGGGATATATGGGGGTTACAAGAATGTATGATGGCGTAGAGTAGACCAGGGGCCATTTTGGTACCAAGAGAAAAATTGGCTTATGGTGGAAAAATCGTGGCCAGGTTGGCTTGTGTTAGTTGAATTTTTCTTCTCCCACTATTTTCGTTACCAGGGGAACTATGGATATCCTGTGAGAGTCCTGAAGGGACAGCGACCGATCCTCTTTGCCTGCTAAATGACAGAAGCGTTCTTTTCAGTGGGAGTAGGATTCTCGTATCGTGCTCTGCCAGGGGTACAGTCTAGATGGGGGGATCTAAAGGGGATGGATACTTAGCCTTGAACATGCAAGAGCCCTCGAGAGCGCGAGGTCGAGCCCCCTACAGTAGGCATATCACTGGTGTCCGTGAACGAGGGTTTCGATGAAGATTTAAGAAGTGAGGAGCCACAATTGTCGTCAATAAGGCTAGGAAGACGTATGGAGAGGGGCGGAGAAAAAAGGGATTGGAGGGCGAGGAAGAGTGTGAGTCTGCAGAAGGACTCAGAAGCCTCCCTGTGGCTGGCCATGGAGAGAAGGGTAGCAACCTGGAGAAGACGATCACAGAATGGAGGGCGGAGAGATGTCTGATCTTCAAGGAAACACTGCTGGGACTGGGAATAGGGTGACAAACCTGTATTTTCCTCACAGAGAAACCGAAGACGGACATTTTCAAGAAGTGTGGGGAATGAGAGTTTACGACGTCATCCTCCCAGAGAAAATAATGTGCCTGGAAATACAAATGTCCAAGTCCATTGCCTTGGCTCCCACGGGAGGAGGGGGAAACACCTCATACACCATCATGTAGATTTATTGTGAAAGTTGTAGAGAACTCTGAGAGTGAAAAGAGGGTCTTGGTACAGACTGCAACAGTGGCATAGAGTGTGGTTGAAAAAAAGACAAAAGAATCGTCAGGCAGGATCGGGGGTTGACAGGCCCTAGTGAGATTGTAACGCTATGAGGGAAATGCCGCCAGAAGTTGCCAGAATGCTCGTTGGAATAGGTAATCCTTGCCTGCTGTCTGAAGATGTTCCGTACATCCGTAAACACGGAGGTGAGCCATGTGACTGACTCATGTGATAGCAGAAGCCCCTGAAACCAGGAAATCTGACACTGTAAAACTCTCTCACCAGATGGAACGGGAATAGAGATGCATATGAAGACACGTTACCCAATAATGGATGAACCAGGATGTCTGGCAAGACAGTCGAGTTGGTGGTAACTCCGGTTAATTGTGAGAAGCGATTCCTGAGGTCATAGGTCGCAGTTCCCTCACAAGCGAGGGTTCAGGGGAAACGCTTCCCAGTTCCACGTTAGCTGAAACAGTCAGTCTAGACATTTCATCATCAGAAGTGACAATGTTCCCGTCTACGCGCGGGCCCGCTCTTTGCGATTGATATCGCAGAAGCCTCTGGTTCTATTGCTGATGCTAGTTTCATGTCTTCAGAGACAGTAGAGACCTCTACCTGGTCTCCAGACCAGGAGTGGAAGCTCATGAAGAGCATAGAAAAGTTGTACTGATTGCTCCAGATGGAGCTCCACCACCTTCAGATGTCATCTCCAAGGTTATCCAGGGGCAGAATCCTCACGTGGACCTCTACAGCACTCTAATTCTGAGGGGTGAAGCACAGGGGCCCTGAACAAATCGGATCGGGCAAAGATGGACCGGTACCTCGCCTTCAAGGCACACAAGGACAAAGAGTTCAAAAGGAAGTATCACACTTATCAGGCCAAGAAGGGCATCAAGTTTGTCCTCTGTGAGCTGTGCGGAGCTCCTCTCTCGAACAAGACCTGAAGATACACATGGCAGCCGTTCACTCCACCGAGGACAAGAGAGCCCGGAGGTTCGCCTGCGAGATTTGCGACAAGAGCTTCCTCGTCCTGAACAACCTCAAGAGGCATATGGACAAGCACAACGGCAAACGGTACAAGTGCAACTTCTGCAGCAAGACCTACAGCCAGGACCACACCCGCAAGCTCCACGAGCTAACACATTCAGGGGAGCACCGCCGGACACTGAGGAACCCCTTTGCCAATACCAAGGGGAGGTCCCCCTGCCTGAATGGGTATGTAACTGTGAGATGTGCTCCAAGCAGGTGAGGCCGGCTTCGCTGAGGCTACACATGAAGACGCACCAGAATGACTACTTCACATGTGAGATCTGCAGCAAAGTTCTCAGAGCATCAGGCAAGTTGAGAGGTTATCATTTCTTGTGTTTGGTTAAGTTTTCATTCTATCTTTTCAAATTTTAACTTACGGTATAATATACCTGTCAGCACAGGGGATCGAACCTATTCGAGGGTAATCAAGGCCTAGCAAGGTGCAAACCTGGATACTGCACCTTATTGTCAGCTGCGAATCTCTCACCAAGTACACGGAACAAGGTAATGCCTTTCTAGCAGTACCTTAATGCGAGGAAGGGAGTAATCACACACAGATGGCAACTTGCAAGTTGCCTACCCTGTCATTTTTCCCTGCTCCAATCCCTTGTACTGAGCGACCTGCGAGAAGGCAACAGCCTCCCACCTTCCTGGGTGGAAGGCCAACGGCTCTACCTAATGTGTCAGCAAATTCATAATCCCATGTTCCTGATTCTTCGTATTCGGTTCATTTTCTCTATTCTGTGAGGTCCCATTTTATATATATCATATCTATTATAAGACCCCACTACCATATATCTAAAAGGCTCCTGCTCCTTCAATGAACTTTTACTCCAATACACCCTTTGTATATGCCTTCTGTGGTGCATCTCCATAGGATCCTGAACTGTACAGCAATGAGTTAAATGACCCGATCAGGCGTCAACCCTCTCGTGTGTGCACATGGCATGGTCCACACAATTTAATACAGAACTGATTCTGATCGACCTGATGTTGTTGCCCAGGCGGCCTATTGGATGTTTAGAGATGCCTTCTAGGGATATAGATATCTCTGTAAATTTTTAACACTCCCTGATCAGAGGGCCGTAGAATAATAATGAAGTACAACTTGTCAACTTTCACTACCTCAAGTTACCTCAAAAGTCATATACAATGGAGACTCTGAACTGAAATGAGCTAAATTCAGAGTCTCAATATTTATTTGTTAAGGATAAACTGCAAAAATGGGAGACTTTAAAAACAATACTGGTTGGAATACACAGTCGAGACTCGGATTTAGGTGAATAACGTACGAGGCGCACCGAGTTCGTATTTAAGCCTAATCAGAGTCGAGACTGTTGTGAACCCGTAAAAGTCGACCTGCTGTAGATTATTCCAATTCTACAACCCGCAATCAAGAATTACCCAAACGATTAGAGATATCTATATCTCTAGATCAATATTTGTATCTCTAAACAGTAAATAAGCAGCTAGGGTAACATTGCGTTAGTTCAATCGAAGTAAATTGCATTGCGTACCATACACAAAAGATTGGCAGTGAGTGCTGTGCGTACTTCCGTGGGACGCAATACAAACCACGCGTGCCAAACCGAGGGTTCTGCGCGTGTGAAGATGGCGTTCACCAATGCAACGAGCGACGCGTCATTTCGCCTGGTTGTATTCCGTTGAGGCAGTACGCCTTAAAAGAAGAGCGCGTATACTTGAAAGCCGGATCTGCGCGTGTAAACATATACTTCCAAGGATTAGGGCCACCTACATTCGCGTTCAAAAAGTACTGCTTAAAACGCAGCAAATCGAGTAAGTATTCGATTGTTTGTGTTACTCTGAACAGCTGACTAACAGCTGCCAAAATAACAATCGGCTACGTGATTGGAATTAGTCAATCAGAATCCTGTAGTTGCAATAACGGATAGCTTGGGGTTGTAGAATCACTAGTGAAAGTCCTCGTTGCAGTTTACATGTATATGCCTAATTCAGTTCAGTTATTTGCCACCAACGCTCAAATTGTTTCACATGTGATTTTTTTTTTTGTGGGTGTGCTATCATGCTCACAGGCAAGAGGGAACACATGATCAGGCACACAGCAGAGAAGAAATTTGAGTGCAAGGTCTGTGCCAGAAGTTGTCAGCAAGGCTCCCTGGAGGCTCATACGAGGGTGCATACAAATGACGACCCTGGACAAGTTTAACTTCTGCGAGGAGAGCTTCAAGACGAGCCACATGAGGAACACTCACCAGCGGATACACACAGGTGCGGCCCATCATAAAAGTAGAGGACAATCCCCAGATTTGCAAGGCTTTCATTGGCATCCCTGAAGTGTGAAACTTTTCAGTTGTTTCTATCTCGCTTTCTATAGTGGAAAATAATCAAAATATGTCCATAACAGCCATGTTTGCCCCTCCTCCCAAAAGTCATATCCATGGGATTTTAAGGAAATTTGAAGAAAATGTTTTGGTTTGATACTATTGTTCTAAAGTTTGAAACCAATCAGTCTTTCCAATCCTTAATTATATTGGAATTTGAAAACGAATGTATTCTCCCAAATTTGGCCAGAAATAAAAAGTGTGAGAAAAAAATTGAGTGAATTTATGACTATTTTGGGGGGGGTGGTGTGCCGATTTTAATCATGTTCGGCCACTTCAAACTGGGCGTATCTGCAATAAAACAATAGAAACGTACTGACAGACATGCAAACGCACACACACACTGAGGGTCACCTCATTGAGTGCACCTCATAGGCTGGAACACCAAGCACCCATGGGTACCCCACCATAGGGTACCCTTCTTGGATACCCCTCATTGGATAGTTCTTGACCTCCACAATTGTTACTATAGCAACTGTTACTATGGCAACCAGCAACAGTTAAATATGGAAGTGTTACCTCTCTTGATCCCCTTGGACCACTCCCCAGGACACTGCAGACCTCTCTGGCTTCATGCCCCTTTCCTCCTCCCCAGAAAAATTCTGGATCACCCCGATCTATAATAATACATGTACAGAGGTTGCGCTGATGGATTGGCTCGTATAGTAAATTTGTTGTTATTCAAAAGATCAAACCTCAAAAAGGCTCACCCAATCCAAACATATTTGGCCAGGTCATATTCACTGGTTGGCATTTGACCAATCAGCATCCCAATTCTCAGACCTCTCAATGCTTACATCCAGCTGACCAGTTTACTGACCTCGGGGATGTTAAGCCAAACCTTTGAACAATCTTGTTTTGTAGGTGAGAAGCCATATCGCTGCGACAAGTGTGAGAAGAGCTTGATAAACCGTACCACCTACTGGGGACATATGAAGAAACATCACCCTGGGGAGTGAGTATACTAAACGTAATACCTTGCTTGCCATTTGTCACTGGATACCCTACCATGGGTTGCAACTACTGGTGGGTTGGGTCTGAAACATTTTTTTTTTAAACATGCACAAAAGAATGCAGGTGGCAGTACCCTGTACAGTATTGTACTTCCAAAAGTACCCCACCCCTACTGAATTGTCCTAGGCCAATTGCCCACATGAGCATTTTTTGCCTACCCTTGTTGGGTCTGAACCGTATGAAGGGAAATGCGCCCTAAGGGGAAGTGCCTGGTGGCCATGCCTGCGCAGATAAACACACGTCGCAGGCAGGATATGAGTTGGTCCAAGACATGTAGGATTTGCAGTCAGTAGGAGTGGCCGGCTCACTAGGAAAATTGTATCCTTTTACCCCAGACGTTAAAGAGTGCTATCAAGCGACATGCTTTTTTGTCTTGCTTAAATTCTGTGCAGAGTTTGATGAGTCATGGAAATTTTCATGAAGTGAAGTTGGTCACTTTTTCACAGCTGGTTTTGTGTGTTTTGTTGTCTTTGGCTCTTTTTGCTGGATGTTCATTAGAATCTGGTTTCGAGAATGTCATAGAGAAGGTCAGGGATATCCATTGTTTGGTCATGAAAAAGGCTTGGAAATTGATTGCCCAAATCTGCAGGAACCCTGGAGTAAGCAATTGTTTTTAAGTTTGTTCTCAAAGATACTTTTGAATGCTGTCTGTGACCTTTGTCATGGCCTATTAATTCTTGCATATATAACTCCTCTCTTCTTTCTTGGCCAGACCACTGATGTACCTCCGCAAGTCCCAGCAGATCCAGGCGGTCCGTGACGCCGCTCAGGCTCAGCTGGAGAGGGAGCAGGGCGACAGGCAACTTCATCAACAGCAGGAGGGACACCAGGACGATGCATTGTTGGGGTTTGATGCACCGTCCCCACCGTCATTGTACAGAGTATAGTCATGTTGTAGGCTCCCTAAAACAGGTCTGGGGTCTAGGCAGAGCTGTATACTAATACAGAATGTCATTATTGCACAAACAGGCAATCAGCTGAATACCCGGCACTGCTGCCACACGTGTGTTTAACATTAGTAGCCAGTGGAAATGAGATCATCATCCCACCCATTTATATCACTTATTTATGTAAGAAACCAATGTCCATTTTTATTTAATCTTTTATCGCCAAAACTCAAAGTCTGCATATGCAGCAATTCGTTAATGTTCGTGTGAAGGCATGGCTACCAAAATTGACCTTGACCTCTGATTTTTAACACCCAGATTCAAACTTGCAACATGTGACACCATATCAAGGCGGGGGGAACATGGTTCATAAACCATCCTATGAAGCCACCCTTAGTGTTTCACTGAACCTCATTCATCCATCATTTTAAATATATTGTGCTCTAACTCCCAAGTTACTAGGTCGCCAATGCAATATTTAGTGTGTATATCTGATAAATTATTTGGTGACTTGACTGTATTGGGACTCATGCAATCAGGTGTTTGAAGAATTTATTTTCTTGTCTTCATTAATTTGACAGTCAAATTATTACTGGTGCCCATCCACAAGAACAGCTCAGGAGTATGAAAATTTGCCTCTTCAGTTCATAGATATCAAACTAAATTTATCCTTCGAATCTGGAGCAAGTGGCACGAGAGGTAGCTGGGGACATCCTAGGAGCCGAGCCACACCTTGAGTACTAACTACTGTCAGAATAGGAGCATCATGATTAAGGATGGCATTACACAACCAGGGTAGTCTTGTTTAAGACGCCGTGACGGCCTATGACTCAAAATTTGGCCCGCTTCTCACATACTACTAGGTCCCGTTATAAAGCCTCGAAACATACAGTCCGAGATATGTTCAGCAACAGAGGTCTTGTAGGACTGTTCGGTGAAGGCGCCTAATGCGCATATGCCATTAGCTGATATGAGCGCGGCAATCATCAACTATCAAGTGCCACCTAACGTGAGAAAAGGCCTAAGTCCACATAAGTTAGTCGAAGTTACCAATCTGTTAGGCCCCTAATTGCGCCAAAAATTAACCAACAACGAGAAACATATTGATTAGTAATTAGGCAGCGGGAATGATTTCTCTTACCGTTCCGACTCGGCTGAGATCTTTCGCTGCAAAGCATTAAACAGCTTGGAAAACTTCTCGATCGTCTCGCACAACTCAACTAGGTCATTCCTATGTACTATTCATGTTGCCTATTCCTGTCGAATAAGATATTCAAAACAGCAATAATCAATTGCAGACTCTCCGACTAAAATGAATGTTTTGTTTCCATCTGTCAATATTATTAATTTTCATTCCAGATATAACACAAATATTGGAGGGAGAGACATATGAAAACTTCAGAGTTATGTTTAATAGGAAGCGCATTAGCAACACCACAGGACGTAACAACTACTTAAACATGGTGGTTGGCTTCTTTAGATTATAAAGATAATGCGTCATATGAACAGTTCCCCAAGGGACGAAGCTATGCCATTCCCAGTCACCACTGATATATAACGATAGCTGGAAGCACAACTGGTTGGTTCGTTGCGACAAAGTTGAAGAGTGCTAGCTTCGTCGCAACCAATAGACTACAACCAGGGTTGAATTCGTAGTAACAGTAATTTGAGAAGAGCGAACAAGCCAATTAGGTCGCTAATCAACTCGGCAAACCAAGAAACAAATCAAATGACACCAAGATATGAGAAAGGTATTACCAACTATATTATCACGTGCTCACAAAATTGGAATGATAAACAAAAAGTGACAATCAAATGATCGATGAACTCCTCCGTCATTCCCGTATCAGTACCATGGTGTGTACAGTTAGTTCCACAGTCCTCCACACTACCGTCATTAACCGCTCCGCAACAAGCCGGCAAATGTCCCGTTAATTATTAAATGCCAATCACACCTGCCAATGTTCAATCCACCTTTCATCAATAGGAAATTTGTGCATCCACAACACTGTGATGTGTGAGAGATAGCAAAGAATACTTTTTTTTTTTTTTTCAAATACGAACCGGGCGAGTGCAATCAGTGGGTTAAATGTAACAACAAAAATTACTTGCACTCTTCAATATGAGGTGGCAGGACATTACACCTGTGTCAAACTGGCGGAGGGAGCTGGCCCAGTTTAGCGTTTACAATAGGCTCAACGGAATGTTTCATTGCACAATAATTCCCCATTATTCCTGACAACGGAGAAAACCCTGTCAAAACAAAAAGTAGTGCCCGGGCTGCCGGGGGAATTTTCATGACGAAACAGCATAATTAAGGTGCCATATGTTATTAATGACCATGCATTAGGTCCACACTGCTACAAGCACTGCTGCTGAGTGATATAGCAAAGTAGGGTCCAGCCCCACAGTCACATTCATGCCCTATAAACTGTATGGGCTATTTCCGAAGTTCTGATGGTCGCCTTCTGAATGACATGCTGGGAGGAAATATTCCCATAGCCCAAGCACACAAGGAGATGAAGAATACCATGATTATATACATGGCCATAAAGGTCGGAGGGCTGCTAGTTTTGTGCTAAGATGTCGATATCTTCCCAATTTTTCCTGCTGCCTTTTATCCGGCATTACATTTCTGCACTGCTCCACCATTAGTCTTCTGTATCAACGTCTTGTTCAAATTGTAAAGATTTTTAAAGGTATTATTCAGCCATGTTTAAATTATCAAATTGCTTAACGGTACATCTTCGATGTCGCTTATTGCAACATTCTATTATGGTCTAACCATTCGTCGAAAAACAATCTAAATGTTCAAGCCAGGGTTCTCTATCAGTGGTGTAGTTGGCCAATTACAATTTTTGATACAAAGTAGACGGACTACAGAATGGTGGACCCACATGGCCAGAAATGTAATGATGGCTATGCGTGCTGGAGGGAAATCAGGAATATATCAAAGTCTGACACAAGACTAGAGAGCTGCCGGAGGCAGGGATAGCGCTACAAGGGGTTTAGACACCTTTTTTAGGACCCCTCAATTGTTGTAGCCCACTTGAATAAGAGGGTACACACATTTTCGTGACACATTGTTTTGTAACTTCATGCGCGACTGACCCCAGAATTGTTTAAGTGCTAACCATGCTAGAGGAGCAGCCACTCCCAAATGTCCAAAAGTTGAGCAATTATACTACAAGTCTGGAGTTGCACAAAAATGCACCCCCCTCCCCTGAGAGAAGCGGACCCATATGGCCATGTATTGATTGAATCATGGGGTGTGTGTCTGTCCGTGTCAACAAGTACCGCTTCCTGTGCCTCCCAGAGGTAAGCATATTGCACAGCAGCAAACCAAACTAATCGACACCATTTGATCCCATTATCGCATTCTGCTGACTAGTTCATCTTGTAGCGATTTAGCAGAAACTTTCAGAGAAGGCCATTCCAGAGAAAAAGAACACAATGAGCTGCTCCTTCTGCCAGGCTGAGATTTGGAAAGATTTTGCCCGTCATCCATACAGCCGATCATCCTGACATAGTCCTCTCAACGTCCTCTTCACATTGCTCTCTCCCAACCAAGCTGTCTTGTCTTCTCCCAACCAGCGTGGTATAGCTAGACTGGCTTGGGCGTTCTTCCCTCGACATGATCGTTCATATCAGTGGGACTCTCAGGACAGTATGATGGCAACGTAGTGAACGGGATCCAACAGCCTGGTGAGAGATTTGTCTGCAGGAAGATAGACATACAGTCTTGATAGAAGTCATAACCCTTGGTTTTTGCATAACTCCTATAAAAGGGAGGGAATGATGAGGGTGTTTCTAGACAACCCGGATCATGAGCCGACCGCACATTAAATACTGCAACAGAGAGTCCTTGCTTTGGGCAATTTCTAATTTATATTAGAGAATGAAGTGTACAAGTTTTTTTTTAAACTACGGACAGTTACAAATGTTGTTGTAATACTTTTTATTGCTTTAAAAGTTCCCATGGAAGAACTGAACTATTTCTCCTGAAGGCAGGGGGATAGGAGGGGGGGGGGGGCTTGGGGTGACTTACTCCTGAATACAGCATCGTTAGTGAGGACATGAACACTGCTGGAGTGGTTCTGGGGGAGCGCTGCTATCCTCTGAAGGCAGCCCTGTGCAAAGATTAGGGGTGACGGGGTCTTGGGGAAGAGGTGGTGCGGGATTCGTTTCATCATCCGTTTCTCCACCACTCCTGAATACAGCATCGTTAGTGAGGACATGAACACTGCTGGAGTGGTTCTGGGGCAGCGCTGCTTTCCTCTGAAGGCAGCCCTGTTCATAGATGGTGGGGGGTGGGGGGGTTAAAAAACCTTTTCCCCCCCCCTTTGGTCTTGGGGGGAGGGTACTGGGGTGACTTACTCCTGAATACAGCATCGTTAGTGAGGACATGAACACTGCTGGAGTGGTTCTGGGGCAGCGCTGCTTTCCTCTGAAGGCAGCCCTGTTCATAGATGGGGGGGGGTCTTGGGGGGAGGGTACTGGGGTGACTTACTCCTGAATACAGCATCGTTAGTGAGGACATGAACACTGCTGGAGTGGTGCTGGGGTAGCGCTGCTTTCCTCTGGAGCTGGAGGGTCCTCAGGAAGCCAGGGTTCCACATCTTGCTCACTGTGATTGGTCAAACGGCTGAGGGTCCTCTATGTGCCAAGGTTTAGTAGTACTGTGGGGAAGAAAGGGGCCTGAAGAGTTGAGCTCCAGTCTTTTTGTGGTCATTCCTACGATACTCAATGACACATCACACCAATGCTGTAACTAGTCATGACTCGAAAGCTACTACTCTTCATCTTCTCTGAATGAAGTTCAGGAAGAGACTTGATTTCTACGGGTTCAAGAGTCCATAAGGCACTAGGACCTTGTGTTGTATTGATTATGGAGTCGCACAGGCCATAAGTCGCCTCTTCTCGACTAGTGAGTGCTCAGATGATATCGAGGCAGGGGTGTAAAACATTTCCACCTTCTCTGGGACCCTGGGGAGGGGGGAAAATTCATGTCCAGCGTGACTGCTCACAGCAGACTGACATACTGAAGTGGCGCAAATTGCGATCCCGAAACCAGCCCCAGAAACCAATGGCGAAAATCCACTGCATTACAGCAGAACCATGAAGTGAAAGACCTCGCCCTTTGCAACGGCAAGCACAACCACCTGGAATTGCTGGGATTTGAACTGGGATTGTTTTTCGTATGCAAAGAAGTCACGGATAACGCCCCCTGTGCCATTCTGCTTTAGCTGATCACTCTGGCATATATTGTGAGTGTGGGTCACACTCTCTTGTCGGCAGGATTTCTCCGAACCAGTAGATTCATTCCATGAAGTTTGTTTTGTGTTATCGGGTTGTTGATCACATCGATTGACTGTCAGCATGGAAGTCACTGGATTTCAAGTAGAGTAAAGCTTAGTCTAAGTTTATGATTTTCATTGTAATTATCTTGTTAGCAATATGGACAAACCATATATCCAGCTATGTGATGTGGTTTGGCACAGGTACAGGATATGGAAGATGAAATGATTAGGTTTTCAGCATAAAATAAGCCGATTGAGTCGTCTAGTCGCAACGTTTGTCAGATTTCCACAAAACTTGGCGACTGTGGGCTACCTTCAATCTGAGTAATTCACATGTTAAGTGATGGTCTTTGAGGTAATTTATGTAAACTTTCCGAAATTTGTTGAATTTCTATGACACGGTTTCCAACACTTCCTACTCTGTTGGAAGTGTCTAAATAATGGGTTTGTACAGGACAAGCTGCACAGATCAACTGTTGAATCGGTTTTTTTTTTTCTTCAGTGGCTTGCAGTGTGACCGAAACAGTGGTGTCGACAGAGCCTAAATGGAAAACCTCCTAATCAGATCTTACCATTTGAATTTCAACACTGGTATAAAATAATCCTTCACTTGTGTGATGCTGAATAGATGCCACACGCCGCCCTTGCCAAAACTGGCTGTTTATGCCCAAAACTGATCGGTAAGACACTTTCGTTAAAACCCTGAAGAAGTTGACAAAATCATATCGCCGAATAGGAAGGGGTGAGAAGAAACTCATACCTTAGCTTCATATTAAATGTGATACTTTTTTTTAACAATTCTTGTCATTAATATCAGAGGGATGCGCTTCGGCCCTACCTGTTTTTGATATTCCAGGTAAAAACAACTAACCCAGTCTCGAAAACCTGTGGTGTGTCACTGAAAGGGAAGAGTAATGTTGTTAGCAATGGTTCAACAGTGGCCTGGGTTTTCATTTTATCTACTCTCAGGGTTCCTGCAGATTCTGGGCAATCAATCTCCATGACTTGGCCATGACTTTCATGACCAAAATGGATTTTCATTACCTTCTCTATTACATCTTGCACAGCGGTTTCAGTTGAACATCTAAAAGAGCCGAGCAACAACATTAAACAGCATGAAAAAGTAACACATCACTCCATGCAATTTGCCATGACTTTTCCATGCTCAACAACTTTTCACTGAATTTCAAAACTTCTCCAGGCCTGGATTTTAATTGATGAAATTCCATTGACTTTTCCAGGTTTCCATACCGTGGGACCCTGTACTCTTTTCATTCATCACAAATCACATTCACGGGCGACTCATGATTGTCACCAATGTAGGGCAAAAAGGCAACCCATGCCCAAGAAGACTAAGGATGAAGAGAGATCCCAGCTTATTGCTCTTCTCTTACTTTTGATCAGCTGGAGGATAAAAGTAGAAGACTACACATAATATGGGGAAGCATATTCCAGACGGAGGTGTAACGTTCAGGTGTGAAGACCGATGGAGGTGCAGAGAAAGAGTGGAAAGATGGAGAGGACCAAGTAGGGTGAGAAACCTCAAGCAAAGGGAGAACCCGGCTCCTTGAAGTTCCGAGATCAAGCATGGCCAAAAGTATCGAGACAGAAAGTAAATACAGATCGATGATGGCATAGGCTGGAGAGTAGTAACAATATCAGATACCGCATGGTATATATATATGTGTGTAGGGGCAGGGGGGGGTGGGGGGGGGGGGGGGGGGGTGGGGGGTGGGGGGGGGGGGGGAACGGTCCTGATTTGGTGATAATCATCCGAACATTAAATTTATATAAAATATTCTGTGCAAAAGGTCTGGAGAATACAACTTGGATACAAATTAGCAGTAAGGACAGTCAAAGGTTCCAGAGATTGGACTATAATGCGATGTAATACTGTGCAGTCAACGGGCGTATGGGTGAGTATGGGTATGGGGAGGGTGGTTGTTAACAAAATGAGGAGAGTTAACGATGGATATGTACTGATTGGACAGAGACAGAGTACCTAAAAGCCCCCAAAACGCAAATGGAAGTTGTGCACTATCCATTCTGTCTGTCGTGCCCACCTTCTCTGATCCGTCAGAATGCCCAGAGATGAAAGTACTGGTCCTGAACAACCATGTTCGCCAGGTGATGAAAGCAATTAAATCCTCACCCAAAGCGTCTCCGATATGTCTCGAGATACGCAGGAATGAAACTAATGCTGACGACCATAGCCATGATGTATATATAACATTCTCCAGAATAATCCATTCAGTCTGCACGAAAACCATCGAGCTCCTAGCGTACACACATCATTGCTCACTGCGAATCCATGAATACTGCGAGCCAGTTTCAATAAGGCACAAGACTGCTTAAGCAATCCACAATGTTTTTTTACGGTAGCATGAACTGAGACTTCTACATGGAGCACCCCTACTAACCTTGTGGGGATGATCGTCAAACTCGAAGATGTCCACAGATGTCTTGTTCTCTGGCCAGGACTCTTATGACCAGGCCTTCAGCAGGACATGTACAGATACTGGTTATGGACATACCTAGGTGTGGAAGGAATGAGGAGAATGAGCAGTGCGTATAAACCAAGTCCATCATGCTCATTGCACAAGATACAGAAGGGACAGGATTTTGTTACAGCACAAATATTAATATAACAATGATAATGATTAATAATGTACCGTTTGCTTATATAGCGCTATACCGAAATACGTCTCAAAGCACTGAAGGCCAGTACCCCGGGGCAATGGGAATTGTTCGGCCAAGCACCAAGTTGCACAACTCGGCTATACGCTTCTGGCAACCGCCATGGGTGCCCCACAACATGTCCCTGGGGATATTTCATCACTCGATATATGATATGAATTCACCACCCTTACTGGTTGTGAATCTGTGAACTACGAATACTTACCCCATATTGCACTTGCACCCCACCCGCGGCCATTGAAACCCATCTGGCAATTCTTTTACAGTTAGTCCGGGCTGGCACCCTATGTGCCTTCTTATTTTTTAGCAGAAGCGTCCAAGGGATTGAGGGGCGTAGGCCCGATCGAAGAAGGAGACGCCCGTGATGGCCCGGAAGTGGGGACGGTAGGAGGATGGGGACGTCCATTATGGGGGGAAGTATTCGTAGTCACAGATTCACAAACAGTAAGTTTTGTGAAATCTATTTCACTTACTCAACTTACCCATATGAACTTGGCACCAGACTAGCACGGGCCACTTGGAGGCGGCGGGTCCATGCCGTCACGAACAGGGGGTTGTTGGTCCTGTTGAGATTCAGAGGCAGCCCTGTGCCGCTAGGCCCAGACTGTTGGAGAAGCAGCAATGAAAACGAACATCGTGTGGTAACCCCACCGACGCTCGGCATACGTCTCGCGAAGAAGCGTCGCTCGGGAGAACGAGGAGGGCCGCTCTCCAGGCTCGCATGCAACGGGGTAGTGCAAAAAAAAACATTGTGAACCCGAGCGAAACCTTGCTCAGAGATAGCGCTTGCGAGCTCTCTACCCAGATGAGAAAGCCTTCGAGCCGGAGAGAAAGCTGACTCATAGGCAGAAGAGTTTGAGTCGTTGACGAAACGAACTTCGTTTACACCCAGTACCAGTGCCGTGTCCGCACCGGACACCCACACCTGACGCTCCAACCGTGGATAGAATTCTACGGTGCATAAGTAAGCTCTCGCGTGTGAACCCGACCCACGACTGCCGTGGGGTCGACCCACCGCCTCGAAGAGCTGACCTGGCTTCGGATGTAGAAAGAGTAGGTTGCGTCGGCTGCGACCGCAGCTTGGGATACCAATCTGGCCGCGGCGGGCCTAAAGGGTCGGATCACGGGTGAGCCCACCCACGGCTCGGGATAGTCGATCTGGCTCAGGAGGGCAGAACAGTCGGGCCCCTGCTCTGTAGAGTCCGGCGTCCCAATCCTCTTGCTCGTTAGGCTCGACCTCACACAGGATGGCAGGGGAGTCCGACTACGGCTATGGAGCTCAGGATGAACCATCCAGGGATGATTGCTCAAGGTGAGCCGGCGGAAGAGTGGACTCACGGCTCTTGAGAGTCGGCATGCTCGATCCTCGTTCGGTAAGCTGATTCAACCCAGGGCAGGAAGATTCTGACCACTGCTCTGGTCAGTCGGCAGGTCCGATCCTAGGCTCGGTAGAGCTGATCCCCCCCAGGAGGGCAGGAAAAGTCGGGCTCCGGCTTATGCAGCCCCGGATAAAGCGAACCACTGCAGCAGGGGAGCTGGCTTCGGATGGCGTGAAGGTTCGGTCTGCGGCTTCCAGAGAGACGGAAAAGTCGAACCGCGGCTCGGGAGGTTCGATCTGACTCAGGAGAGTCGGAGAAAGTGGGATGAGGCTCCGGAGGAGCCGGTAGGGCTAACCCTCCGCCCGGAAGAGCCCGTCTGGCCCAGGGCGGCTGATAGAGTCAGACCACGGACCTGGAAAACCGGGAATGCCCCCCCTGCGGCCGGGAATCCTCATCTAAACAGAGGCCGAAGAATCGACCACGCTCCGGAGGGTCGGAAGAGGTTCGACACCGGCGAGACGGCCGACGAGACGGTTCACGGCTCTGGAGAGCCTACCCACGGCTTCGGAGGGCCGACCCGGTTCGGAAGGCGGAAGGCGGCTCACGGCTCTGAAGGGCGGACCCGCTCTGGAGTCTCCAGTGAGACAATTCCGCGGCTGGGAACACGGACCGCCCCACCACCGTGGCAACTCCGCTGTCAGCGGGGTCCGGCCTAGCCCGGTCTATAACAGGGCCGGCTGTAGGGAGCACGCTCCTCGGTAAAGCCGGTTTGCTCCCTAAAGGGCCGGACGGTTTCTGTCTCCTCAGCGAACAGGGCGGGTCGGTCGGCGAAACGTGCTACTTCCGGAAAAACGTGTCCGACGTGAAGTGATGACTGGGTTGAAGTAAGCCATGGGTCCACGGAGTAGACGCAGAGACGGCTGCCGAGGCACGGCTACCTCGGGGGTGAGCCGCTGCTCCGTAAACGGCCTTGTTCTGTCTCTCAGCGGAAGAGGGCGGGTCATCGAGCGAACGTGCTGGCTCGGGGAAAGCGCGTCCGACGTGAAGGTGATGACTGCGTCGAAGTAGCCATTGGGTCCACGGAGTAAGACGGCAGAGACCGCTGCAGAGAGCACGGCTACCTCGGGGTAGCCGGTTGCTCCGAAACGGGCCGTATGGTTGTGTCTCTCAGCGGACAGGTCGAGTCAATCGAGCAACGTGCTGGTCTTCGGGGAAAGCGCGTGCGACGTGAAGTATAACTGCGCCACAGAAAGTTAATAGGGGTCCACGGAGTAGACGGCACAGGAGCGGGCGAGATCTGACTCAGCAAGTAACGAGGACGTCGGCGAGACTGGCTCAGTCAAGTAGGGCCTAACAAGGCGAGACGTAGTCCGCCAGCCAAATTCTTCCGGCAATCCATGCCAGGCGTTTCCTGCGTTGAGTCCCCGCTATCTTCAGTAAGCCGTCTATGTAGGCGAGCCCCTAGAGCCTCGTCTACGGAGGTGATCGAGAGTGGGCCGGTAAAGAACCCGAGGGAAGGTAGCCACTCTAGTCTCTCCCACTGAAGCATACGCTTGGAAGTCCGACCCTGACCGGAATAACTGCCCTGGTCCTCGACGGCAACGGCTTTATGTTCGCTAGTAGTGGGGAGCCTGTAACTCCCCTCCGGTGGCCCTCCCCCGGGGGGGGGGGGGGCAGGCTAGATGGAGTCCATTGCCCCTGCGAACACATTATTCTTCATCATCAGTGGCCTCCGCGATCCCGCTGATCTCCTCTTTGAGAGATCCACTCTAGCAGGGGTGGCGCTCCTTGGCGGCCGCAGCAAACCCCGCGCTGACCCGAGCGGCTTCCCTAGTCCAGGCCGGGAGCTTAGACGGTCCTGACGAAGACCTGTGGTGGAAGCTCCTCCCTAGTCGGCTGGTGCCTCCCTACCGAGGGACTTAATTTTTTTCAGTCCGCTAGCCGCACTTCTTCGAATATCTGCGAGGAGGCCCCGGCCCGCATGGATGGCTGACTGAAGGCAACTCTCACCGAACGGGCTGGTCACCAGGCCATGGCGATTCCGTGCGGCCTAGTCACCCGCTCTCAAGTCTGACAGACTGGCCAAGATAGGAGGCCATCCGACCAACGAACGCGATAGAGTCACTTTTGTATAGGCGACGCGTAGCGAAGTCGTCCCGAACGTAGTAACTATGTCCGAGAGGACCGAGACAGTCCTGGCGATGCTGGGACCTTAACCAACTTCTCAATCCGCCGAAAAAAAAGACGCCCGCGGGCTAAGCTCGCCCTAGGTTGATCGGGGATCAGAACGGCACCCTAACAAGGATGCAGTCCATCCGACCCCCGTAGGACTATGCCGGGCGTGGTAATATCCTCTGGGCGGCGGGGGCTCCTTGGTGCGTGAGACACCCGGTTGCTGGCGTGCACTTGAGGTCGCAGTGCCTGACAAGAGAGACTCCCTGCGCATGAGCGGTGGGGTTTCGGATGGACTGACCTCATACCCCCGGAGACCTCCGAGAGATCTCGGTATCGTGGAGCGTCTTGTCGTCTCCTCCCCCTCTTGCCTGACCCAACCTGAAGTTTCCTGAGTGGGCCACCGCGGCCGAGGACCTCGCACCTACGAGTATGGCCGGAGGGAATCAAGAGCGTCAAGCCACGGGCCCCGGAACGTCGGCCTCTCTAAATCTTTGCTGAAAAGAGCCGGCGAAACTGGTCTGTACCATGGGGGAAGGGAGGTCGCCCCGCAGGGCCCGCGCATTGCTACATACCAAATTGTAAACTGGATACTCTGCCTAGCCCTATCACGAATCCGAGGGCGAGGGAGACTTCCTGTGAAATGTGACGATGTAGGCTGTGCCTGCAGTGGGGGGGGGGGTGGGGAAAGGGAGGGGACGGGGGGGGGAGGGGGGGGAAGGGGGGGAGGCGAGGAAGGGGAGCAAAGGGCTTATGATACAGAATCACACTTTCCCCAATTTAAATCCCTTGTATCCCTAGGAGCCATGTCTGATTCCTTAGCCGTTAAACCGGCCACCCGATCCGCATAGCCGCGGGACATAAAAATCCCGAAACCAATACAACAGTCGATGTAGGTACCTGCCGGCCGCTTGCGAGGTGTAACCCACCCCGATCGACCAAGGGGGGGCCGCCTTTGCTTGGGTGCTGCCCAACGAGCCGTTAGCTATGTGTCGGGACAAAAATCCCGGGGGGGGGGGGGTGCCGTCTCGAGGTGTAACGACAAACCAAGGGGGGCGCGGTGTTCGGGACCGGCTGGGCCGGGCCCCGAACCTAGCTTGTCGGCCCGAATCCGGCCCGTCCGAGGTGTAACTACACCCGTTCGTGCCCGGCCGGGCCGGCCCCGACCTCTCCTGTCGGGTCCTCCGGGCCGTCCCGAGTTGTAATCACACCCCGATCGGGCCCGCCGCGGGCCTGCCCGGCACCTCTCCATGTCGGGACCTCCGATGTCCGTCCCGATCGTGTAACTACCACCGTTCCTAACGCCGAAGCAGGGGAGGAGCCGGGTGGCTTGGGCCGAACCTTCCCAGTCGGTCCTGGTACGGCAGCAATACGAACCACTTGCGGCCGCCCCGCCTGGTCTGGGCCCAAACACAAAAAAAAAGACGGCGGTGGGCAGGTGCTTGGTCTGGACCAAAAGGGGGGGGGTCGGCGTACCTGGGTCCGTTATTGGGGAAGGGGGGGGGGTGGATTAAACGACACACACCAACTTATAAGCGAGAACTAACCGAGGCCGAGGGAGGGACGCAGCAGAGCCGGCCTCCTCGCGTGGCGTGTACATCGCACTCGGTCTGCGCCCCACTGGCTTTGTGGGTCTGCTGCAACCCAGGAGGCATCTATGCCATAAGTGGGGACTCAGCGGTTCTAAGCGAGCACCTGCCCACGGGCCCGAAGGGCCAATCTCTGGAACGTCCCTCTTCTTCGAGCGCCGCCTATCACTGGTCTTCTTTGCCGTCGTAGGTAATCTTCGTAGACAAGGCGGCGCCTCCCAGCCTTCCTCTGTCCCAGGTAGCGAATGGCCGAAGTCTGGTAGCCGACACACTTTCACCGTATCGAGGGAAGTCCCGCTAACGGAAATATCCGTCAGGAGTATACCTCCTCCCGAACGATATACAATAACAATATCACAATAGGAATCACTTCCGACCTGATATGTGATCTGTCATAATACGAGTTTATTGCATTATAAGATTATACAAAATACAAACATCAGCCTATAATGAACGGTATGAACCATAGTAATATCACAGGAATAGGAATCCTTTCCGACGTGATAGCGATATGAATCATAATCCTAGTGATATTGCTGTATAAGACTATACCAATACCAATAATCGCCGGTAATAACAAAAACAAAATCACCAATAGGAATCACTTCCGACATGATAATCGAAATGTCATAGTACGAGAGTATTGCATTATAAGAATATACAAAATACAAACCATCAGCCGAGAAATCCGACCGGTATACATAGCATATACAAGAGGAATCACTTCCGACAGTGAATATGCGAATGTCATAGCCGTAGTGTATTGCAGTATAAGACTATACACATACAAGTGCGAGGTCGGCCGGAAACGAACTCACGATAAAACAAGTTAACTTAGACTCCAAGCCAAGTTAACGAACCAAGTATCCCCCATTCCCCCCTCTCTCACACCCCGTCTTGCGTAACATTCCTAGCGCCTCGCGCGGAGAGACACCCCCCCCAGGAGAAGGGGCAGGGAGGAAAGGGGAAAACACCCAAGGAAGGGAGGAGGGAGGGATGGGGTGGCCTCACTAGGGACGCACCCGGACAACAGTCCTGCCCTACTGAGGTCCTCCACATCGAGCCCACACACCCGCGTTGGGTTAGGCTACGGGGGAAGCCATGCACAGCCTATTGTGCTATGGGCAGCCTAGGCTAATAATGGACTTCCAAACGGATCGAGCGGGAGGAAAATCCAAACCAATATCACTCAAACCGCTAGGATAAAAGATAGGCCTGATAGACGTCGACGTCGGAAGAAAATTGCTCCTTGCAAGATTCTGAATGTCGATTTGAAAGCAGATGGGTGATTTCGGCGATGAAAAATCGATGAAATTTCCAGCCAAATGCTCATGAACTTAACCGTTCAACTGGCAAAATAGAGGACATAGGCCTTGCCAGCCCGGGACTACTGTGAAATATTGCCAGATGTTCATGGCGCGCGGTGGGGTGCAACGTTGCAATTTGGGGTAAGTTGAGTAGTGAAAGAGATTTAAAGTTGGTTCCCGCCGGGCTATTGTTTAAATGAAATACGTTTCCCTGTGGCATAGAGAGACCTCCTTTTAAGGAGGAACTGAAGAGATGACTTGGTATAGGCCATATACGTGGAAAAAAAACAGACCTGTCTTTTGTACTTTTTGATTCAATCGTCATAACGACTCGTTGACACCCTCAAGATACGGTGGACTAGGTCTTGTCCTGAGCATCGCAATTACTCTCATCACGCATTTGGTTGCCCTCTGCTAGTGTCCTTCTTGTCGTGTTGTATAGCAGTGACACAAGGCTATTATTCACCAGGTTTGAGATCCAGTGTACACCTTCCCTTATGCTACCACCTCAACTTCCCAATGCACCCAGCCCCTCGGTAAAATGAAAATCAGAGAAACGTAGGCTACCCACTGAGTATCACATCTATATGTTCATGTCGTAGTCCGTGACGTATGTACCTCTTCCCCCATGAAGAACCTCTTGCGATGGCGTCACAGATGTCGTTCTCAGCATCTCGCGTTATCTTGCGTACTTCGATACCAGATTTCCCTGTCCAAGACAGTAATAGTATACCAGAAAGCCAAAAGGCTTAGTGATGAGTCCTATGACTGTTTTTTCTGTCACCCATAGCCAGACACACGTACAATGGGACATGTATCCATCTCATTATAATAGTCACATAACGTCTGACAAATTTCCTATCTTTAAACCAACCAACTAATATGGTTCTGTACCCCTTGGTAAGTAAGCTACACACTAAATTTTCAAGGTTTTAAAACTTTGAACTCTGGTAACCTTAGATGACCTCCGACCTGACCCCAAAACATAGGGTCCATGTATCATCATGGTGGAACCAAACCAATTAGAGCCTCATGGGGTCACCCCGCCCTTTTACCTAAAAACAATAGGGGTTCTGTACTCCCATAATGAAGATACACCTAAATGTTTCACACCCATGGATCAGTACCAGCCGTAATCGGCCGGGGGTATTAGATCGTGGGTTAGGGGGTACAGAGTTGTTCAGCGGTTATGAGCCACTGGAGGGCCCTCAAAATAGACCGTTGACACTGACCCCAAGCGAAAGGAGGTTCATGGAATAATAATCATGGGGAACCAACTTATCCAAGGTAATGAGGCTTCTCCCTCCAGGTGGGGTCAAAGTTATCGTGTTTAACAAGCAAAAATTGGGCTCGAGTAGATAATTTTCCAAATTGTTCTATTTTTTTGATCACAATCCTCCTGACCCTCACCCAAAAACAATAGGGTTCTGTAATCCCCATAAGAAATCTTTACACCTAATTTCAACTTGATCAACCAAACAATTTTGGACTTATTGTATTTACCAGGTTTTCAGACTTTGACCTCTGGTGACTTCTCTGACCTGACCCCAAACAATAGTGTTCCTGTCTCATCATGGGGAAACACCATACCAAGTATGAGTTCCATCCATCCGGGTTGGGTGGTGGCGGGAGTTATCGTGTTTACAAGCCAGAAATGGCCAAAAATCAAATTTCTATTTCGACCAAATTCACCCCCGAACTGAACCAAAACAATTGGGGTTCTGTACTCCCCATAAGAAGCTAATACCCCATGCTTTGGTCAACTATGATCAGACCATACATTCTGGACTTGTCGTTAGTAACAAGGTATTTCAGACTTTGACTCTGGTGACCTCAGATGACCTCTGACCTTACCCCAAAACAATTCGTGAGTTTCATGAACTCATCATGGTGAACACACATACCAAGTTGAGCTTCATCCATACCGGTGGGGTCGAGTTATCGTGTTTACAACAAATTGGCCAAAATATCGAATTACTCACAAATTTCCTATTTTCGACCAAAAACACTTCCCGACCTGACCAAAAACAGAGGGTTCCTGTACTCCCCATAGAAAGCTTACACCCCATTTCAACTTCGAGGTCAGACCAAACCATTCTGGACGCTATCACTGTTTACGGAAGGGTTTTCGGAGAGGGGGGGGGAGGAGGGGGGGGGAGGGAGGGGGGGAGGGGGGGTGGGAACGACAAAAAGCAGGTGGGGAGAGGGAAGGGGGGAAAGACTTTGACCTCTGTGACCTTAGCTAGAACCTCAATGACCTGACTACCAAAACAATAGGGTTCATGTACTCATCATGGGGACACACATACCAAGTATGAGCTTCATCCATCCATTTGGGGTCGAGGTATCGTGTATATAGAGCAAGTGCACAAAGATGTGGCCAAAATACGAATGTTTCACAAATTTTCTCATGGTTTCGCCAAAATTTAACACCCCGACCTGGACCAAAAAACAATGGGGGTGAATATGCCTGTACTCCCCAATAAGAAAACTATACCAATATTAACAAGCTTGAATACAGACCAACAATTCTGACTTATCGTGTTACAAAAGATTAAGCTTTGACCTCTTGTGACCTCAGATGACCGCTGACCTGACCCCAAAACAAACCAAAAATTACGGGGTTTCATGAACTCATCATTGGGAACCCCCATACCAAGTTGAGGCGCATCCATCCGGGTGGGGTCATTTATCGGTTTTACAGCCAAAATTGGCCAAAATATGATTATCACAATTCCTATTTTCGCCAAAATTCCCTCCCCCTTGACCAAAACAATAGGGTTGCTGAACAGCCCCCATAAGAAGCTATACCACCCATTTCAACTTGATCAGACCAACCATTCTGGACTTACATGTGTTACAAGTTTTCAGACAAAAATTGACCTCTGGGTGCCTTAGATGACCTCTGGACCTAGACAAAACCAAAAACCATAGGGTTCCTTACTCATCATGGGGAACACCCATACCAGTTATGAGCCTACCTACCCAGACCCTGATCATTTATCGTGTTTCCAAGCTGGGCTCACACACACACCCCCAACATCACCCACCCGACGTGACTGCATAGATTCCTCTGACTCGTCAGGAATCACCTTGCTGGCCTTGAGAGGTGAGGTGCAGGAACGGTAGAGTGTCCACCTACATTGCCTGAGGCCCTGGTTCAAACCCCTGGTGTCGTCACAGACAAGCCAACTGTTCACCCCGCTCCTTTCTGTGTAGAAAGTAACTGTATAGTGAAGCGATACCCGTACTAGGATGACTAAACACAATCGAAAATGCGGATAGTGTGAAACGTTAAATGGCAATCCTGGGAGCAGGAATTCTCACTTCTGCCTGGTTACTCAAGGCACTTTTCGAAAAGAGTAGCGAGATTCGCCGGTGTCCTTCCCACCCAAAACTGGAGCCCTCTACCCATGTCCGACTAAGGATTGCCCTAGTCAGCGAAGCCCTTCGGGTGTAAGCATAACACCGGCGTATAAGTAACAGGCTTGAACACCTCTTCAACCAGGAATTCAAACCTCAAAACATTGAATGTTACATGCACAGCATGCATCTAATGTACCTCGCCTCATTGACATTTTTTAAGAACGGAATTGTTTGCATAAGTGACAAGTACTAAAATGAACCTCAATACTACATGCCAGAGCGTTTCTCCCCCACCTTCGCTCGGTGCAGCTTCACTAGGAGTTACACCTTACCTCAGGGGACACCACTGAATTCTTCCTGAGTGGAGGATGGCACGAGGACGCAGCACATGGATGGGGATCATGTTGTGGTAATCAGGTCCGAACCCTGGCAAATAGGGGAATAGGACAAAGAAGATCAGAAATCACTTTCATCATTTTCTTGCCCTTTCACAGCTTGCTCTTTTTCACGTTGGGTGGTGCCTTGACATGTTTTTTCTCATTCGAGGTATAGAGCACTGTTGTGAGACTCTCGTCGGGATATATTAGGCAGTTGAGACTAAAATTCAGCGATAACTTGACGGGCCCGAGTCGGTTTCGTAACATGGCAATTATATGAGACCAACTCTCGTTCTGAACTATGGGACCACCCCACCCGGCGGTCATTCCGATTTTCTTGAGGAACTGACTTTTCACCCAGTTTTTTTTTGCGCGTTTCGGACATGGCGACATTCGGAGACCAATTTTATTTGCTAACCAATGGACCGCAGCCATTTTGAATTCATCGACGAACCAACTTTTTCCCAGATTTGTGGGGGCTTTTGGGCATTGGCACCCGTTTGCAGACCAACTTCCGTTTTCGTCCCTTGGGAACCAACAATGGCCATATCTTCCACATAACTGCGAATTTGCCCGTTTTGGAACACGATAATCGTTTTGGGACCAACTTCCATTTTAGCCCCTCGGGACCCCACCCGGAACAGCATTTCAATTTTTTTAACAACCGTCCTTTCTAGTCAGCCTTGCACATTTCGGATCGATGCGTCAGCATTTGTTCGGGACCCACGACGTTTTCCACCTCAGGAACTGCATCCGGCAATCATTACAATTATTTTAACGAACTGACTTTCTTCAGCTTTGCACATTTTGGAACACAGCGATAACTTTGAGACCAGCCTCCGTTCTCGGCCAATGGGAACTCCATCTGACAGCCATTCTTGACTTTTGGTTAACCGATCTATTGCAATTTCGCATTTCAATAAGACACATCGATCATTGCTGGGAAGGGGGTCTCGTTGTTTACTGTTCGATTAAGCATAGATTTGTCTGAGGTTGGATGAATGTGTAACCATAGCACCCATTCACCATTACCCTCAGTCATGGGTGATCCAAAGAAACACTTGACAACATGCTCTCCTCTCCAAAGGGAACCTGCAGGCTGCACTGTAGTGTACTGCTTCACTAATATGTACAAGTCTAGCTCTAATAATAATAATAATAATAATACCACTTTATATAGCTCCTTACATAAACAATATACCTCAAAGTGTTTCACAGAAACCAGCAAAGGAAAACAAAAGTTCTGGTCACATGACACTGACTAACAATGTATAGTGCTCATAACTTCCCGTTCAGTCATACCACACAATTCTGTCTTTTTTCCTCAGGGTAGACCTCCCACTGAGCGAACGGTGTTATTTCTTATTCGGTCCGCCACGTTAGCACTATGTGAGGGGATCTTGAGAGTGCCATGGGTGCCTTCCTCAAACTGTAATATGAGAAAAGCGCTCACACCCCTGTCATATTGGTACTCACAATTGCCTGAAATCTGATTACCACCACCCAGATCAATACTGTTTTACCGTTCTTTTGCCTACCAGCGTCATCTCTTAGACCTCCCTCCATGATACCAAAAAGAAGTGCTTCGCTTGAAGAATCTTCCAGTGGAGTAGGTCTGAGTCGATTCACAATAGGGTTCGATGCTGTTACTGATTATGCCTATTGAAGATCTCCAAGTGGGTTTAGTGCTTTATTCAGAGTCCTACCAGAATAATAGTGGGACTAGCGACACCATTGCTCATCAGGCAATCATGTATTGACCCCTCTTAGTCGCATAGCTGGTAAAGCCCTCGCCCAGGGTCACATCAATACGTGGACGGTTGGACATTCAACTCACCATCCAGTTCGATACTGTCACTGTCTCTATCGTCGCCCTCTCTACGAACCTCCGCAGCGCGTAGAAGATCCGCTGCATGTTGCATGTGCAGTCCTTGATTGTCGGCGGCGGGAGCACTGGGGTCGTCAAAGTCGGGCAGTGTACGGGCGGAGGACCTTCCAGCTCGCCTGCGATACTGCTCCACTGTTGCCCCCCCGTCGGGGGGCTGGGAGGAAGAGGCCGGTGTTCGGCGAGAGGGATACTGACCTCTCTCCCCCGGGCCATCCTAGATTCTGAAAATACCCGTGTCTGCGGTCTGGTGGTCGTATCTTGTCCTTGCCTACTGCCGGTGGTCTGCACTTTGACCTGGCATGGGGGGGGTTGTTCGGCTAGGGGAATGGTGACAGCCTCTCCCTCCAATCTGCATTTCCGCTGAGAATTCCTCCGCGCGCCCATATCGGATTCAATTGGTTACTTCATCCGAACAATAATTCAGGCTCGGTCTCGTTTTCACTATGATAGCAGTTCGTCGACATGGATGTTTCAGCCACATTCGAGGAGCAGTCAGCCAGTACGAGCGATGAAGACTTGACCACGTGGCAAGGGTTCGAAAAGTCTTTGGTGGGGTCGATAACAGTTTGGGAGGCACTTTGGAATACTGATTGTTCAAGTTCTTTTTTTAGCCCCTTCAGGAATTCGAGTTCCGGGTCTCCTTCGGTGCTACCTGTGAAGAGAAAATCAGTCATTAAGTTCATCCTTACTTGTAAGTTCTATCACGTAATGTACAGGTATGTGATGTTGTAGGTATGTAGGGAAAGTAGGTAGGTAGAAGAGAAGTATGGATATTCCTTGACACATACAGTATTGACCCAAGATATTCCCTGAGACAGACAGTGAATCACCTGAGATATTTCTTGACACAGACATTCAATCACCTGAGATATTTCTTGACACACCATTCATTCACCTGAGATATTTCTTGACACAGACATTCAATCACCTGAGATATTTCTTGACACAGACATTCAATCACCTGAGATATTTCTTGACACAGACATTCAATCACCTGAGATATTTCTTGACACAGACATTCAATCACCTGAGATATTTCTTGACACAGACATTCAATCACCTGAGATATTTCTTGACACAGACATTCAATCACCTGAGATATTTCTTGACACAGACATTCAATCACCTGAGATATTTCTTGACACAGACATTCAATCACCTGAGATATTTCTTGACACAGACATTCAATCACCTGAGATATTTCTTGACACAGACATTCAATCACCTGAGATATTTCTTGACACAGACATTCAATCACCTGAGATATTTCTTGACACAGACAGTGAATTACTTGAGAAATTTCAGACACAGACAGTAGATTACCTGAAGATATTTCTTGACACAGACATTCAATCACCTGAGATATTTCTTGACACAGACATTCAATCACCTGAGATATTTCTTGACACAGACATTCAATCACCTGAGATATTTCTTGACACAGACATTCAATCACCTGAGATATTTCTTGACACAGACATTCAATCACCTGAGATATTTCCTGACACAGACGACAAGTTTGACAGCATCCTCAAAACATGCTGTGGATGGACTCGTCACATATCGCCTGGTCCTCCTGGCTGCTCTGATCACTCTGATCAACGATGTCTACAATCCATCGACCCTGGTCACTGTCTTTGCCTGGAGAGTAAAATAGGAGAGAAAAACGTCTACATGCGACAGGCAGTATACTATATAAAATATTTGCTATGGCACCACAAAATGTTTAAAGGCCAATTGTCATGTACCTATTTGCTTCATACTAGCCAGGAGAAAGCGGACAATTTGGGGGTCTGGCATTTGATTTTTTAGATATTTTGATATACCTGAAATTTTGAGGCTATCTATTCATCACGGGCGGAACGATGCAAGGCCTGCCCATAGACACCACATTTTCAAACGTACAAGTTTTTACAGTGCCTTTGCATTAGAGGGGAATCTGCGGCTCCCCCGTGATGTCACCAAGGAAATTTTTCAATAGCTATTGTGCCTTATCAGTAACACGCTAATCACTGATTTCGTCCCTGGAGTTTCGGCTGCCATAAAGTAATACACAGGAAGTACCACAAGTCCAGTCCATGATTACATGAACATTGGCCTTTGTGATTTCTAGCCTGTAAGTTCTAATCAGCACAGTCGTGAAACTGCAGATCAACAGTTACAGCAGATACAAATCTCTGAAACCTTCAGCTTCTCCTTGATGCTCTTTCTCCTTTTTCTTCCCCCCGGGTCCTGTGGAGAATCTTGAACCCCCCCTGTGCGTATCATGACGCAAATTCACTCTCTGGGTTTCTGGGATCTCGCTGCTCCTAAAACCACAACAATATCTGTGAAGCACTCTTTTCTATGATGTGGATGAATACTATACGAGCGCACTCAGATATCAAAATAAAAATAGGCCTTCCACGACTACTTTCACCTCATGAATTTCAGCTTATAAATTTGTTGTGTTCCTACAATGCAATAACATTGTAATCGTTGGCACTGCTCACTGGTGTCACCAAAGCGAGTTTGACCGAAATCAGATCCATACGACTGTCAAGTAGTGGAACACTTCATAATTTTTCTATTCAAATTTTCATTTGTAAAGTTATATGGCATCAATATCAGAAAATCAAGACCATTACTTACTATGGAGAACCACCTGAGAATGGAAACAGCTCTTATCACTTTAACAAGCATTTTTCAGCAAAATTGCTCTAGCCACCCCCCCCCCCTTCCCCCCCTCTGCATCACCCACACTGACCCCTTACATGCATAACACCTGTAGATTTCTTTTGCATCTGGGGAGGAAGGAATCTGATGAAGGACCACCACAGGTGTTTCGCCTGGTTGTGCAATCAGAGCCAAGGATAATAGGCTTCAATGTAAATCATGTAAAAATGTAAAAATGTAAAAATGTAGTGACCTCGAGTCTCTACCCCACTGTAAATTTATCTCAAGGTAGACCACATCTACCCTAAGGTTCGTTAAGATCCAACAAACACCCCAAAGCGACCCCTATGTTTCTGTGGTCGCGCATTGGTCCAATCTCTAAAATGGAATTACCGCTATCTACAGATTACCCAGTCTTAAAGGCCAATGGTCATGTAAATATGACGGACTTTTGATACTTTTATTCATTACACTATGACAGCAGAACCCCCAGACCAAATTCCAGCCGATTGCGAGTGTAGCTTTAAGGGCCACATCAGCTATGTCAAAATTTGCCCTGTGACATCACGGGGGAACTTCAGGATCACCTTATACAAAGTCAAATTAAACCTTGTTTTCTTTTGAAAATTTACCATACAAACTATCGATTGGTCCGAATTGAAGCCGATGAAATCGTTTCACAGAAATCAAAGAATGATCTCATTCAATTTCTAAGTGAAAAGCGTATTTCCTCCTTTCTGTACAATGGCACAAAAACTACACATCACTGTGTAGGGTCATGCTCATCTTGCATCCTTACCCCTGTGGATGTTCCATGATTCCTTGAATTTCTCAAGAGTAAATTGAAATAGCTCAACAAGGCAACATGCTAGAACCTAGAATTTGGGTGTGAGGTTGTGATAGTCCTCTTTTCAACCTGTGCTATTTTGAAGCAAATCTGTGACATGACCACTGGCTTTCAACATACATCTCATTATGATGAGGATCCTGTTACTCTATTATTATTTCCCATACTATTCCTATTGCCCGCCCAAGTCCCCTCATTAACCACCGCCTCAGACAACTTAGAACACTTAGCGAAGGCAAGAAGAATACTTTTTTTGTGAGTATTTTTCAGGTTGAACCACAGTTCTCACCGATGAAGGCCCTGGCTGCACAGACACTCGTTCTGCCAGAACGCCTCTTTGCTTCCTTGACGCCAACCGTCCTCGTTTCCCTCCTCCCTGACTTTGGATTTCCCTCGAAATGTTCATAGCTCTCCAAATTTTCGGATTCCCCGCTGGGGAGGGTACCGATGATGGAGCGCTGTCACCGTTGTCTCTCCGCGGTGTGTACCTGAAAGAAACCTTCCCGCAGATGGCGAGAAGACGGCATCGGACACTGCAGAGGTCGACCGACAAGGCGATAGGGTGTCGCCAGAGTTCAGGATCACCACGCCATCCTTCCGCATGGAATGTATTGGGGAGAATCCTGGAATGGGGGCCGACATTTCAAATCTTGTGTGCACCGCATAGCTGTGCTGGAGGCAGCAGGCGGCATCGGCTCGACGAGCCTCCGGTCCAGAAACTCGTCTGCGAGCTCAGGTGGAATACACCAATGTATATCTGAAAACAATGACCACAGGGATGTTATTTTTTAGCATCTGTGAGATTTTCTGTCATCTAGGTTTCACCTTTTTCTTTCATGACTAAAGACTATACCTACACAGGAAGTACCAAAGTCCAGTCATGATTACCGGACATTGACCTTCCTGATGCTCTAGCCTGTAAGTTCAGGGCAATTCTGTGAACACTTTGTCTATGGATGGTGGATGAATACTATATACGCACACTCAGGTTCTTGTCATAGGCCTTCCCCGACTACTTTCACCTCATGAATTTCAGCTTTAATAGTTTACTGAGGTCCAATGATGCAATAAACATTGTAATCGTTGCAATGCGTCCTGGTGTCACCAAAGCGAGTTTGACGAAAATCGATCCATACGAACTGTCAAGAAGTAGACACTTCATAATTTTCTTTCTAGGCCTTTTTTACACACGAATTTCAACCTGATCAGACCATCCATTCTGGACTTATGGTGTTTTAAAAGAATTTCAGACTTTGACCTCTGTCTGACCTCAGATGACCTCTGACGGACTCCAAAACAATCGGGTTCATGTACTTATCATGTGGAACACCACGTATGAGCTTCATCCGCGGTTGGGTGAGTTATGTTTACACGCGCGTCACATACATACACACACAACAGCATACATACACACACACACTGTCCATGACTGCAATAGATTCCTCTGCTTCGTCCAAGGAACAAAGAGTGCTAATCGCCAGAATGGATGGGATTTTTTTCTTCTACACCTCAGTTATGCATTTTCATTCAGATGCCAATTATTGTTCATTTTTGATCGGTCTTACATACGAGCTTCAAGGCATATCGCATGCGTGTGAATACGGCTACTTTTGCGTGTAAAGGCACAGCTTCAGTCTTGCACACTTGCCGGTGAGTGTAGCGAATGCGAGGTTTTTCATTTTGTTGAATTTTTGGAGTCACAATATTTGGGATTGCAACTTGGTGATTCAGTTATTTCTACATGTCTTGGTGACGTAAAACTTGCTACATTTCCTTATTCACAGAAAAACGAAACCTTTTTTTTACCACTGCTCTCAGAATGACACTGCGCCAAAGAAGCCACAGTGTCGAAGCTGCGCCACAGCAAGCGTAGCAGAATCACTGATCCCCACTCTTCTCCCCCATGGATGTATCACAGGGGAATTTTGTCATCATATTTTTGTGCCCCGATTCACACACTCCTATCAACTGGAGTAACAGTCCAAGTCAACTTTTGACAATATACCCATTACCTGGCCCCTGTCTTCAGGTTAGTTCCATGCCCTAACTAACAAAATTCTGGTTTAAACTGTCTGTAATTCACGCAGGACACTACCCACGTGATAGTCGCCTCTAGTGCTAACATTGCCAAGTGATCAACAAGAGCTTTTAAAAAATGCCTCCTGCTATAAATTAATAATCACTCACCTATAGAGTCTAGCTGTTCAAACTGTATACTTCCAATACAATTATTGGCCGTCTTCTATCGAAGATTTGCATTGGGCTACATGCCTGCCGAAAGTGAAGTTGACAAGTATGCGTGGTACCGATCACAGCAGTTTCAAAAACCTTGCGCGGATATCGATAATTCCCAGCTTTTGGTTCTCGGGTAAATTACTCAATGTTCTACCCCTCACATTTCAAATGCAAGATTGCTTCATGCTCGCTCTCAAACTACACTCGAACATGCCTAGGTCATCTTGTTACCGTGGGTAGCAATATGAATGACTCTCTCAGTGTGTTTTGATTAGAAGGCAACATAGCCAAGTCATAAAATAAGAGCCGGCTCCCATTTAAATATTAGTGTATTGGTTGAACTCACTTGCTTGAAAGCATTCTAGGAATAGAATCCTTGTATTGAAAGCTAGTTGACCTTACAAACATCTCTAAATGTTACATTACAAAATATATATTTATTCAGAAATTCATATTGTCAGGTACCTGATCAGCTAAAATTCAGAACTTTGACTATACGTGACTGCCAATCCTGCTGTAGTCCCCCGAGTGCTTGATATGGAATGCAGGTGGGGCGGGATAATACGGGGGGGACGGCCGTGATGGTCCGAGCAGCTACTTCTCGTCTTGCTTGGGTTTGCCTGATGCACTGCGAGTTCAAGTGGAAAGATCAGATTAGGCCCTCCTAAAGGAACAAATGATGGTTTGTTGAATTTTTCATAGTGCTCAACATGTAGACCTTCAGGCTGACGAAAAGAGAGGGCAATGGGTCGCCAATCTACTTTTGTGTGTTTGCCAATATTCAATGACCTGTGGGTGGTATCAAAGACTTTTGTCAAAAGCAGTTTGCGGTGCATGCGGGATAGTTTTGATGCAGGCTGGGATACTTCATGGGGCATTTATGTTAGCTTTATTGAGAAACTTGTGAGTTGCTAATTATCTTATTCATTCTCTGTGCATATTCTCTCCCAATTTAGTTATTTTGTCCCCGATACTTTTACGTCTTTATGTGACAAATCTTATAAGTGTGCTGTTCTCGTCCTGAAAACCCCATTTTTTATCCACTGATTCCTACTTGGCCTTCCATAGATTGAAACTTTGCCCCCTGAGCCAGACCACAATACATTGCAAGAAGAGGCTAGTGCGAAAAGGTCAATATGGGTTGAGCTTTGTGAAAAAGAAATCATCTGATTGGGCATGACTGATTCCTGCAGTCCAAATGTAAAAAACAAAAGCAAATTAAGAACTTCACGTGCCCAAATACTGATGACAAAAGGTTTCACCTTTTTGGAGACATCACCCCGGGGATATGCGACGTATGTCTTGTATTCTGATAGAGATTGTCCAGGTTCCCTCAGTCCACAATTTGACTGCATGTTGCTTACAGTACATGATCTCACACACATTAAAGACCAAGATGAATGTAATATCTATTACTCAGCTGAATATACAGGAGGGGGGGCCTCCCCCTAAGCAAAAGCTCGCTGAGTAAATAACATTCAGTGTACAAGAAAAAATCAAAGTGAACAAATAGTATTTGTGGCATAAATGATATATCGTGCAGTTGGTGAACCTTTAAGTGGCCTCAACTTTTGTTGGGGCTAAATGGTGTCCACAAGGCACATGCACAAGTTTGATTGACCTTTACCAGGGACTAACAATTTGAGGGAGCTATGCAAATTTTACTCCCCGTCTAAATTATTAAACAAAGTTTGTTTATATTCAACAAAAGTTCGTGGAAAAAAAAAAAAAAAAAAAAAAATATGCAAATGCGACAATGACCTTGAAATTACCTTGCCAGGAAAAGACCAATGTAGACAGTTACACTCCAAGTTTTCCCCTTTTCCTGTTGAAATCAGAGAGACTTCACAAGTTTAAACGAAGTGGCGAGTGTTGGGAGTAAGCGCTAACACGTGAACTTTCGGCAGTAATGCAGTCGGCAGCGGTAAACACACCCAAACCACCCCCCGGACACTCCTTGTGTCACCAAGATATATAATGACACTCACTGAGATATCACCAACTCTTCTCTGAAGTACCCTGCTGCAGTGATGTAGGTAGCAATTTTAGGGACGGCTAAAATTGGCACCAATGGCAGTCAATTTACTTAAGTGACAATAATGGCAATCAACGTTGTTTAAGGGGTGTAAAAATAGAATTTATGTATCTCAGTGCTGTGGCAGGTCCTAATTTGCTGTGAGTGCCGGTTGGTGGGGCCGAGTGCTGGCGTGCACCAACCAGCAAAGACCAGGTAGCTACACCCTGCCCAGATGCCTAGCGTGAATGAAACTAGCTCCAGGGCACTGCGTGGGGATAGGGGTATCAATTCAAGGCCAAATGTCAGGTTGTATGAAATGGCCAGTCAGGACACTCAATAATAAAATCAATACAGAGGAACCACTACTTGGCACAGCCTAAAGTACGAACGAGGGGGTAATGACAATGCCTCTGTAACCTGACACAGATGAAAAGAGGGCATGATTAATAATACACCCCAAACCAAAAGTGGCGATTCTGGCATGTTCCTATTTTTAGTTATTATTTACTAATTTCCCCCAACTGAGACGTTCCCCCAGGGTTTAACGATGCAAGGTCGCCCATTGACTTTACACAGTAAATGCGATATTTTGCACCATTGGAAACCAAAAATGTGGTTTATATTTAAATGAAATTGTTCTTAATATCTTGTAACAAATTGTGTAAATTTTCAATTAGAGTCAATTGTAGTTCTCTTGTAACTAAGTTGTGAAAAAAGCTAGAAAATAAATGTTTTGATCGACCTTGTATAACACAAGGTCACCGCTTAACTCTCTGTGACGTAACCGGTGCACATCGCGATAGCAGAATTGCCCCCTTATCACACTCAAATCAGCTGAATTTTTTCCTGAGTTTGGGTTCTATAAAATGTACTTGAATATTAAGACACAAAAATATAACAGTCATGAAAAAATTCACTAAGTTCAGAGTCTATCTGATGACAACAATTTGAACGTCTCTTGTGTAACTATCCCTTGCTCTGTATCTTGGTACTACTCCACTGATCGTGCCCTCCCCCCGACGCCCTCCCCCAGCTCCCCCCCGCCCCCCCTTCCCCCCACAATCTCATTTGGAGTCGCTTCAAAGAAAGGAGGGTTCCTCTCGGACTATTTCCAGAGATTAGTTTCTTGGCTTCCCATACCTTCTGGCACCTCCGTTACAATTCTGGGGAGCCCTTCTCTATTTCGGGTAAACTTGCACGGCTGACCCCGCTAGTTTTAAAGATGCTGACTAGATAGCTGTTACATGGATGTTCATATGTTCAGAAAGAGCCCCACTTATGGTAATCTGTTAAACGTGGCGTTTAGTAGAGTATGGGTGGCATGTAAATCCATTGTAGGTGCAGGGCAAATTCCATTTGCACTTTCGGCCTCATAACGGATACAAAACCACATGCCATACAGTTTAATGATGAGTTGATCTGTAATCGTCTCGTTTCAACTAGCAGTGCCAAAAGTCTTCAGATTATATCCCCACAACCACAGAGTGTCCAAGGATATCATGGTTTTGCTGTGTTGTACGCCCCCCTCATCGTAGGTAGTACAATAAACTCTTCAAGCTATGACGAGACTCGAAACTTGTATGTTTTCTTTAGAGAAACTTGAACGGGCTGGGAAAGTGGGCGATGCCACATGAATCTCGCCCTCTTAATAATTTGCCCAATTTTTTCAACGTTTTGTGGGGTTTGTCCGATTTGGACAAAACTTGGACGGTGACTACATTTGGTTCACAAAACTGTGGGTTGTTTTTAGGCATGACTTTTTTGGGCAATTCTTAGGGTTTGTCAGACTTGAATGAAATTTGGTAGATGAAATGTGGCTTCTTTTGGTTCCGACAAAAGTTACCATCATTTGAAGGTCACCAGATTTTTCTGATCAGAAAGATGTAGTTTCTTCAGAGTAGTGTTCTTCTGGCCAATGACTATTTGCATCATATTAGGCATTTGTGTTATATGTCTTCTGAGTTGGGTGATTTTAGTTTCCGGCAATGTTCCTATCATTGCCAGTTCCAGTTGTATTATTGTGCAGTGAACAATGAATCTAATCTAATCTAATCTGATCTAGTGTTTGCACAGTGAAGCATGTCTAGTTGTGGATTGATCCACCTGCTCCAAGGCTTATGAGGGGGGCATAATGTTACATGTGTATAGCAAAGGAGCGTGGGCCCTTCTGCACTTTCCTAGTACGCTCCGCCTCCTTGGACCGTATCTCAATCGGAGCCACACCTAATAATGATGATCACTAGACATGTGCAGGTGGGAAAACCGCTAACGTGTATATCCCTGTAGAAATTACCTTCGTGGACCTCATTTAAAAAAGCACTTTACAAAAACCTACAAAATAGAAGGCAACAGACATGCATGGATGCCCACATTTTAACCCTTCCGAAATTCTACTAGGGTAGATATGTTGTACCAATTTAGATCAATTCAGAAGTTTCTGGCAGCATGAACACAAGCCCCAACCAATAACCCAACACTCAGCACAGATATAATGAATAAACTTGCATCATAGTACAAAATACAAGTAACCAGGGGTAGCGGTTAAAGGGGTTTGAGGGTCCATGAGGGTCCATAAGGGGTTCAAAATTGCACTATATTACTGTAACTTGTGTCCCAGAACATAGTGCCCATGAACATTGAAGTTGTTCGATTAAAAAAAAGTTTGTGAAAAGTAAATAAAAAGAAGGCCGCCAGGTGGGGTCTGATGGGGGCAAAACTAAAAGTCTATCCCACGTTCAGAAATGCGTCATCTGCTATAGAGAATGTGGTAGAACATTTCACGATGGCCGCTACGCTATTGTCGGCGGGGAGAACGAAGGAGGGGGCTGGGCGAAGCCAACTTTCGAACAACCCCCTCACATTCGAAGGCCGTGTTGCACTGTTTCAAAACATCGGCAAATGTGGTCGTAAGTTATTATATTACGGCCCAACATGAACATTTTTTGGCACAGGATACGCCAGCGGCAGAGACAACCCCCTGAGAGGGGATAGAATGAGTGACACCTACAGCAGACGTAACTAAAGTTGAAGAGCAGTCGGAGGAACTGAAGAGGAAGCTGGTTTCGAAGGCCAATGCAGACAGATGATGTTAATGTGGGTCTGCCATCTACATCAACTGATAGTCTAGCCGCTGAATTCTTGATACATTGGTGACAAAGGTATCAGGGGACTTGATGTATTATTCAGCAGTTTGTTTGACAGAGTTGGGGCAAATGTGTACAAGCAGGGTTCACGATGATCGGGGGCCCAGGGAATATTGGCCCCCAAAATTCATCAATACCCAGGTCCTGAAGAAATTGGATAAACCAGGGGCTATTTTTTCGGAGGGCTCATTTTCTGGGTCTCCACTTGGTGACATTAGGTAGGTTCCTAACTAACAAATGCGCAAGCCCCTAGTCCAATGTTTGTTGCAGACTGACACATTTATGAGTAAAATGTGAGCTAGGTTTTAATAGCCTCTAGGGTTGATTTTCTCATTTGAAGCCCTGGTCCCTCCTCAAGCCGAGTTGATAAAGAGAGCCCCTGGTCCTACCCAAATAACTCCATGGTCCCATGCCTGATTCCACAAGCCAGGGGCTCTTCCTTTTGTAACGTACCCCTTGACTCGATTGTTGTTTCGATCCCTGTGTACAAGCCATTCAAATGATGGTTGATCTTATCTACGTACTTCCCACTCAGTCCAACTGATTTCGTGAAACGCTGACCAAACTGACCTTAAGAATCATAAAGATGCTGCCTAGATTCACCGGTTCAGGTTGACACATCTACGGTAGACATTTGATTAATCGATGGAGAATGGATCCTCCTCGGGTGAATGTACTGTTACTATTAAATCCACATCTACTCACAACCATTTGGAGAAAACTCATGCCCAGTCTACATCAGTTGCGCTCGAGTAATAGGCCTAATTGAACTGTTTGGGAAATTAATCACAAATCACATCAATAATTCATAAAGTTACCAGCACATATACTAGATTTTTGAGTGTCCATCCGTCGCCAGCTGCATACGGCGAGATGGAGAGCCAGGTTGATCTTCGCCTCCGTCGAACCACTGCACTTCAGAGACCTACAGAGAAATCGGGAGGGTTGATTACCATTAGAGCAGACTCGACTGCAGACGGCAATTTTTGGCCAACACGAAAATGACCTTTGTTTTCAGTTGGCGCAGTGTACTGGGATAATAAAATAGAGCAGTAGTATGAATTTGGGGGGGGGGGGGCATTTAGTTGGCGGCACCTTTGAGGGAACTCTTGGACTTGTACAGTACTTCTTCTCCACTGCGGGTTATGAGAGCAAGCAGGTTTTATTCACTGATCAATGAACTAACTAGTATATGTCCTCTATTACATCCAGTATAGGCAAAGACAGAGTGATGGGGTTGCTTTTTGCCATCTTCTGAACCTAGATATTCATGATGACCCATGCCACTTGAGACATTATTTTAAATACCTTAAAGATGCTATTTTTAAACCATCAGTGTATAATAAGCGATTTGATTGCATTGTTTGTGACATGCCAAACATTACCTTCATGACAGCAAGAGAGCTGTCCCTAAATAACCAGATTCAGTCAATAGGTTAGCAATCTCAATATCATTCTTTCATTTTGACACCCACTTTCTTCTTTACATTACAACTAGTGCACTTTTGTTTTGTGCCCAACTGAGAGTATCTCTGATATGCCTCTTTCCACTTGTTGGTTTCCATTTTGCAGGGAAGTCGAGGGCCGAGCTTCTATTTTATTTGGGTTTTCCTTAGCATAATTTGGCAGGGTTGGTCGATTTAAATCACGTCGATTTGAACACTGATCCAAATCAAATGATTCTTTTTTTTAACTCAACTGATTTTAAATCAACTTTCTTTTCAAAGATTTCCCTCTTTGTCAGGCAAAGTAAGTTAACGTGAAATTATATTGGAATGATTATATAAATACCAAAATAACACTGCAGAATTATTCACACATGAAGGTAATTCCTACCCTAACATTCAATATTTTAACAGCATTTCACAAGAATTAGGTTACCCGCTCCCCAAATCACATGTTTTAATCATATTTTTTTTTTGGCTGGAATTTGAATGCCTGATAAGGTACTTCTCGGCTCTCTCCTCAACTTTAATGCATGGTCTTTCATATGTATAGTTTATTATGATGGGAACAGGGACAGTATAGCCAGACTGTACTAAAATAGGCCTAATATGAATACAGCAGTATTCGTTTTATTAACAAGGCGATCGCCCCCAGTGCCCTCTCGCTGTTGCGCGATCAGTGATTTTTCTTTTAGTCCCATGCAACCATTACAAGTAAATTATACACAATAGCCAACGGAAAATTCCATTGACTCAGTTTCTGACTTCAAATATTCCAATACTCTTCGAAAGGTTCATGAAATAAACACATTTTGAAATTTGGAATGAGCCATGCCAAGTAATACACACTGAATGACCTCCAGTCTTGTAATAATAATGTAATAATATTCATAATATGCAATTTTATATAGCAATAATTATAGAAATAATAGTGGTGATTGGAATGAAAAAATGACACTTTAGCATATGCATCTATTCATCAAAGAGTAATGCACTTATATATACACTACTACTACTACTTCCAGTAACCTCCGAGGCGTTCACACACTCCCTCTCACAGCTACTTGCAGCATTCTCTGTGGTGTAACATGACACCCTCAGGCTGTTTGCTGTTTGACAGGCCCTCACTGTATTGCTGGACTAATATGGCTATATATAGGTTATATACAGTAGTGTGATCCACTGTAACTCAGCGGCTCAATCAATTGTGCAAACCATGGTACTCTACATTTTGTCAAAAAGGTATGACCATGAAGTTGAAATAGACAAATAAATGAATCTTCTGTCTGTTACAGATAGATAATACTGTTAAGATGAATGGAATCATACCTTAGAGGTTGTACAGTTGAAAGATGGAAGAGTAAAAATTCAATAGATGGTTTCTGCTATATTGATAGTGATGCTGAGCTGACTATACCATTCTTACAGGGTACCTAGAGGGAAAATAATAACAAAAATTATGGAGTTTTTGTTGGGGCTATTTACTAATTTTCAATACTTCTCCCTTAAGATTCGGATATTGAGGTGCCTTTGATAACATAAACAGTTTTAATAAATATTCCCACTCATAATGGCACCTATTCTGGAACATCAGCCATATCACATAACAATCTATCTTTGGAGGCTATTGCAGGGACTGTTATTATTTTTTGGCATATTTGGGTCATAATGACCTTGAATGACCTATGTAATTAACTTAACAGTTTTTATGAAAATGTTACCATTGTAATTGATGCTTGTCCTGTCCCCAAATTCCAGCCATATCCACACATTTCATTAGAAGGCTGTTGCAGAAATGTTATTATTTGGCAGTTCTTGTCCATGAGTGGCCTTATAAGACCTTGAATGACATGACGGTTTTTTTTGAACTCAAAAGCCAAAAGGAATTAGTGCACTTCCTTGACTCTCCTGACAACCTATAGCCAGACACAGGCAAGTAGGAGATTGTACCAGCTTTATGACCTCTTCTCTGTATGATTCTTCTGACCTGACCCAAACACGATGAGGTTCATGAACTCATCATGGGAACACACATCCAGTATGAACTTCACTCCATCCAGGTTGGGGTCGGTTTATCGGTTCAAGCCAAAATGGCCAAATTTTGACTTTTCACACAAATTTCCTATTTTTGACACAAAACTCACCCCCGACTATACCAAAACACAATAGAGTCCCTGTCCTCCCCATAGAAAGCTACACCAAATTTGAACCCGATCGAACCGACCCATTCTGGACTTTATCGTGTTCACAAGGTTTTCAGACTTTGACCTCGGGTGGACCGCAGCTTGCCCTCGTGGCCTGACCCCGAAACAATAGGGTTCATGTCTCATCATAGGGAACACACATACCAGTATGAGTTCATCCATCCAAGTGGGGTCGAGTTTCGTGTTCACAGGCCCAAATAGGCCAAATTTCCGACTTTTCACAATTTTCTATTTTTTTTTTGGACCAAAATTCACCCCCCGACCTATATCAAAACCAAGGGTTCCTTACTCCCCATAAGAAGCTCCCCCAATTTAAACCCGATCAGACCAACCATCTGGGACTTAAATCGTGGTTCGCAAGGTTTTTCATACTTGACCTCTGTGACCTCAGATGACCTCTGACCTGACCCCAAAACAATAGGTTCATGTACTCATCATGGGGAACCCACATACCAGTATGAGCTTCAACTAATCCATCAAGTCGGGGTCGAGTTAATCGTGTTCACAAACCAAAATTGGCCAATTATTGGACTTTTCACAAATTGTTTCTATTTTTGACCAAAATTCAACCCCCGACCATACCAAAAACAATAGGGTCTGTACTGCCCCATAAAAAAAAAAAAAGGCTACACACCAAATTTGACACTGATCAGACCAACCTTCTAGACTAATCTTGTTCACAAGGTTTTCCAGTACTTCGACCCTCTGGTGACCTCAGATGACCCTGACTACCCCAAAACAATATTGTTCATGGTACTCATCATTGACACACATAACCAGTATGAGCTTCATCCATCCAAGTGGGGTCGAGGTATCGGTTCCACAAGCCAATTGGCCAAATTCTCAACTTTTCGCAACTTTCCTATTTTTCACCGAAATTCCCCCCGACCTAGACCAAAAAATTAGGGTTCTTGTACTTTCCCCATAGAAGCTACAACAACCAAATTTGAACCTGATCAGACCAACCATTCTGGACTTCTCGTGGTCACAGGTTTTGCAGACTTTGACCTCTGGTGACCTCAGATGACCTCTGACCTTACCCCAAAACAATAGGGTTCATTTACTCTAGGGGAAACCATACCAAGTATGAGCTTCATCCATCCAAGTGGGGGCCGGATTATCATGTTCACAAGCCAAAAGTGGCCAAATTATGACTTTTCACAAATTTTTCTCTATTATTCGACCAAAAAGTCACCCCGCCTATACCAACAACAATAGGGGGGAGGTTCCTTACTCCCCTAAGAAAGCTACACACCAAATTTGAACCCGATCAGACCAAACCCACCATTCTGGACTTAATGGTTTCACAGGTTTTCAGACTTTACCTCTGGTGACTCTCAAATGACCTCTGTCTTGACCCTAAAACAATGAGTTTCATGAACTCATCATGGGGAACATACACATACCAAGTATTCCCTTCATCCATCCAGTGGGGTCGAGTTTCGTGTTCACCAATCCAAAGTGGCCAAATATTTGACTTTTCACAATTTTCCATTTTTGACCAAAATTCACCCCACCCCGACCTATACCAAAAAACAATAGGGTTCCTGTACTCCCCATAAAAAGCGACACACCAAATTTGAACCCGTCAGACCAACCATTCTGGACTTATCGTGTTCCCAAGGTTTTCAGACTTGACCTCGGGTCCCTCAGATGACCTTTATCTGACCCCCAACACATAGGTTTCCTGTACTTCTCATGGGGAACCACATACCAAGTAATGATTTCCATCCAATCCAAGTTGGGGTCGATTATCGGGTTCACAAGCCCAAACTTGGCCAAATTACACTTTTTCGCAAATTTCCTATTTTGACCGAAATCAACCCCCCGACCTAGAGACCAGAAACAATAGGTTCCCTGTACTCCCTAAGAAAGCTACACACCAAATTGAACCTGATCAGACCACCATTCCTGGACTATCGTGTTCACAAGGGTTTTTCAACTTTGACCTCCTGGTGACCTCAGATGACGCTCTGACCTGCCCCAAACAATATGGGGGCATCGCACTCATCACATGGGAAAACCCATACCAGTCTGAGCTTCATCCCTCCAAGTGGTGGTCGAGTTATCGGGGTCACCAACCAAAATTGGGCAAGTATTGACTTTTCCACAAATTTTCTATTTTCGAACCAAAATTCACCCCGCCCTATACAAAACAATAAGGTTCCTGTACTCCCCATAAGAAAGCTCACACCACATTGAACCCGATCAGACAACCATTCTGACTTATGGGTGTTCACAATGTTTTCATGACTTTTACCTCGGTGACCATCAGATACCTCCTGACTGACCCCAAAACAATAGGGTTCATGTACTCATCATGGGGAACACAAAAACCAAGTATGATCTTCAGCATCCATCCGAGTGGGTCGAGTTATCGTGTTTCACAAGCCAAAATGCAAAGTATTGACTTTTTTCACAATTATTTGACTTTTCACAATTTGCCTATTTTTGGACCAAATTCACCCCCGCCTTAAACAAAAACCAAAGTTGTGTGGTGAATTCCTTGCCATATACGTATCCAAGAACTTTTTACACCTTGTCCTAAGCCGCCTTACGCAGCATTTTAACAATGCCAAGTACTGTGGGTTGTTATAAAAATGTAATGTTGGGGGTGCAGACTAGAACATCGACTGCCGCCATAGTTTTATACACAATGATCTTAGGGGCTCCAATTGAAATGCAGGAATAATAAATGTATGAACTATTTTATAAATTTCAACATTTGCTCCAAATCATTATGAAATTGTGACAGCATAATAATACATTTCTTGACAACGCCTGAAAATGACAAGGGGTATAATTCTCTTCCTATACTAGGGCTTGAGGTGAACCAGAACGAACTGTGTTATGTTCTCATCATGCACATGAACCTTTCTCTAATATATGCAAATTTGTGAATGCTAAGCTAGCTGGCCGTATGATCTGATCATGTTCTGGCACCCACGTAGATAGTCAGCAGATTACCATGCAAGGGGAACGGATCGAGTGCATGGCATCACATGGAAAGACCTGGGTGGATGTACAATTACTTGCAGACGAAGAATATGCGGAAAACAGTAACTGCGTAATGACTTAGGCCTATCCTCACCGACAACGGAAAATATAGGCTGAGTTTGGGTGTACTCCATATCAGTCTATAGGTCTAGGCTAGGCCAGCTTTTAGCCTATGCATGATTACACAACAACCTAGCCTATGCCTACTGCCTAGGCTACACAATTAAAATTTGGTTTGATGAATTGTATATATTCACCCAAGCCCAATGAGTTTGCAATCTGTGGTTTTCTCAATCCCAAGTCCAAAATGCCACAAGGTCACTGCAGCTACGGTCACAGGACACAACAAAGGAGTCGGCAGCAGTGAATTAGCCAGCCCCTATTTGTGAGACAATGTCGCATAAACAGCTGCCGAATGTCCCATAAAAAAATCTGACAAGCGAATTCTACGCGGGTGTAAATTTAAAAAATCCCTCAGAACATTTTAAGCCGTTTTTTCCTGGCACAATTAACATCCTAATTGTCCTTTTTGCGTTCGGACTTCCTTCATCACATTTCACAACCTTTTATTTTGCTTTTAATTTGATCGCCGCCTCCTCTGTGGCAGCCTCGACTAAGCTATAGCCTACTTTCATGTATGATACGGAGCAGCCAGACTTGTAAACTCTATTGCGGTGTCCATCACTCGTTGCCCGTAATCATGACTTTCCTCACCACTTGTGGATTGGCAAATTGGCAATTTTTCTGAATGGCAACCCCCATGGGCAAAATCAAACACTCCCAGTGTGACAAAATTATGAGAATATAAGGAAGCTGTTAATAATGGTTTTGTTCTTTTATCATAAACTTATCTAACTAATGAAAAGGAAAATAAATCATTTCTAGTTTCCATGGAAAACTTTTTTCAGAATGTTCGACGATATACATTACTGCACGTCGTTATCGGTTTCCGCGAAAAGCTCTCATCATCGACGCTCAGCGTAAACCACTTTTTTACCTCAATGTGTCGTTAAACCAAAGCTCATGTGCATGAACTTGACAAGTGCACCTCTGATTGACTCATGGACTACACTGTTGAAAAGGCATCATTTATCATTGCATACGGCAGAGGCATCACAAATGTTGGATGGGCAACTTGTTGCATGCTCCCAAGCTTTTGTGGAATTCATTTGTCAAACTACTAAACTTGGTGCGGCAGTTTTATAGTAATACGTTCTTCTGGTTCCAGACCACCGCGCGTTTATTTTGTCAAAATACACGGCGCAAGCAGATATTCGATTGCGGGCGATTAGTGACTATAATTATAGAGTCATTTACGCTGGGTTTGGTGTTAGTATTACTGCAATGAACCCGCATGAGATTCACGTTAAAAACAAATTAAAAAAAGGTAAGAAATACAAATGAAAAATAACGAAGTACAAAATAGAAAACATTTTGTCATCACTCAACATTTTTGTGTTTTATTAGTGAGGAATCCGTCAAATATCGCACCACTTGCGATCTAGGCACTTCTCATATTCCAAAATTTTCAAAGGGGAGGTGGAGACCCCCTCCCCTTAGACCCCTCCCCCCCGACCACATACCAGTAATGTCCGCATTGATAAAACATCCTGGTTAAAACCCGCAGGCAGTCCAAATGCCATAAGGCAAATGTCATATCCTGCCTTTTCCCCAACTCCTTACTTCCACTCAGTATTGTTTAAAACCCTTAATTAAACCAGGAGCCATTATTCGAACACGATGGAGTAGGGGGGGGGGGGGGGAGGACTTGATCGTGACTTTCATTTTCATCTGACCCATTTTGCTCCTTTTGACTTGGGTGCTCACACAAAACTGACTAAAGGGATCAACCCTCTATCACACAGTGCCACAGACACCTACCCGCGTTTTACACATTCAATTTGACAGTGTGGATCTCGATTACATAACAAGATAAGAGTGTGAAAGCTATGCCCAATTTTGCAAGTTACCCCAAAGGTTAACTTGACTGTCTGGACCTGTTTCAGGTAATTTGATTATTGGGCCACTTTCAAAATTTTAAAAGTGTTTATCTTTCCCGTAGTTAATTTGTAGGAAATTAGATTTTTTTTTTCAGTGAGAACCTTTTTGGGCTCCCCCCCCCCTCTCAATATTGCACCTATGGCACCCATTGCATGCATAAGGAGGGGCAGGCACCACTTCTAGGTCCATTTGGGGTAAAAGAGAAATTTTGAAAAATAGGCACATCTTTTTTTAGATGTGACCTTTGACCTTTTGACCTCTTCATCGGATGTAGTGTGTCCTGCTGAGTTCTAAAAATCCCCCTGACAAATCATTATGAACTCCTAAACTGCACAACGTTTGATAGAAAACTTTGACCGTTCTATTTCTTTCCGAAGACAAAGGTATTTGGGGTCAACTTATGGAACATTTAGATCAGACGGTACCTTTGAATCCGAAAATGGCCACACACATTTGATTCTGCCCAACAGGTTATACCCTCACTAACTATCTGTGTCAAATACCATGGCAATGTGACGGCGGCGACTACCCACCCAAAACCATAATATCCCCGGACATTCCAGGGTCACGGGGAGATACTATAAGATATAATTATAAGAAAACTTCAAGAGATCTTCTCTCATTACTATACAATCAGCACCTCAGATTATTCAAGTGGATTTAGGGTCATATGAATTCTCCCATTCATTTGCTCAATTACACTAAATGACAACTTCCGCAGACAGCCTACTGAAAAGAGGGCTACAAATTTCTGCAATATATTGATCCATGACACCCTTTAAAGACAAATGTAAAAATACATGTACTCCCACCCAAATAGACGAAACAAGAGGATACAGAGTATACCTGCAACCTAACCCTTGTCCCTGGGGGAGGGTATTGGCTAGACGACCTGTCGCCACAGTACAGGGGCCATTATTCTTCTAGTTAATATGGCTGCATTATGGAATACAAGGGGGAAGCCCAGTCAAGTGCCAATGAAGACTACATCAGACAGGTGTCAAACAGATAATGTATCAAACCTGCTGGCCAATATTAAAAGACCATGGACTGGTTAGTCAAATGACATGCAGGGAACTAAATTACTGTAAAGAGCAAATACATGCTCATTAACGTATAATTAAGGCAATAATTATCCTTGTTGTGACGCAGAACAATCCATGATTTACACCCTGTCCTGAAAATTTCAACAATGCCAAGCATGGACACTGTAAGTTTGTTCAAAAAACATAAGTTTTTTGGTCCATAAGTGACTTTGAAATACTTTGATACATGACAGTTTTTATGAAATAATGTTACTCTCATGAGATGCACGCAGTCCTACAAGCAGTGTGTATCCCAGTAGCCTGGCCGATGCTAATTCCAAATGTATCAAACCCAACCTTTGATCCCTGTACTTGAGAACCAGTGCCCGATTGAAACGGGAGCTTGTTTTGTGTATTCCGCACGCAGAGCTCTGTCACAATAGCCAAAATTTACATTTTAAATTTTCTTTCTTTACCCTTAACTCTAAATAGGCACATCTATCGAGATTGCCTCGACCTTGTTTGACCTCATCATCAGAGGGAGTTTGACCCACTGATTCTAAAAAACACCATGATAACACTATGCGCATCCGACTGCACTAAATTTCAAATGAACCACTTTTGACCTCTGTATTCTCTCACACAAATGTCACATGGGTCAAGTTATGGTCCAGTTCGATCGAAGGTAACCTTTTTTTTGGAAAAAAAAAAATAAAAAATTTCCGAAACTTGGCCCACGAAAATTTTTCGGTCGGCCCAAAACCATGGTAAAGGGCAAATTGAGGTCAAGTCACATGATAGGGTCAACGAGTGGATCACAATGGTGGCACCTCCACCTCGGCAGAATGTTCGGGTTCCCATGTTATGTGCCAAAAAACGAGTTTTTAACCCCTAATTGACCTTTGATGACCTTGGATGAACATTACCGTTATGTTTGAATATGTTCCATTCCAATCAATCGCAACTAGTCCCAAAAGTCAGCGATGTAGACTTTGCTAGTAGAGTTTATTGCCCTTTTAAATATTTCAGATTTGTGGCCTCTCATTGACCTTTGGTGACCTTGATTGGCACAAAAGAAATAGGAATCACTACACCACATGAAATCCGCATCGTGCCAAATATGAACTTGATACATGCTTGCTTTCTTCACTATCGTCCCGGACCAAATGGTGTCACATACACACACACACACCGCACACACACACCACGGGACACACACCCCTATCTTGCGTGCCCGCATAATTCCTTTGGCCGTTGGCAGTAATCAAACAATAGGTTCCTTGACTCCCCATAAAAGCTACACAACACAAATTTGAACCCGATCAGACCAACCATTCTGGACTTATCGTGGTTCACCGTTTTCAGACTTTGACCTCTGGTGACCTCAGATGACCTCTGAATTTACCCCCCAAACCACTAGGGTCCATGTACTCATCATGGGACACATAATACCAGTATGAGCTTCATCATCCAAGTGGAGTCGGTTATTTTGTTCACAAGCCGGCGTCACACACATACATACACACACACACCCGCACACACACACACACACACATACACACACAACACACACACTGGGCATGACTGCATAGATTCCTCCGTACTTCTCAAGGAATCAAATGCTTGCCTCGATGTGAAGGCAATGCACCAAGCCCCAAAAGCCATTATGTAATCAATACACTCGACTAATGCTATCGCCCAAAAGTTATTCAAATCGACCTTTGGCCCCTTGTAACTTGAAGACACAGGTGTCAGATCGAAGCGGGAGTTAGTTTCGTCTATTGAAGCACCCAGAGCCTCTATCACATACCCCAAACTTGACAGTTTTTTTATTTCTTGGCCTTAAAACTCCTAAAATAACATATTTTCTTAAAACTTGACCTTTGACCTTGGACCTTGTCTTTAGATGTTTTTTGCTCCACTGAACCCAAAAATTACCATGAACACTCTATACGAGCACCCTTCTGCTCTCTTTCCAAGTTGGTTACTGGCCATTTAACAAAACGTCGAAAAAATTGCGAATTTATTGCAAATTAATTCACATAAATGACCTAAGTGACCTTGCCCTGTTGTTTCTATTATCAGGATCAAATGCTACCATCTCCACCAATTTCATGAGGATCAACCAACTTTAAAATCTCATAAATTATGCAAATTAGACTAGGTAAATGCAATTATACATTAAATGACCTGTTGGTGACCTCGTCCTACTGTAAAATTTATTGGGACTATGGATAAAACATCTCCCTCCAACCAAGTTTCGTCAAAATCCATGAACTTCGAAAATATCGGCAGAAATTAGGCAAATTTAAACTCCGTAATTGCATATCATGCCAGTAATCTAATCAGTTCGTTACACTTCGTAGTTTTTATATACCCCAACGGCAATCACCAATGCATCTAACCGATCAAGAGATCTCTGTACACAAGCTTTCCGGCCAATTTTTCATTAAATTCATGTCAAATTTATGGCAAATGAGTATGGGTCTTTTGGGACGAAAAGGGATGCTACATCGGCAACTCTTCACCGCGCCCCCTCACAACCGGTCCAGCATGATGGCTTCCACTGTTCAGAGATGCTCTAACCGCACATACGGGACAGACAGACGGACAGACCGACCAGACAGACAGACGGACGGACATACATACAGACAGACAGACAGACACACACACACACAACAAGTGACCACTATGTCTCTCCCTTGAACAAAGTTCAGAGCGAGACAAAATGTTTTCATATTATCCACCACAGTATCTTTCTGGAAATATATGAGCTTACTGATATCTGGATTCCAAACAATGATTCACAACTATTTTTGTGCCACTATGTCTGTTTCCTGAATTATAGTCACTTCTGACTTTCAAACCAACATTAGGTCAGGTTGTTACTAAATTTAATGGCTATTTATGGATATTTGTGTTCACAGTGTAACACTATGCAATATTCGGGCCCAAGCAATGCACGCAACCCTATAAACTTTCAAGAACTATCGAAATGAAAGAATTAACCAGTCACAGCATTAACCCTCATGACCTAAGTGATGGGTGGCATGGGTTGCATATTCCACTCCCAGATTTTTTCATCGATTTGATTAATATCTTGTTGTGTAGATGTTGACAATTTAGTGACAATCGATTATCACCACTGTCTTGGATTTTCAAAAATTCTCAAATTCGGAGTTCAAGATCAGGACCCCATAGGGCCCATCCAGGTAAATACCAAAACAAGACCACCAATTGGACTATATGGTAGACTCTGACACTGCATGTCCTTAAGGTGGCATTGTCATATGGATGCATGGTTTATGTTCTGAATATTCACAGACAGTTCAAGCCCTCAAGCCTCATGCTACCAGATTTAGAGTTGCGTGTATACTGGTAATATGGCCAGTGTGTAGGGGTGTTTTCACAAGGTTAGGCAACATTTGACGGGACCGCGTAGTGGAAAGTAGGGATTTTAAAAAAAATCAAATAAATCGATTTAGATCAAAAGCATCCGATTTAAATCAAATTGAATCCGATTTAAATCAATGAATCCGATATGTTTTTGATTTTTTTTTTTGTTTAAATAAAAAAAAATTCCAAACACTGGTAATTTGATATTTTCCAATCCCCATGTTGAATATTTTTCGTTATTTTATTCTTATCTTTCCTTTTTCCTGTCATATACTGTTTCATTTTTGTTTAGGTGTATTGTACCTGTTATGTTGGTAAAAGCGCCTAGAGGCCTTTTGTATTTGGCGTATATTAAGAATTTTATTATTAATAAGATATTTGCTGATTGTTCTTCCAATTCTGATACCAATCAAAGGATGCATATGCATAGGTGGCAAAGAGAACAATTTCAAATTTGTAAACAACGGCTTTGAAAAAATTCAATACATTTAATTGTGGATATTATAACCCAAGCAGACAACAAAATACAAATGTGCATACATTTTGAGAGATATATATTGACCCTTTGGGTGCTTTTTAGTCCACCGTTAGTGATAAATGTAGATAATCACATAGTTTAGCCTTTAAGAAAGGGCCCTGATTGGCTCACAAGTCATGTGACACTATGACATCATCCAAACAGATCTAACCGTACCAGGGGAGACGATAGTTGGGTCACGGCCCACTGCCAGCATTGTCGTGTACACAAAATATGTCTCTTGACAACACCAGCAGATGGAGTCCCAATTGGAAAATGAGCCATCTTTTGGGTGTTGCTCTCCAGACTACTGTGGCCAGTTTTTGTTTGTCACTACGTATTTAATTTGTTTGTTTCTCACTGCGTTTTGGAACTATAGAGAGTGAATAAACAAAACAAAAAAAACATACTGATTATCGATCAGGTGACCCTTCCCATTTGAGTCGCTGTGTTCATTGGCAATTCGTCGCCAAAAAAACAAGTGCTTAGAGAAGTTCTTGCATATAGTCTGAGGCGCAGGGGTGGGGCAGTTGCAGTAGTCGCAAGTCCCATAATGCCAGCTGCATACAAGAATGTGCTTGGGAATGGAGCAAAGGGATCAAACCCTTCAACATATTACTTCTATCATTTTAAATGCCACAAATGTGAGAGCAAACTTTGCAGCAGTTTATAGGCTAATCCCTATCGGATTGTGACGTTTATCAGTTTAGGTGTAGCAGGGTCATGCTTTTTATCAAAATAATCAATTTTTCACAATTTCCCATTTGACCCCTAGTTTACCCCCCCCCACACAAAAAAAAAAAGGTTCCTGTAACTCCACATCAGACCGCTTGCATATCAATTTCAACCTAATTGACTTCTGGCCCTTATAATGTTAACAAGGTTTTTCAAGACTTTGACCTCTCTTGACCTCACATGACTTTTGATCTGACCTCAAACCAATAGGGATTATGTTCTCATTAATGTATCCCACATACCATATGAGCTTTACCCATCCGGTGGGCGAGTTATTGTGTTAATACCAAACTAGGCATCACAACTGTACCACACCCAGTGACAGGCATACCAATTACACACACACTGTCATGGCCTGGGTCAATAGATTCATGACTGCATAGATGGGCAATTTGAGTTTGTCAAGGAATAACAAACATACATAACATAGGGTAATACCCTACTTTCAGTGCTCTCATGCCCATAAATCCAATAAGATTAATGTCACCCCACCCTACAAAGTTCATAAAATGGGTTACGTTTCAGATGAATCCTAATGAGAAAAGGCGACACCCACACATCACCACACATTTCTCTATATACATACACAAATGACAAATGAAAAATGGTAGCTGCGCCTCTTTCTGATCAGGATAGACATGAAGTAACCCGCCAATATTTCATCTTTCTGTTTTTCAAATTCCATGCCTCACCCTAAAGTACAACCCTCAGAGCTGTAATCCCATCCCCGTAATATCCATAAAATCCCACAATATGACATGGATAAATAACGATGGGCTCTTAAGCATACTATACAATGGGTTAATAAGCGCAGACCTCTGAACTAATCACAGTAGCCGACGGTACTTGTTTGATTACAGTACGCAGCATAGAAGTATGTGTATAGTTTTGGGAGAATGAACGCATATATACTCAGAGCAGTTTCAATGCACAACAGGTTCCAATTGTAGGCCGAGCATACGGAAAGGGGCTTTCGTGAATAATTTGTATCACTTATTTGGAGGGAACTCTGCCCCAGCGAATTTGAACAAAACTATTTGTGAAGACTTGGGTGGTTGGTTTATTTCAGTCAGCAATGTTGTTACCAGATTGCAAATGCTGGAACGAGGTCATGTGTATTCCCTAACTCATACACTATCTATGACACACTGAAGGTCAGTAGAAGTCTAAAACATGGCTTTGGAATTGTGATTTCTTCTGATCCGTTGTGAGAAGAAAAATTCATCTCCCAAGCAGACATTCAGTTGATAAGATACCGAGAGAATTGCTGAAGAACTTAAACAGTTTCTTCCTATCTGTCTGGTGGTAATATGTCGATGGTAATAGGACTGTTCAGATCGACAAGAGTTACTACTTTCCTTTTCCGCTTTAAGGCACATAGATCCACGCGGTTGTTTCTCCAAGAGTTACCGTAACATTAAGACAAGAATCATGTGGTCCTGATAAGATTCACCCCAGATTTCTTATAAAGCTGCTGCTCCTTTTATTTTCCCACATTTGGTCGATTATTCAACCTATAGCTGGTTAAAGGAGTAATTCCAATTGAGTGGAAATGTGCCTCCGTTACCCCAATTCCACAGTTGTGGTGACGCTAATGATGCTAAGAATTAATAGACCCTATCATAATTCTACTGTAATGAAAATCTTCGAAAGGGCCTATCCATAAGCAATACTCCGCTATCTATTGAATATGCCTGCTAGCACCATAACAGTTCTGGATTTATGAAACAGCATGACAAAACCGCCCTGCCTTCTTTACAGATTTTCTTTATAATCAAATGTATCATGGTCGGCTGACTGGTGCCTTCTTTCTAGATTTTAGAATGCATTTGCGACTCATTTAATTACCATGATCTTTTTTGCTACAAAAACTTCGTTTGTCTGGTCTTCGTGGGGTTTGAAATTGATTGTTTTAGAAATTACCTTCATATCAGAGGCAACAGAGAACGTCTGTAGGCACAATTCGTCCTCTTGGGGTACTATTAGATCTGGTTTGGGGTTGGTGTTCCCCAAGGGTCCATACTTCGTGCCCCCCTTTTTACTATTAGGGTTAACGACCTCCTACCTTACCAATAGGAGTCTGTAAGATGTATCAGATTGATACCTGTCATTTTCTACCAGTCCATTCTGTCGATGATCTTGAAACTATCCTTAATGAGGATCTTGTTTGTATTAAATACTGGGTTTAACGCAATAAACTGATTTTAAAAACCATACTAAAACCCAGGTCATGGTCTTTGGTACCTGTCATAAACTGGTCTCACCTTAGTAACCATGTTGCTTTAAAACTGGATAATTCATATTTTGTCTCAGGTTGACTCTTATAAATATCTGGGGTTTTACCTATATCCACGTTTAATTGGAAGAGTCACAGATCAATTTTACCATAGGAACATAGGATCTAAAGATGGCCTTGTTGGGTAAGGGTGAAACGCTTTCTTTCCCTTAGAATGTGTTAAACTCCTTAGTAATACATTGGGTTTTTTACCACTTCGTGAGTATTGTTGCCATTGCCTGTCAACTGTGCCAAACTAACTACTAAATAGGTCTGTGGTTTGCGTCAACACAAGAGAATGTCTAGAATATGTTTAGCGCCATTTTTATACTCCTACGGACTTTGTCCTCACCCAACTAATTGACGTCGATTGCGGACATATTGAGAGGGGTACAAAACGGTGTCAAAGGTTTATAATCGTGCCCTTTCCGGTCAGGCCCCGATTACATTGTTTTGGTATCTATTTATTAAAAAAATCCAATATTCTCACAATTACCCCGCACTAGAGCGGCAACGTCTGATGGCCCTGGTGGTTCCAATCTCGCACCACTGGGTAAAATTGAGCTTTTCCATACATTGCTGTTGAGTGGAATAATTCTCCCTAGCAACTAAGACAAGCGCATTCGTCATTTCCTTCACCTCTCAATTCTGGAAATCTTCCTCGTTCCGTCCCTTAAATTATTGTCTCTTGGAAACTTGGTATACCCCACATAAGCTTTCCCGGTTTCCTTTTTTTTTCGTTCATTATTTGTTACTCTCCTCCGTTTTGTATTTCTGTTTGCTGGGCCGCTTCTTGTAAAACAGTGTCATTTCACTGATGAAACTATCCTACCCTTCCATTCCAACATAAGTAAATAGACTAAATAAATAATAAGACAGTATAATAAAAATATTAACGCAATGTTCGAGAGACACATCCAGAGGGGGGGGGGGAGTGGGGTGGGGAATACCTGCTGAATCAAAGTCTATGGCAAAATTACTTTTTACAACCCCTGTTAACCCAAGCATGTTAAACCTTATTCGAATGTAAATACTATGTAAACCCAAGTTCAATGGTCATGTATATATACTTTTCTCAAACTACACAGGTGAATAAGAGGGCATGCCAGTTTTATCTTTAATATATCTTGTTAACGATTTTGTAGGTATTTCATTTATATTCAATTTTTCATCTATAGTTGTTTGGTACAAGATTTTAAGAAGTAAATTTTTTACTGAATCTGTATTATAGGGGAGCATGCCAGTTCCCCCTGTGATGTCACAATCACAAGGCCAATTTTTCAATAGCTTGCATTGTCTTATCGTTCACTCAATCGGCTGAAATTTGGCCTGGTGTTTTTCGGCTGTCATAATGTATTTAAATTTTAGAAATGTACCCACAAGAGTCCAGTCATATTTACAAGACCATTGGCCTTTGAGAATATACAGATACATAAATGGTACACATATACCCTTTGATTCATGTGTCTGCCTGTCTCTGAACTCCACCCAGTGAGCTTGTAGGAGTAGAAGGGCATAGCACTGTCCTCTCCAAAGTCAAGGATCAGGGTGTAGAGATGACAAACTGGCGCATCCTTGCTGAATCCCATAATCCGTGCCTGAGGTGAAGGAGGTTTAGCCACCGATCATGGAATGTAATTTGGTGAATATTTGAGATGGGAGGTGGGGTGGAGGGAATTTAATTAGCCATAATTGATTGTTCCCATGCCATGGGATTTTTCGCAGTGTGCTTCCCACCAGCGCCGCCTAATTTCTGGCAGTTTACTCCTTCATCAAAGGCCCTGTCTATTTTAGAATAGAATCACTCTCAAAGTTTTTGTCTTTGTACCAATCTTCAGCAAGAAGGATGTGTTCATCAAAGTTATCTTATGATACTGGCAGGTATCATTGTTAGTCCATCCCTGCAGAGCTATGTTTTTTCCGGCCAACCCACACAGAATGGGTAGGATTGCCACTTTTAGGTGGGATTTTTGCTAAAATGTTTCCATTGTCATGTTACAGTATACTGTTGTTGTTTCCATTTCCAATTCCTATTAGGGCAAAATTGCCTAATAAAAGGGGTGCTTCGAATCCCCCTGCCAAAACATCCTTCTGCACCAACTTGTAAGGACAACCATACTAGACGCTGTGCAGCAGTATGTGCAATGTCAATTATAGTTGTCTATGGTGTGCCGAGGAGGTAATTGTAATTATGATGTTGACTGAAGTTGTCTATGGCATTGAAAAGGTTATATAACAGAGACAATAAATTTTTGTTTTTCCAAATTCCATATTCGAAGTTTTTGCTTCTTAGGGTCTACCTAAAAATGTGTACCTTAAAGTTGATCACATTTCTGTCTTTCAATTTTACAACTCTCGTCTCTGATGAAAGTATGACAAGGTAGACGACGAAAAGGATTCAATGTCACATGGAGTGACTTATATTGTCATGGAAAGCTTGAAATTTTAGTTTATTACCACACTTTTGATGATTAACAACCTCAGAGGATGGGCAAAACTTCATCACGGCATCTTGTGGGCATGTGACCTCGTTTTCAACACCTGTGCCCACGTCTGAAATCTTATCGTTACTAATGCCTCTAACATGACTCGGAGGTGTATACAACATACAACCCTACAGTCCCACCTAGTCTACGACACAGAATTTTCGACATGCACAGTTCAGAGCTCGTTGCTTGACTGGCCTCCACTACTGCACAAGTGTGACAACGGACAAAGGAGCGCATTGTGCTCTCAAGAATAAACAATGCCCATTTGCCAGCATGTCAGGAACTGACAAATCTATACAAATCCTGCAAACTTATAGATTTTTCACACCCTTGAACAATAGCGAATATCTGTCAATTTTAACTGTACACACTGACTGTACAATGCAGTCAAAGACAACGAAGGATACACAGCACCTACTGTATTTCAATCAATAGAGCCTCCCCTTGGGCTTGAGAGATATTCGGGGGAGGGGGGGGGGGGGGTGGATATGAGTGAAATGGAATTGAATTTGCCATAATCTCACTGATTCGAAGATTGTAGCCTTGTATACAAGATCCCTTGTACAGTAAGATAGAAGCCACAAACAGCAGTCGGAAACCGGAAACTTCCATTGAGACATAGGTTTGGTTGAATAGTTACATGTACAATCTTTCAGTGTCTAAAGATTTACAATTATATACAGTATATATATATTAAAAGGACACTGCAAGGCATTGAATACACAGGGTTATATTGTAGAGAATGGAAAACTGTCTCTATAGTCCAAACCCCATTTTCAATACGATGTTCCTATGTGGAGTTATTGGCCTTCAAAGTTTTTGGGGAATTAAGAGCAGAGAAAGTGGGGAGAATCCCAATTGCGCAATAACGCATGACGTCACACATGGACAACACAGGAAATTATGTTATGTATTTGATTGAACCTTTCATTTTGTTGAATACGTCACATTTAGCAGAAGTGATGTTTGTCTTCTCTCTCACCAAAGTAACCATCACACCTACCAACCCACTACAGCAATCCTCTCTCATAGACTAAATGCTTTCCGATGTGAAAATAATGTTTGAATTTCAATAGTGAACAAAGATTGTTTGCACGGTTGTGCACGTATGACACATTTATATTGCATGATGGGATCATTTCGATCTTGCGCATACACAATGTTTCACAAGCAACAAACTTCAAATGACTATACTTCCGTACGAAGGTCTATGAACTTCCGGTTTGGACTGACGCATTCAGTATTTATCGAGCTATCAATTGGGGGGGGCCTCTGTATGAATCATCCTGCAGCTGTCCTATAATGTATGCAGTTTGCAAATGAGGGGAAGATAAAGGAGGGTAAGGAGATGGTATAAAACCCAAGCAGAGAAAATTTCTGAGGGCTTATCGAGATTGCTCGATGCTCCTAATACACGTGTCAGTTTGGTTTCAGAGAGACCTTCTGGAGATTGGTGCAATTGTTAAATACACCTTATAAACACAGGTCATTTCAGCCACCCTTCTGCCCTCCTTTGGAATGTCTGTCATACCAGTGGACAATTCTACCCTCTTTTGACAACTTCGTTCCTGTTCAACAATCTGTTCTCAAGCTGGATATATTTTTGTTGTGATGAAGTTGTATCTGTTGTCCTGGTTGGTTATTGCCCAGGAAACAGAGTGATGCGATATAATGAGGACATTAATATTAATAATTATTAAAAACCATCTACCAAACCCAAGAGGATCTGGACAGTCCTAAAAAATTATTCAGGCAATATTTGACCTAACTTTTCCACTGGAGTGTTTGTTAGAAGTAAGACTGCATATTATTTTCTCAGGAGTATTGGGCGGATCAGACAGTTTCTGACACTAGAAGATTGCTGAAAGAATTGTTTCATGCTTTATCATTCCCGTCTTGACTCGGGAAATCCTTGTTGGCAGGATTACCTGATAAGTAATCACCAAATTCAGAAAGTGCAAAATTCTGCAGCCCAAGTTGTTGCCAGATCAAGGAATTTGATCATATTACTCCTGTAATGGCATAATTACACTGGCTGCCCATCCGCCAACGTATCGAGTATAAAGTTGTGAGCATGAATTTTCAAAATGTTTATATGGACTCGCCCCTGGATACCTGTCGGACTTGGTATCATGGTATGTTCCCCATCGTCCCTTAAGATCTGGTGAGAGTACTTCATGAAGGATGCTTTCTCTGGTGGAAGTAAGAAGTGCTTCAAGGATAGGGCATTCCAGTACTATGGCCCCAGACTTTGGAACAGTATGCCCAAGCACATCAGAGAACTACCACTATTTTCAGTACTTTTAAATCAAATCTAAAGACGCATCTATTTAATGTGCTTTTAAGGACTGATGGTTTTCTCATGGTAATGCTTCCCTTCTGTAGCACCTTTGATTACGTCTGTAGATATTGTGCGCGAATTGATAAATGCAATTATTATTAATTTTATGATAAATTCTACATTTAGTCTGCTCCATTAAGTGCAGTACAGTATATTTAAGAGAGTTGTGAGGGTGGGGGGGGGGTGGGGGTGGGGGGCCTGGGGAGATGGCAGAGGGACCTACCCCATCTCAGTTATAGAGTATTATGTATGATCAACAATTAGCTGTCAGCGGCAAGCCCATCCTGCTGGGTAGCCGACCGAAGAGGGACTTGCAGACAGGAAACGCATTGTGTAGGGTGGGGGTGGGTGGGGTGAACACGCAGTCAACTGAAAATAAAGCAGAATCGTTTGTTAATACGTTTAACTGGCCCCTACAGGAAGCCATGAGGATGGGCAAGTTTGCACTGAGGCCGAATCCTATTTTGTACTCAGGACAAGTGCAATTTCCAGTTTTTTATCACCAAGTATAAATCAACAAACATAGAACTGTACAGGGTTGCGAGTGTGCTCTCCTCACCACCGCACAGTCGGGAAATACTGTAGAGTTAGAGGCTGTGAGAGTTGAGGGGGGGGGGGAACTTTACAAACTTTCAGCACGATATTCAATAAGCTAGTTCGGAGATAACTCCTGGTATGCGTCATTGTCTTCTCTCACTGGCTTTCGGGACAATTTCCTTAATACTGCGAAGCTGGCTGGCCAAAGGCAATTCAATGGAGCGCAGTGATTCTGTGAGGGATTGTTTGTACTCCCTCGTTGTCAACAAAGAATTCTCAAATGTAGGTCACTGGCGCGAACATGTATATCTCGATTCCTGTGATTGCTATGTGCCAAGTTATTCATAAATTTCAAGAAATCCCTGCTTTTCCAGTCGCAGTGCACGCGGGGTATGTCCTGACTTCTGGCTTCCACCGCCCAGTACCCCACCAGTATAATGGAATATCCCCTTAACGGTAAGTGAATGGCATACTACCGATGCTGGATGGCTGCAGTCGCAGTGATGTCGACTTTAGATTCAAGTCTTTTTGGTAGGTATTTTAAATAATTGCTGTTTTAGTTTGGGGGCCTGATGTTTCATGGTATATTAATAGCGTGCATGGCCAATTAGATCCCATTCGGGGATATTAGGGTTTGGCTTCGCCGTCTCCGCCGCGGTCCGCATCCGCGTCCGCATCAGCGTCCGACCCCACTCCGCGTCACGCCGCCCGACATTTCTTGTCTAGGCGCACAATAACTTTCCTCCAACACTTGTCGTGGAGCCGAAAATCTTGGCACAAATGTCACGCCTTAGTGGAACTCTCGGATGAGTTCGAAGTGGGTGTCGCCACATTAGCGGGGTCCGCTAATTTGCATAATTTCCACGATTGGAAGATTTTCCGTTAGCGCAATAAAAATATTTAATCGCTTTATCCGATGATCGAATTGGTTACCTTGTCCCGCCCTAGTGAAATCTCGGATGAGTTCGGAAGTGGGCCATGCTGCAGCTGGGGGCCGCTAATTGCTAATTTTCGCGAAATTTTAAGGTTAGTCGGATTTGAACGAAAATTGGTGGGTAGGGACTATAGTTGATTCCCGGAAAAAATTGTGGAGGTCATTAAGGTCATCAAAGGTCAAATTGTGAAATTTATGCGATTTTCCCAAATTTTGTCAGATTTGAACGGAAACTTGGTTTGGGAAGAAAATATAGTTGAATCCGAAAAATGTGGAGGTAATTTCAAGGTCATAGGAGGTCAACTTGCAAAATTTCTGTGATTTTCCACTTTGTCAGATTTGAACGAAACTTGGTGGATGGGGGGTACATTGTTCCTCACCAAAGTTAGAAGTCATTTCAAAGCCCCATGGGTCAAATTTGCATTAATTCATGTGGCTATCAACACCCATGGATTACAAACAAAACTGGTGGATGAGTTTGTCGTGGTTTTCTGACCAAAATTGGGGGTCTTTGGGGTGTTAGATACTTCTTCCCAATGATTGCTAAAAAAAGGGGGGGAGGCTATTACAAGTGGGAGGTTTACCCGCCTACACTGTTCTAGTTATCAAATAGTTTTTTCAGGGGCTCGTTTTTACGGTCATCCGATCGTCCGGGATGTTCTGAACGGACAACCAGTTTTGACATGTCGGTGTCCGCTTGACTACCACTTGGTTATGTTACATTTGCCTAAAAAGGAAATTTTGGTGTATCATCATTTGTAAAAAAAAATATCCAGTGCAGGATATTGCAATGGTATGCTGAATTTTCCCACCCATTAAACCACCTGAAACTTGATCACGATCCGGGCCCTACACTCAACGTCACGCAACGAGTCATCAGATTCCGGGCTGGCATAATCCGCGATAAGACCAGACTCTTTGCTGCGTTACCATTATCGGTTGAATTACCGGTTATCAAGATGGTAAAGTGTGTTCCATTTGCACATTATTTCGTAATTCCACTCGGAACTGGGGGGGTTAAAATTTATTTTTTGCCTGAAACTCAATTCGGACCATTATTTCTCTTCGGACAACAAAGTGCAACACTGGTTGTCCGCCCGGAAACCAGAAAAATTTTAAAAATCAAGGCCTGTTTTGCGAGATTATTTGTCTAATTCAGGCGGTTTTAAAAAAGTCATTGCAACTTTTCACGGTTTAATTCAACCGAGAATGAGAGTCCCACAGTAAAGACTATTGGCGGAGACTTGGTGGACGAGTTTCCCGGCCGGGATCAATTGCATAATGCCGTAGTCTATCTCCGAATAGCTTATCAATGAGGTATGTAGGTTGCACAATGTTGAGGAGGAACCCTATTGTTGTTAGAGTTAGGTCAAGGACATTAAAGGTCACTTAGCGGAGCTCAATATCTTGGCAACAAAATTTTTTTTAGGGAGAAGAGAAGACGGAATGGAAAATTTGTCTGTTCAAACTAAATCTGGTGACCTAACCTAACCTCATATTCGACACATGACCATGAGGACTGATTTGTGAGGACCAAAATAGTCATAGACGAGACAAAGCCAACAATTACTCTAATATACTACGACATATCATTCAATGCTATTCAAGTTATGAAACTTTGTAAAAGTTGATTGAAACAGCCTAAAAACACTGAAATATAGATACATTTGATGTTTGGAATCTTGAAAATGGAAAATTCAGCCTTGGGTATGGATAATGGAAGTTTAGATCCATTGCGAACTCTGACTATGACCTTCCTTCCTTGGGCATTCGGGACTAATTTCCTTGTTATGACCATTGTTTGCGAGACAAACCACAAAGGTGACACTGCCAGACTCCTATCAGTCTATCACATGATCTTCAAACTATCATCTCTGTGATGCTGAGAAAAGCTTGAAAACAATTGAAATTCGTGTTGTCAGGGGAAGGGGCAGTATGACAAAGTTTTTTTTGTATGATGCACCCAATACTCTGAGCCAGTGAGCGCCATTGCAGAAGTGCGCCAGGCAACTTGTAGACATTGGTGGACATTGTTACATTTCATCAAAACAAAAAAAAAGGAGGGGGCGATTATTTAGGGAATTATTTTCTAAGGCAAACAATGAGTTTTGCGGGTATAGGCTCCCAAATGTCCTAACTACACTGTGTTAGGCTACTTCCCAAATAATACTTTTGTACCGTGTGCAAGGGACTACTCTTCATCGTTACTTTGGTGAAATCTGCTTCCTAACCTTCAATGGGAATGTCCCAAAAAAGGGGGGGCTTATATTATAGGGGGGGGCCTCGTATTAAGATTTATTACCGGTAACTTGCGTGATAGAACTCTTGCCATGGTAGCAAGAGTTCATGTCCGTTCATGGCATGCAAAACATTATTCATACATTAACAGGACATTTCTACAGCACTCATACCCAGGCCCACACACAAGCAGAAAAGGATGCAGTTGTGGTCTATTGTCTTATTTTTATTGCTGTTGATAGGGTCAACTGAAATTTGTAATTCAACTGTGAATGAGATGGAACTTTTCTTCCTCATCAAGGCAATGAAGAAGATTGACAAGTTATGTCTCAGGTTTTGCCGGCAAGTGATGACCATAAAATGAAATCCCTCGATATTCGAGAGTCCCCATTCAGAGAAGACAAATTCAACCAATATATTATTAGTACTGCCTGAACTCAAGTGGCCAGTAACAGTAACAAATCTGCCAGCTCTTCAATGTTCATGCAGAATATTTCTCTTAACCAGTGACGGAACGGAGACCAAACTTGGGGGATCGTGTGGGCACACCATGCACAGCTTCTTTGACCTGAACAGCACAGCCTTGATAATTTTATGAAAAGAATTTTTTATAGAGACCTGGTACTTTTTGCTGTCATTGCACTTGATATGTGGGTAGTCCCAGGCTTAACAATGAGGCAAGGGGGGGGGATCAAACTATGGGACCAGAGTCCAGGGGAATACTTTTCAAAAGGAAGAGCCCCTGGTTCGTGGAATCTGCATGGGAACCAGGGGTTATTGTAGGAGTCGTAGGACCAGGGGCTCTGATCACTTTCTCGACTTCTGTATTGTGGAGGACCAGGGCTTCAAATGAGAAAATCAACCCCATGAGGCTATGAAATCTAGCTCACATGCATTACTTTATAGCACTTGAAGTGTCATCTGCTAACAAAAAACAAATTGAAATAGTGCTTTGGCCTTCTATTATTAGTTAGGGCCTACATGAATATGGCCAAGTGAAGACCCCAGAGGTTATTTGCCCACCAAAAAACAACCCCTAGTTCTTCGATTTCCCAGGACGTGGGGTTATTGATGTATTTCAGTGGTTAATAGCCCCTAGCCCCCATTTATTGTGAATCCTACAAGAGGGTGGGACTCGACAGGGTCAAAGTGATGACCTGAGAGTAAATACTATGTCAACGCTACAATTGTGAGGTTTTTTTCTTGAAGCTCGTTCAGCCTTCATTTCACGTCCCCCTTTCCAGCCACGAAGCTACCCATACTGTAGTAATCTATTGTATTGACTGATATAAGAACTACAATTGAAGAGAAAATCCGTTGAAACGATAGTATTCAGTTCAAAATTTTGTACTTTTCGTGGAAACTAGATCCCTGTGACACAAATGATCAATTTCGTTTCCCGATGCCGGCACATTTGACAATTTGCGGACTAAATCACCATTTTCCTCCAAAATAGAAATAGGAATAGATATATGATGTATTTTGGACTGAAGTTCTTCTTGTGGATGGGGTATCGAACGATGGCATTCACTTTCAATACATTGATGCTTATTCTCTCAATATTTCAAAGCTGAATGGCGCTTTAATAGTGCTACATAGTAATTAGAAGAACACAGAGTCTGACAGGTAAAAAAACTACTCTATTCTTTCTATATCCGCTCGAGCACTTGTAAAACCAAAAGCCAAGATGGCTTATGTCTGACTGTATACAACAACTTTCTTGAGACGGCCCTAGTTCACCGCAAGAAGACCTCACACACCTCATTCTTCTTTACGGTGTTTGTAAGAACTTGTAGGCCATCAGACAGATTTTCACACCATTTTTCTCACGGCGTTCCTGTGGCAGGGCAGCCGTACAGAGTCCTCACGAACCCCATGAGAAATCAGAACACTCTTACTCCACTGTTTGAAATACCTTTTGAGAGTCTCCCAACTGATTATACGACGAATCTTTGTGACTGACTCTTAATGTAGTAAAATAGGTTGTGGTGGTGGCCCAAAGTGCAACAAAACATTCTCTGATATTCCAAGTAATTTACTAATTAAAACAAGTGATCCACTGTGCCCCTCACGAAGGATTTGGGTAAGATCCCCCCACCTAAGACATTAATTATACAGTTTCGAAAATCAAAACTGAGCGTTTGTAGACAATAGCAATATCTATCAGGGTTGGATGATTTAAGTCACAATGAATTTTTGAATCACTGAATTTAGATTTAAATTTAATTTAAATTCAATGAAGTGCTCCTAAACTTTTTTGGTTTTCTGCAAAAAGTTGCTTGCACACATGGGCTCAATCCATGCGAAATTACTGAGTCCAAGGAATGAACAAGTGGCAATTGCTTTTGATTTGAGCACTACCCCCCCCCCCCCCCCCAACCCACCACCCCCACCAATCTCATGATTATTTCACCTCTTTGGATCACTGATTGAATCACATTTTTTTCAGTGCCAAAAGTTGCCTGCAAGACGTGGCTCAAACATTGCGAAAAGGATTCCAAGGGAATGACACGTTTGCAATTTGCTTAGTCACCTTCTCTGGCACCCCACCCCCCCCCTCCCCAATCTCAACTTATTTCACCTCTGTGGTACATATTTGTCCCAATCTAGAACCAGATCTCGTACACTTGATACACACCCCAGATTCACATTCAGCTCTCACAAGTCTCATTCCCGAACTCATCGAGCTGAAATTAGGGAGAAATCTAAACACTTCAAAACAACGTGACCATGCTGTACAGACATTGAGGATGTTTGATGAAGGTGAAATCACATATTTAGGAAACATTGTTGTTTCAAAGAGGAACACTAATTATGCGCTGGAAAGACTCATGAAGATGCAGCAGTCCATGCGTATTGTCGTGGGTGTTTTTTTTTAGGAAGTATCCCATAGAATCATTCGCGGTGCTATGGCATTCCCTAAACAGGACGGATTTGTGATCTCTCTCGGTTTGGCTGGCAAAATGGGAAGGCGATTGGGGTTTGCCCACCCAGACTAATGTAGTGCAAAAGTCAAAATGCCAGGTCTTGACATACATGTATAGTGGCGGGAGGGTGCAGGTTGCCAATTAAGGGTAAGTATGACATGTGAGTACATGCGTAGTTAGCATTGTACCTGTGGCCTTAGTTTGCCTATTCATTGTTGGTTTGTTTTTTTTAGGATCGTCTTGCCTCTGTAGAACCTATCTACCTCTGCATTAGACTGTTTATGTATGTAACTGGAATCAATGTCGCCCCATGGACCAGGGGCCCAGCTGCGGGGTGCCCAAGGCCCACACCCCTAGAATACATAGTGCAATCCCCAGTAACTGAGTGGGCCCTTTTACATGAAGTATTTCCTTGTATAAACATAGATAAACTAAGGCAGTATGGGGACCCAGACCAGGCACTGATAATACGCAAGGTGGTCTACATCAAGTAAACACTGATGCAGTGTTCTTGGTCTGATAGGCCCATGCGATATATTAATAGTTAAAAATCTGCTAATGAGCCTGCAAATAGTTCTGAATACAGACAAAAGGCTTCAGCCTTGATTACCAATATGATTTGGTTAGGTGAGGGTGATCGGGAGGCTCAGAGGAATTGTGTCAATAAAAGTGGCGAGTTTGAAAAAAATCGAATAACCATCCAATTTAATGAAAGAATTTATTTAAGGAGTGTTTTCAGAGTGTAGCGTTCACTCGCAGAGTACTCGCAAAAATTATGAGTGGTGGTAAAAGTGCTACTCGCAACTAACGCAGTACGGCAAATCACCCTAAGTTTCTCAGTTGTGAGCTTAGTTTTAAGTGGGGACTTATCTGCTTTTCCTCTTCTCAAATGGTTTTTTTTCGATATTGTGTGTCTTCATTTGTTCACACGAAACAAGTTTCGCCCCTCACTCCAAATTTAGTCCCAATGTGCATAACCGTATCATATCACTCATCTCAATGGATGACTGAGCCAATCTCTCCCAACCCCCGAGCATGTCCCCTTTATCTCCTCCCCCAGCAAGTCCTAGCATGAATCCCATCACATTGTAAATTAGTTTATGAATAGCTTTTAAGATTTAGAGCTTGAGCCTGGTGCAAAACTGTAACAATCCACCACAACCTAATCCACACATGTGGCCTGCAGTCAGTGCAGTGTACTCAACAGTTATAATATAGTAACCTATGCACAATGATAGTTTGTAGGGCCTATTGGAAGGCTGAGATCGTGAAATGACAAACATGGCTAATACTATGGAAATCTTACACTAGCTTGAAAGACAGTAGAAGCTAGTGTGTAAAATAGGAATGTTTGAAGTATTTCTATTATGACCTCAATCAATTATGTATAGTAAAGATGGGGCATGGTAAAAAAAGCGGGGGGGAGTTTGGGGTAAAAAGAAGACGCCCCTTCACAGGTCAAGGTGATGTGTGTTGATTTTCAGATTGTTTTTCATTGGACATTGTATCCAGCAAATCTCTAAGTATAATGTTGACATAGTTTCGTCATGGTGGTTGCTCTTATCCAGAGTACTGCATTTTTGAAGGCAAAATATAGCGGAAAATGGCCCAGGATGAAGTTGATGTCATTCAACCCCACGTTTGGCCTCATCCAGAACCTGTCAGTTATGTCAGTTAATTTCCTACTGTACCCTCTTCTAAGGTGTCCTACATGATAATACGGAGAAAGTAGAGCACCTATATTTCAACTCTCCAGGAAAAGGCTGGTCCCGCCAGTTTTATCCCAGGAAGAAAGAAACATGTGTTTGGGGTAAAAAAAAAGACATCTTCTTTTTACCCCGAGAGTGTTCATTATCTACCCCAGCCATAAAGAGAATTATTTATGTGAGTATGGAGATGATATTTTGTAATTTCGGTCTTTCTGGGCTGATTCTTAGGTGGCTTTAGGAATGCCCTTGCAAACAGCCTTCATATTATCAGATACTGTATACCTACTTTGCCTCAAACGTTGCCTGAATACACCTTCGAATAGTGAACGTCCTTATATGCAAAAGCCCTTGACAACTTGGGGAGGGGTTGTGGCAGTGGTGGCCCAGTCCCTTCTTGTTGGTGAAATTTCCAATTCTAAATGATAAAAATATTCAGATTTATATACAGGATACTGCATGCATTTAAGTTGCTCAATATTCTTCATAGTCAATTTTATTGATGGGGGGGGGGCAGTTTCCACTTGGGGTCATGGTCTTCTACCCTACCCCCACTGTTTCTACCATTGCCATCAGACATGGTGTCTTCCCTGTTGCAACAGCTTATCATCTACATGACTGTATTATCAATCCACCATTCAATTCAGTGACTGACAGGTAAACCAACATGTTTTATTTGGCAGGAAGGAACCATAACACATTGTTGTTATAGACATCCAGATCTGCATTTAACAACAGATTTGCAGTCCTAATGCAATATAACACAAAGATGACTGGGATCAAACAATTTCCTGTGGACAGTTGAACCTGTCTGTGATATATATTCCCGTCTGTCTTTTTTTCACCCCAGGAAGTCTTTTTCACCCCGAGAGCAAATTTTTTTTGGGGGTAAAAAACGCACGCTTTTCATATATTTTCCCATTTTCGTTATGTGAATGGAATTACTATTTTTTCCCTTGCAATGTTTAAAGATGTCCCATCCACAAGTTATAAGAATAAAAGATGAACAATATCATATGCCTATCTCTTTTTATTCCAAAGTACGGAAATGTCTTTTCTTCACCCCATCTATATGCGATTCACGCAGAACTTTGCAGGAAGTAACGTTAGCCTAATCTAATACAGCAGTATTAGGGCCTAATCAAATCCTCAGCTCCGACCAAACAGTATACAGTGAGTGAACAATACGGTTGTTAAGTATATGACAGTCATGTGATTGTGCGCCTGTACATAGCTTGCCATGAAATCATACACGTAGAACTAGAACTCGGCTAAGAGTTGTTTCTTGTCATCAAATTGGGTTGCGTTGGGTGCTTGGTCCCGATTATTGGGCATAGCTGTTGTGTAAGCTCAGAGGAACTGGAGTTGTCAATCACGTATACGAAGGCTCTTCTACGTTTATGACTTCTGGTGATCTTGCTCGTTAGTGTTTCACAATATGTGATTAATGGATATATTTTTATATGTCATAATAAATACTGGGCTTCCTGTGTGTTGTTTCGATTGGTTTAATGTGCCAATCTCCTCGCAAGAAGAGTGCAGAATTTTCCCGCATATGACCACTTTCTCTGCGGGAATCATGAGAGGACTGCAGGAATCCCGCGAGGTGTGCACCTTAGCGGGCGAACACTGCTCACCTGGACGTATGAAGTTAGTGTTAGGATAGGGGTGGGGGGTTTGGGTATTGCGTTAGGTTTATCGTGGCTAAGTGTTGGTAAGATAGATTTGGGATCACATTAAATATGGAATCTAAGCTTTAATCAAGGCTCTCCCACGCCCATCCCTAGGCCTAATCCCATGAAATCAATCTCCTACACCCAGGAACACGGGTATACATTAGCAATCATAACATGCCCAAAGACCTTAGAGTATGGAAATCACCCTCAAGCCCGAAGCTGGACACTGCAGTGAGTGCCAATGTATACACAGTAAATAGTAGAAACATTCGTAAAAGCACACCAGAGGATGATCGTGACACTGACTAGTTCAGTTGACAGAGTTCCAGTAGTTGACAAATAGACCTTTTTTTGCAATGAAGGTTGCGGTCCACTGTGGGATAGTTTTTTTGATGCATTCTGGAATACTTCAGGAGGCAGTTTTTGTGTTAGCATGTATTGGAAAAACTTGAAATTTCAATTATCTCTCTTATTGTCTGTGCATATTCTCGCAAAATTTTAGTAAGTTGTCCTGATGATTTTACATCTTCATCGGACAATCTGACTAAAATGGCTAATTTTCGCCTCGGATAAAAATCAATTTTATATCTGCTCTGAATTTCCCTAATGTGGCCTCCACAGATTGCCTACTTTCCCACCCCCTGAGCTAGACCACATGCAATTGTGAGAGCTTATTTGCGAAAAGTCAATGCAATTACTTATACGCCCGTGGTATGCTCTCCCCACCCGAAGATGCTTCATCAAGCCTGACTAAGGAAAATCCTTGGTCGGAATTGAGAGGCTCCGTTTTGGGTGTGGATGTCACCGCGAATCGCCTACTCTTTTCGAAGAGTGCCCTGATTAACAAGGCCATGCTGAGAATTCCTGCTCCCCAGGATCACCATTCAACCATCCCCATCCGACAAGACGAGAGTGTAGCTTCACTCGTGAAGCCACTTTCCAACACAATAAAGGAGCGATGTGAAAATTGGGTGACTGTGACAACCAGGGACCTCTTGCAGGCGGACCCTCTACCGTTCTGCCACCATCAAACGCCCTTCCGTTCCAATGGCAATATGACATCTGATTTTATTGCTAACCTTATTCATAACATAATCACAGTCCAAAGTCATACACTTTCTGTAAGGCCCTAGCTACCTTGTGTAATTATCAACCTAGGCCTGAACAAGTGCACTCATTCGGTGACCTCTGTTGTCCTTCTATAAGTTTTCTCAGTAATATATTTGCAAACTGAGCCGTGATAGTAGCTATGGAAGAACGCAATATTTAGGCAAACCACCTGTCTCATTTGAAGCCTGATGTACAACATTGTACCTTCCGAAAAGACGACTTTTTTGAACAGGAGCTACATGGAAACTGTTTGTTGTCCCGCCATTTTGGAAAGGTGGCGCTATTAATATCTCTATACAGGATCAACATTAATTGTGCCTACTCGATCGGATTGGCCTAACCCGCGAATCAGTAAACTTTTGACCATCAGCCGTGGCAACGGTGGCATATCTTGGGAGCGATTCTCCTAAAAGTGGAATTTGTTTACAGGGGAAATTTCACCCAAATCATTACTCTTCTTGATGTGACAATGTAAAGAGAAAAAATAAGTCATTCAAATACACTTTGTTCCAGGTTTCAGGGCCCCTGCTAACGATTTTATACGGGGGGTGCTGAGCTCTCCTGACAAAAGACACCTCACCCTACCAAAAACCTACATTTTCGTCATTTTCAATTTTCATTTTCCTTCTTTTACAATTTTTTTATCACTTTTTTTTTATTTCATAGCGAATCGCGTGATTCCGATTAGGACAGTACACCCTGTGTCCCCCGCAATCGGTACCCTAAAATGTTGATTACAGCACGCGGCAAGGGCGCCACCATGGGGGGTTACGCGTAGCGTAAAGGAAATTTTTAGTTTAGTACAGACCCTCCAGCTTGCAAGAAAAATGCCCTTCTGGGTCTATGGCAGTAAGCAACATCTATAAAATCGTCAATAAATTTCCGATTTTTTTTTTTTTCAGAAACATCTTGAAGGAACTGATTCAATGTTTATATATTTATTTCCGTAAAATTCGGGCCACCGTCCGGTTTGTTGATCAGCGTGGGGTACAAGAATTTTTTTTGTTTGTTACAGACCCCCAGAATTTAAGAACGACGGCATTTCCTCCCGGACCCGCAGGGGCAGTAACACGTCCCTAAAATTGCAAAATTTCAAATTTCCTATTTCTAGAAACGTTCTTGAAGGAACTGATCGATGTGTATTCCTTACAATTCGGACCATAGCCGCCACCATCATTGGACGCGTAGTTTACAAGGGAGAATTCTTTTACAGACCCCTCAGATTGCAGGAAAATTAAACGGCAATACCCGCGCCTGTATGGCAGTGAGCACGTCTCTAACATTGGCAATATTTTTCAGAAATGTTATTTCAAGAAACGTTCTTGAAGGACTAATTGATGTTTTTTTCCTTACAATTTGGGCCACATCAGTGGTCTCGTTAGGACGAGGAATTTCTGATACTTTGATATTTTTATACTTTTTATTTTATTTCATACACCGAATCGCGTGATTCCCGATTAAGACAGTACCACACCCTAGTACCCGAGGAATCGTACCCTAAACTTTTGATTAGCAGCACGAGGCAAGGGCGCCACCATGGGTTGGCGCGTAGCACGTACAAGGAAATTTTTAGTTTACAGACCCCCCCAGATGCAGAAACGGCACTCTGGGGTCATATGGCCAGTAAGAAACATCCATAATCGTTCATAAATCCGATTTTGTTTTATTTCAAGAAAACATCTTGAAGGAACTGATCAATGTTTATTCCGTAAATTCGGGCCACCGTCGGTTGGTTGACGCGTAGGGTACAAGAGATTTCTTTGTTTTACAGACACCCCACAGATTGAAGGGAACGGCATTTCCCGGACGCATTGGCAGGAAGCACGTCCCTGAAATTGGCAGTAAATTTCAAATTCATATTTCTAGAAACGTTCTTGAAGGAGGAATGATCGATGTGGATTCCTAACAATTCGGACCGCCGCCACCATCAGTGACGCGTAGGTTACAAGGGAAAATGTCGTTTTACGACCCTCAGATTGCAGGAAGGAGAAATGAACGGCAATACCCGCGCGGTGAGGGCATTGAGCAACGTCTCTAAAATTGGCAAAATTTTCAGAAATTTGTATTTTCAGAAACGTTCTTGAAGGAACTAAGTGATTGGTTATCCTTAAAATTTGGGCCAGCATCAGAGGTCTCGTATAGGTACAAGGAAGTTTTGAACCTTACGAATCCCCAGATTGCCGGAAACGGTCCTCCCATGTCATATGCGTAAGCAGCAACATCCCAAATTGACAATTAAATTTCTGAAATGGATATCTCAAGAAACACTATTGAAAGAACTGCTCTACGTTTATTCAATTACCAATTCGCGCCACCATCAGTTGACGCGTACCCGTACAAGTAAATAGTCTTACAGACTACGCCCCCCCCCCCCCCGATTGTAGGGAGCGACTTTCGAGCTTTGGCAGTATGCAACACTAAAGTGACAGTAAATCTCCGGAAAATATCGATGTTAATTCTACATTTACTATCGTGGTCTCCATTCCTACCATACCCTTGTCTTAGAGATATTCCAGTCGAGGACCCTTCCAATTGGGTTGGAGGCTGCCGCAGATTGAAAATTTGCTATTGAACATCACTGTAATGGAAATGTGTGCATTTTTCGGACAATTGATTGAAAGGAATTGAGTCAGTTAGCAGACAATTGGGTCATTTTTCAGATTAGTTTAGCTCAATTTTAGTCGAAAATTTCTCATGTCTCAGAATGTTCGCCCCGCCTCCGCGCCGTATAGTTCCATACGCATCACCGTAAACCTCCAGAATAATGTGCACGATCCCCCCAGCACGTTAAGGCTGGCAAAGCCAATCTGCACAATAATGATCAGAAGTAGACTAAAAACGGGTGCGAGTGTAAGAAAATGGCGGTGGAGGCCGCATTGTTGTAGGAGGAGGGGGAGGGGGGGGGGGGGGGTGGGGTGCAACATGAAATCAAGTCCTTAATCAAATTATCTCGTGCTACCTATATGTTCAGACACTGAAGATTGACACAGATGGAGAAAAATCATATTTGCAAGAATATGACGAAGTATTGTACACGGGGCTCACTGTATTATACATGTAACGAAAAAAGATAGGATACAGCGCGCCGCAGCGCGATTTTCTTTTTGCATTTCAGCCTTCCCAACAAAAAATTCAAACAATTAATAAGAAATATGAGGTAGACATTTTTGTTTCGGCCGTATGCTACTTATGATTGTAGGATTTTTTTTCGCCAGTCCGCAAAATATTGGGGTGATATTTGATATTATGGCCACCCCACCAAAAATATTGGGGAAATGTCCCCCCTCTGCCCCCCCCCCCCCCGGTGATCGCCGCCCATGTAAATGATTCATTTTTTTAAGGAATTCAAAAATGATTGAAAATGGGTCATGGTGGGCCCCCTATGCATACGGTAGGACTTGTGCCTTAGATCAGTGTGTGCCTACAGCCCGTAAGACGCGGTGTGGACGTAGTAGGTATATTTCGGGGTAGTATGTGGTTTAGGTGATGTGCCCGTCAAACGCAGAGAATGTCATCAGTTGGCGCGAAGCGAGGCAAAGGAATTAAAACCATCAGGCCTCACAGACCACCGGAAAGCGCCAGTTGCGAAGGATGTAATATTCTGTCCATTACACAAGATTAACAAAGCCCAACTACGGCGATAGAAACAAAATTGACTGAGATTTCGTCAAGGGAAACTTTCAATGGCAAACCTTCCACACTACCGGTCGGGAAGCATGGCCAATGTGCAAACCCCTCCCCAAATGTTGAATGTTGACGCTAGGTTGCCTGCGAGCCAACATATACAAATACTTACATTTTTATATACAGATCTGAAAAAATTCTTGAAAATTCAACTTTTTGTTAAGTGCCGAGGATCTATAAACAAATATACGGAAACTTCAAGAGCTCTTTTTCCAATACATCAGATCATCATCAAAAAATCAAGTGAAATTGGAGTCATATTAGGATATCTTCCATTCAGTTGCTCAAGTACACTGAATAGCAGCTTACGCAGCCAGCTGATCGAAAACCGGGGTAACAACTCGTGCAATATGATCCATGACAGCCTTAGGCTCAAAAAATCGGCAAGGGTGCTGGACACAATGACCTAGAATCGGTGGGGGTGCTCCGACACCCCGTCAGGAAAAAGTTGGGGGTGCTGCAGGGCACCCCAGCAACCCCCACTCGCAGGGGCTTGAGGTCATGCATTGTCGTGGGAAGATATGGCTTCCTCCAAATTTCATTATAATTTGCTAATTTCGGAAACTGGCAACCTTTTTGTGATGTCATCGTTTTATACTAATTCTAAGGAAAGACATATTCTTAACATTTTCTCTTAGATTGACGTCATCAAGACCGTCCATCAAATGTTGCAAATTTGCAAAATTGGCCAAATAGCATTGATATTTGTTAATCTTTGAAAATTCATAACTTTAATAAACTGAACATGTAGACTGTGGGGCACTCGCCCTGGACGTTTCATGTTGACTATTCCACCCGGGGCAGGATCAAAAAATACCTTTAAGTTCATAAAAGTCCAAATCTACAAACATAACAGATCCGCATAGCGGCGGTCAAGGGCTGATGAAAATTGAAGGTTAAACCATTCGACTTTTATCAATTTACCTCACGAACGAGGGCGCCCCCATAGCTGTACTTCTCCACCTATCAGATTGCTCAGGCGCAGCCAGACAATCGATGTTATTTTATACAATACATCAGGAGCGATCATAAAAAGTGTAAATTTTACACCCGCCCGATAATCTGCCGAAGATGTCATCAGGGACTGTAAATGTTACGTCCACTTTCAAGAAACAAATGAAGGAATAAGCCATTCATGAACTACTTGGACACGTTTCTGCGTAGTGTAAAAGTCTGGAAAAATTTAGAGGGTGAACAGGCTGAGTTTTCAAGACAATTTTTCAAGAAACTAAATAGAGAGACTGGCGAACTTCTCGAACTTGAGATACCTGAAGATGCTGGGTATCATCGTAAATGCTACCGCTATTTTACTGACATTACGAAGCAGAATCGGCCATAAAAAGAGCTGCTGATGGTAAACCGAAAGATCACACCAACAGGTAAGTATTTCTATTCTGTTTAAATGAATGGAAGTATAAAAAACGAAAAGTAGGACACTTAACGTTCAAGTTCTTTACTCCTTTACTTTAGCTGGCCCGGACTGAATAATATAGTACTAGCCTCATCAATCAGTCAGCAGTCGAAGTACAAGAACTTGACGAAGCAAGCTAATTCTTTGAGAGGAATATATAATGAATAAAGTTCTATAATTACCAGGCTTTACTACGATACGTAGCTACTAGCTAGTTTTAACTGAGTGACTGGCCGTTTCCCACTGGTTCATGACAGTTCAGGTCCGAAGCTGACGTGCAGTAATATTGTAAACATTACCGTTGCCGATGTGTTTTAAATTATGGCATCGCCTGTTACGAAACCCCTACGTATTCTAACATCCAATCTCACCCCTATGAGGATTTTCAGAAATTTGAAAATAAAATGCCATTATACGAAACAATTTAAAAATGAAAAACCTCGTAGGCCAACAGCTTTACTACTACGTACTGATTATACTTCCCTATAAGTATATCATTCTACGAAACTCGCTGACCATCAGGTGGCAAGTGGGCGTAAGCCAGAGGGGGGGGGGGGGGCGGGGGGCGGGCGCCCCCCACAAAATTTTTGGGGACGCAGTGGAAGTCCATAAGAAAAAAAGAGGAGCTTTTTTTTTTTTTTTGGTGAGGGTGGGGATGGGGGTCGGAGGGCAATAGATCATAATCACACTCAAGTAATATATCAAATCCCACTTTTTGAAAAACCCTGTAACATACAAAACTATAACTGGAATGAGAAAATTAGAACTTCTTTCGTTTGGAAAATGGGACTAATGCCCGCCGCTACTAAGTGCTGTTAACGTGACAGCATTTAGTGGAGTGAGTCTATAGTCATCCTACAGTGCCCCACCCCGGATGATATGAATCAAGAAGAACTTTATTCACATACCGGTAAATATTAAAAACTCGACGAACGGATATGCCAGAGGTAGTAGTAACTGCTCTTTTTTATTTTTATCGTGCTGTTTTGGGGGGAAAATGGTTCATGAACTTCATTTTGAACAATTTTTCAAAAATGTCAAATGCACCCAATATGTATCCTTACATCTGCAAGTCATAAGAGTAAGAAGCATCGAACATACCTGCTCACATTGCCTTAAAATTAACTGAATTCATTTATATGTATTAGAATTGTAAAATTATACATGCAGTCACATGTGTTTGTGTTTTATGTATATTCTCAGTTTAAAAGTAGATGTATACATTCATAATGCTACTTTATTTTTAACAAAGTTTCAAATGCACCCTCAATAGGTCTTCATATCTCTGTCTTTCAAGTGCAGGTGGGAAGAAGCAGATGTCATAACACCTCATAAAAATAACACCTCATGTATCATAAATTAATGATATTCTTTGTAATTATCATAATTGTGACATCTATACATGAAGTCACTGTGTTTGTTGTTACCCTAAGCTATAAAACATGATGATTTGCCTATTAATTGCATCTTCAATGATTTTCTCATTTTAGCTCAAGTCAGCTATGCTGGTTGAGCTATTGTGAGGCCCACGTCTCCATCTATCTATCCATCTGGTCTTTACCTCTCTGCTTTTTTGGCCACCAAATTTTTGCTTCTATCGATCTTTGACCAAACTTGGTCACAATGTTTATGACTGATGGTCAATTGGCATTAAAGAGGCACACTGGGTCATTAATTGGAAGCTAGCGAAACGCTACTTCTGCAGATTTAGTGGGTTGCCATGATACATGACTATGTTAATCATTGATTAGTGGTACTAATGCTTGTACGGAATTGGAGGTGAAAGGTCATTAAAGGGGGTAGTAGGCATTCTGTTCAAATTGTAAACATATATGCACATTGCAACGTTTTGGACCCTTGAATACTCCTGCTTCGATGTACTTGACCATCACTGGTCACATTTTATTGACCCATGGGTCATCATTGACCACCCCAATTTCAAGGTCAATGGCAATGAAGGGGCACACTGGTCATGATGTTAAAAACTGCAAACACTACTTTTCTCTCGCATTTGGTCATATTGCCATTATAAGGGCACTAATAATTGCTAGTATAACTTATTTTGGGTCCCCACATCAATGTAGCTGGAAGGTCATGAAAAGGGGGGTGCAGACATTTTGTTCAAATATAGAATATATGCAATTCGCATGTTTTTTGCCCTCAAATGCTCTGGCTTTGATGGACATTGACCAGGAGTTGGACATTAAATTCATTGACTGCTGGGTGACATTCGACCAACCGATTGTCAAGGAAAAATGGTCCATTGAGTGAGCCTAATGGGCCTTGTGTGCAAAATATGTATCTCCTATCTATCAAATGAAGTTGTAACTTCATTTCTATAGGGTTCATGTACTATCGTGGAACCACATACCAAGTATGAGCTGGCATCCATCCGGCGGGTTCAAGTTAATGTTACAAGCCACAATTGTCCCAAAATATCAGCTTTTCCCATTTTTTTCTATTTTCGACCAATTTCACGCCCGACCTATTCCAAAACAATGGGGTTTCTTGTGCTCCCCCCATAAGAAAGCTACACCACCAAATTTAACCTGATCACACCTTCTGGACTTATCGTGTTTACAAGATTTTCAGACTTTGACCGGTGACCTCATATGACCTCGCACCTGACCCTAAAAACAGAGGGTTCATGACTCATCATGGGAACCACATACCAATTGATGAGCCTGAACCTACTCAGACCCTGATCAAGGTTAATCGTGTTTACAGCTGTGCGCACACACACCCACCACGCATTCTACACGACGTGGGACTGCATAGATTCCTCCGACTTTTGTCACGGAATAAAAAATCAGAAAAATCGCCACTGGACTAGTTGATCAAGAAGCAAATATTGCAACCATTTTCGCAATCTGAGCCCGTCAATTCCGCCCAAAAAATCCAAAAGGAGGGTACACCCCCTCCCTTATCCCCTTCCCCATGACGGCAATCAATAAGATAGGACCATCCGTCCAACTTGGGCCCCCGCCCGCCGGCCGCCCACACAAAAAACCTGCTTACGCCCCTGTCGGTGGTGTGGCCGGATGGTTAGCCTGTTGGCCCTGGAACTATGGCGTAGATGAGTGCGGTCGCGCCGCGCTCCGTACAGCATGCGTTTTCTTATCCTACGATGCGATGCTCCAACAAATGTCCCCCAAACATGCAGATAACGGATGTGCAACTAGCAGCCGAGATCCTGAGACAATTGGTGTGCTTAGCAGAAAGTCACAGGTCACTGACACTACGATACATTTTGTTAGCAGCTCCTCTCCAGCCATCACATCAAAGTGCCGGGCTCGGAACCGTAGGCACATTGGTTCAAGAGGAATCAGGATATTTAAACCGTATCACCTACTCAAGCAAATGGAAGAAATATCCTTGCAAACAACTACAATAAATAGCAACTTGTTACTTTCCTGTTTAGCCTGGAGTACGTGTGAACCTTCATCACTCAAAGAGGTCCAGAAGTGTTCATTGCTCATGGTGACACTGCCACGCTATATCTTTAAACGACGGCGTGGTTGATGTGCGGAAAATCAAGGATCTCCAGTCCTCCCACGAAGAAGCAGACAACCGAGAATGTTTTGCATGCCTTGTATATCAGCCAGACTTGCAACAGCACATCTGTGTAAAGAGCCCAGCCCCGAGTGTTCGGTTATCGTCGTTGCCCTTGCCGCCGGATCTTTGGTGAAGCCCGTTTATACTTTTCCACCAGGCAAAGATGAGCAACTCGAACGATTCATCTCCAGTCATACAGTGAAACACGCTTGGGCGATGATTTATCCAGCGCTGTCATGTACTCATTGTTTTACTGGTGTGATTCAGTAAGTGCATTCTATGGCAAAGGGAAAACCAAGGCCATCAAACTGATGATGAAACATCAAAATTTCCCCAGACCTTCGCACACTTGGCCACCCCCGTATTTACACCACATTGTTGTCTTCTGACTAGAAGATTCGTCCTGCAAGCTCTATGACCACATGACTGCAGTCACGTTGAGGAGGCCCGGTATTCATGTTTTTCACGGGGCTCCAAGACCCCAGAACGCATGCCACCAAACCGAGATTCACTTGTTCAGCCTCCCGACTTGCCAACTACCGTCGTCAGTCTACACCAGCTTTGAACTATCCCTCGCTACCCCCTCCCCCGTAGGTCATGGCTGGAAAATGATTGATGGTTGTCTGGGGATTGATTGGAGAAGATGCCACAAGCTCGGAAAACATCCTTGAGCTGTTCTAAAGGTTCCTGCGAAACATAAATTGTAACCCTCCCAGAAGCTCTGTTCGAATGTTGTGCTCACTGACATTTGCCCTGCACAGACTCTGCAGCTGCAAGAGGTGCGAAAACATCCTTGCATTGGACGACGAGAGTGACAGATAATCGAGGCTACAACGACGGCGAGTGGCGAAGAGGATCAACCTCGGAAAGAGGACCCGATAAAAAACAGTGGACCCCAAATGCCCTGCACCGAGGGCAGACTGTGGGACCAAACGAACTGACGTGATCATATCAACACGCACGATTATACCAACCACTTAACCGGGTGACGAGATCAGCCAGTGTGAATATTCTGGGATAACCACCCTTAAGCGACGTAAAGGCCTGGCTCAAAGTCATGACAGGCACACAGACAATCGAGGACCTTAGGCAGTGCTCCTCGCATTCCCTCGGTAGCCCAAGTGCATGGTCACATTGAACCCCCACAATAGATAGATGGAGGCCGCACCAGTATACCATGATGCATAACAGTCAACGCGTGACTGTCACACCTGTACACTGTAGGTTTCAAGTTTCAAATTAAATACCCTTTGATAGTGACATTTTTTGTCCCTTGAACCTGCGTGTACTCGCCCTCTGGGGCAGGGGGGGGAGGTGGGGGGGCTTTTCATTCCCGTTTTGTACATTTCTTCCCGGGGTTCCTCTCCCCCAATACCCTCAATGCCGTTTTGGGACAACTTATCCCGGCAATATTATTTCATTCCCACTCACAGGATTTTTTTTGGTTTATCCACTACATTTTCTCCCCATTCCCTTCTTTATTTCCCGTTCCGTGCCCTCCTCGATTTCTTTCAGATGGGGACAACATACCCTCCCTTTCCCCCTCCTCTCCCCCCCCCCCCCCCCACTGTTCTTTAAGGCTGTAATGGATAATATCTGCATGAAATTTGGTATACCGTTTTTCGATCAGCTGTTGCTGCGTGATTTGTTGTTTAGGAGTACTGAGCAAAACTACAGTTTTCGCCCTTCCCTCTTCATCTCCGGTTTTCGATTTTCCCTCTCGGTTTTTGTCCGAGGGGAGACACTTGCCCCCCCCCCCCCCCCGCCACCCCACGGACCATTCATTTTGTGCAAAATTACACACACCCTCACTCTCACGTCCCCCACCCCCACCCGTCCACCCCTGTGGTCCCGCGCACAATGCGGCTTTCTGCATAGGTCTACTTTGGGGGGTTCATCATAAATGTGCTTGCGAATTGATCACTTATCATATAATACATGCTACGAATGTGAAATATGCAAAAAAACATTAAATTGAGGGCGCTATAACACTTTGTACACATATTCTTATTGGTTAAGTATAACACCCATTACTATCGGAATAATTGATTTAATGGAACCCATGCCCCTAAAAGCTGCAACCATCCATATGAACAGTACCTACTCTTTGCAGTGTTCGTATATCTACAGAAGAACACACACATGGGTGAATCATAAGTACTGATTGTGTGACTAAAAGTCATTTGCGGGATTTTTGCCACATTCTTACAGTTTTTTTTACTTGATTTTTCCCATTGGACCAGGTCTCGGCCCTGGGATCGAATGATTATGTTGAATACCTTATTTGTCTATAAGAAAATCACATGTAGTTGGGCCAGCCAAAGAGCAATAATCAATTTTTAGACTTAATTGAGCCTCATGCCCCGTAGTCTAATGCTTATGAACATGAAATAAAGTTTTGATTGCATAATTCTTAATGCACAATCATATCCATTTAAATATTTTTGGCTTGAATATCCCCTTTAAAGGTAGCCTTCAGTTGTGGCAGTGCTACGAGGGGAATGGTGGGTGGGGATGGGTTTGGTTTGTAATCCCAAAAAAACTTCAGGTCTTTTCCCCTATTTACCCAGCGCCCCCCCCGCTTTTTTTCGAGCGGGGACTAGAGAAGAAAATTAAAACCCAACATTTGGTTAATGGTTTTGGGGCACTGGTATGTAGCATATATCTGATTCCTTCTTGAACATCTCGATGTTAAGATGTAAACGAGATTCCAATGAAATTCCCATCATTTCTTTTCATCATCCACACGATCTCGCGGACGCATAATGCGTGTACTGTCCAGTTTTGCCAAGTCTGCCGCGCGCAACGCCTGTTCTATCACACAGTCGTTTCCCAGTGGATAAGACAATATTCGTTCATATTCTTGTATCGAGGCAGCGCTCCTCCCCGACTAGCGACTAAATCTCCTGTCCATTGTTAACCTGTTGAAGACCTTTGCCGCACCACTCGGATTGCACACGTTTGCTCACGACCATCTACACCCCTGACAGCCACGCACGGGCTCTCAATAGGACTCTGCAGTCCCCTGCCCCATTTGTTTGTTTTTTGTATTTTTCATAAAAACACCGAAATCAAGTACACATACAAGATCACTTACACAAAAAGAAGAGAAATTGTGGTTCCTTTCCGAGGATATCATTCGAAAGTCCGGAGACTTATTTCCAGAAGTGTCCTCAAAGGAGAAAACACTACCAATACAAACATGTACAAGACACGGATTCGTCAAGGCCAGGTTTCCGATACCGTAATACATGTTATACCAGAGTCTCGAACCCATTCCCGCAGTTCTAACTTGTCTTGAAATTCTTTCTTCTCTCATTGTACCAATCGTATTTTGTGTTCTTGGTTCAAATAAAGTTCGGACTCGCTAATCGATCAATCAATCAACGTAGGTGATGCATAGCTATAAGCAAACTGATATTCGTCATTGTTTAAAATAGAAGGGACCCAGTGGCTGCCGCGCGGGCCTGCGTATACGACATTGTGTTACTGGAGTAGTCCCTCTTAGTTTTATGTGCTATTAGTATCGTCCCATTCATTTTGTGCCCCCGCCCCCGAAAATTTCGCCTCCCCCTGATTGCCCCCAAGTTGCCCAGGATGGCGCTGACACTGGGCATCGTTCTTCCATGTCCGCAGCCAAGTCTAAATGTTGTGCAGGCAGCCCGCCTCTTATTGCAATTTACAGAATTGGCTGCTTTGTAATATCTAGACCAGCCACCAACTGACGTCTCGTACCTCTTCTTGTCCCCTCAAGGTTGGCCTCGCACCCAGCCTTCTCTATGGACTTGCTGAAAAGGATATCGGAAGCTGCAGCGGATCCAGAAGTCTGCAGCTCGTTTGGTCGATTGGCACGCAGGCCGGCGGTACGAGCACAACAATCCAATCATTGCCCAGTCTGTGCTACCACTGGCTTCCATCCAACCCAAAGCTGATTGAGTATAAAAATTGCCTCTCACCTCCAAACTCTCACGGTAATGGCCCCAATCTACATCACTGAACTTCTTACAGAATATCAATTTGTCCGATCTCTTCGCTCGTCGTCCCAAGCTCTGCTAAGTCGCCAACGCTCTATACGGAACCCAATACTATGGTGATCGGTCTTTTTCAGCAGCTGCCCCAGCAATCTGGAATAATCTACCCTTTGAGGTCCGCAGTGCCCCAACTCTGAACTCTTCAAACGTTTATGAAGTCCTATATTTTTGTGTAAAGCGTTTTGAGTTTTGTAAATATAAAGCGCACTATGAATCGAAAGTATTATTATTATTATTAATGTTATACTGTCCACAACAAGCTGCTTAACTTCGGGATACCGGGGATATCGGGATTTTTTTTTGCGAATATCTTACCACACCTAATCTATGTTATATCTGTTTGGTATTTATTCATACTGACAGAGGACAGAAAGGTAATCATTAACTCCTTGAACTATTGCTGTGGATAGTTTGATGCAAAGCCTACATAATAATGAAGAACATTCTTAACAAACAAAACTCAATTCTCTATTTCAAGAATTCATTATTAAAGAGGATTAGATAAAAGATGGACATTTCTGGTAAAAAGCTGATTTTTTCAACATAGGTCCAGAAAAATGTGTAGATTAACATACTAAAACTCACCCCCAGTTGTGGAAACCTTGAAATCCAAGATCGCGTCCAAAATGGCCGCCATTTTCATTGTTTAGCACAACCTCGTCTCCAAATTATCACAAGTAATTAAAAAGGTGTCTATTTAGTATATGTTTGGAGCACGATGAATTCACTTAAACATTTAATCTTAGTATCCTTCTTCTATAATACATGAATCAAGATGGCGCCCCAAAAAATGATTCAAAAAAATGGCCGCCATTTTCAATGTATGCCATATTTTTCTTGACAGTTTAGCATTGGAAGTAAAACAGTTTTCTAAATATATGTTTTCAGGTATGAGGGATTATATCATTGTAATCAATTAGTATCTAAGTGGGCAAATGTGTCTATAGAGCATTACCCAGTATGGTGCCCAAAAATTCAATGAAATAGCTATAGTACCTGAATGTGTGCATTTTATTTAGGGGATTCAGCATATCCGTTGTACTGAAAAATCAGTCCTCATTCGCCCTCGGGGCTAATGATGCTTCTCTTCGTCATTTTCATCTGGCTGGTTGAACGGGAGTTGTGTTATACCATTACTGCCACTGCACTCATCGCACATTGAAGTGCCAGTCCCAGTTACGTACTGCCGCAAGTCATATTGCTGCAACAATCGGATCTGCACTCACAAAATGTACTTCGTCTCAACTACGTCCCAACTACTACAGATCTGAGCTTTGTTTGCAGATCATACAAGCCACCCCTGTGACCTTCCAACCCATAATGCTTGATTTCCAATGTACTGCAAAAGAGAGGTCACTGTCTCAAGCTTCGTGGCAAGCGCTGCAGATTGGACATTTCCGTTAATATCGTCTCGCAGAGAGTGATCAGTGCGTGGAATTGTCTTCCTGAAAATGTTGTTCTCTTAAGGGAGTGTGAATGCGTTCAAGAACAGTCTTGATTTATTTTTCAGGAATCACGGGCGAATTATTTAGTGTTTGTTCATTTTGTTGCCTTGTAGTTGTGGCTCCGGGGTCGTTTATGAGAGTTATGTCCTCCTGACCCTTTATCACTAAACTAAACGAACTAAACTCCATTGTCTGTAATTGAAGGAGAAAACCAATTGCCCACTCTACTAGGATCTGTAAGGATATTTGCCTGTATCCAATAATTGATTTTTAAGTAATATAGTATCGAATTGTATTTCCCGGCACTGCCCAATTTTACCTTGGTCCAGTTACTTGTAACATAAAATAGTGCATATCATTTTACATGTTGTCTTTTTCACAATATGAAAGCAAAGACAATGTACACATTTTTTCAACATATCTACTAATCAATTCCATATACATAAGAAGGCGATGAACTTTTTTTTTTAGGTGAACAAGAGGAACCATATTTCAACATACACATTACAACATAACGATGTTGCCCAAAAGGCGAAAAGGGATTCACTAAACGTAGTTTTGATCCTCCCTTAACAACAATACAACTCCTATTTGGTTTCGAGAGAGTTTTTAAATTTATTAAACTGGAATAGAGCAAATCAGAACGCAATGTTTTAGAAGTACATACAGTCAATAAAAAACGTTATCGGAGATTTGCATCTGCCGCAAACTTTTCAATTAATCATTCGAGTCTTCAGTAAGCATCAAATACAGCACCAAACTACACATTTAAAGTAGGTATGAGGCGGATCCTTAATAGGGCAAGAGCAGTAGTTCCCCAAAATTACCCTAAAGCTGGACACTAGAATCGAATTTGCAGCATTATTTTCTTCGAACTGATACTCATAGGTTTTTTTTTTTATATTCCAGTGGTGTATGCAGTGTGCCCTACCCTTGCAGACCAGTTAACACCATACGACGTTAGCAATATTCACACTTCCTCTAGAGTTTAACCCCTCAGGCCATTGTTTGCTAGGTGTTCGATATTTGCTCGAGCTGGGCCTCAAAACTCGCGGAATGTTCGAGGGACTGGTTGTTGCACCCACTGTCACTGACCTCTGAACTGATTGTAGAACTATGATTGCCATTATGGAGGAAACTCGTAAGCATTTTGAGCAATTGAGTGCGGGCAAGCCCTGGTATCCTGGCGGGACACCCAGTAACAAATGCCTCTGAGGCTGTTGGCCAGGCTGCCCTCAAATTGTTTGACAAATGGTCTCTACTGCTCTGTTTTGAGCACTGGTGTACCTCAAACCTGACTGGAAAGAGGACTACCTGTTCTAATCAATCTGGAAAGGGAAGGTGTACAATACTCACGACTGCAATAAATGAGTTACATTCCTCTCAATATCTTGGCAGAGTAATTTGCTAGGATCATCCCAAACGAAATTCGTTGTCAACTGCATTACTACAACCCGTACCGTGCCCAAGCATTTGGGTACTTGGGTTCACTCCCGAAAAACCCACTGTGAATTGCATATTGGCTCTCTCGTGTGCTGTCTGAGCGGATACGTAATCCGGTAGAGTTTTCTTGTGGCCTATAACGATTTCCGCGATGCCTTTGTGTCTGTGTGTAGGAAAGCTCTCTGGAGAATCCATGAGCAGCATAGTGTGTCAACCTGTCTTATTCACCTGATACTCTGTATTCAGTAGTCTGGAAGTGAGAGTGCTGTTATGTGTGTGGGTGGGGTTTATGAGTTCTTCCCCGTTGTCACAGATGTGAGACAATGTAGTACTCTAGCTACAACACATTTAGAGCCTGAATTGGAGAGGGGTTCGGTTGAGTCTTCTGACTTCGCAGATGCTGCTGCATACTTACTGAGTTCATGGATTCCTCTGGTTGATACCTGTGGAACACTTAGTCGAGAGCACATCAGTGGGCATTCAGGGGTCATGGACCACCACGTGGAATCTATCTGTTTGGTGAATCATGGACAGTGCTGCTGGGGTCTGTCCACATGTTGAGCGAGAACGTGGAATTCCTAAGAAGTCATTATTATCTCGGAGGTGTCATTAGTGATCCGCGGAAAGTATACGCTTCAGACTGGCATACTGAAGTCACTTGAATAGTTTTGTGGCGTCGCATTAATCTGAGCAGAATATCAAGCGCTGTGATTTTGGCTCTGTTGTGCATCCAGTATTGCTATATGCTAGTGAGGCTTGAAGCACACTGTTTTGGGTGGGTGGACAGTGGATGGATTCCTCTTCGACTACCCCAATTCGCCACATTCCTTGTTTACCGCTAGAAGGATTGTATCCAATGCAGGGTTCTCGGAGGTAGGATGATATAAGGTTAGCTGGCCCGGATTCGTGATCGAGCGCCAGTGGGCTTCTCGAGCATATGCACGTCTCCGTCGGACGACCTGCCCACTATTGTGACAGGGACTACGCGTGCTAATGTCGACCGCGGGGACCCCCCGTAGCTCATGATTGGTGCAGCTTCGGGGTTACTCAGGGAGTTGGGATGGGGGTTCACCAGAGCCTAGGACTATCGCTTGCGTGGGGAACCAGGAACTGGTATCGGCTTGGGCGGATGTGGCTGGTTTCGTTCCAGGTCTGGCCTGCCATTTGCGAGTGAGTGGGTGGGTGAGTGATGTTTATTCCCAAGGCGAACTCCGAAGGCCCGAGTTGAAGTTCTTGACCCGCGATTGAAATCAAGCAACAGAGCAATATTGTTATGCAGAATTAGCTGATTCTTCCCCACTGCCGAACCCCCACCCCCCCTTCTCTTCCTGCCTCTACGGCCCCATTGGATCGAAAAGACTGGTTATACCGGTACACCACGGTCCCTTTAATATACCCATGTGTGTTCAACCCATGATCAGCGTGGAGGAGGGGCCTGCACACCGAACTTTGCGGGGACCGCCCGATGTTCATAAGGCCTTTTATTCATAAGCCTTTTGTTCATAAGGCCCTTATTCATAACGTGCAAATTTTCGGAAAAGGGTCCGTTATTCATATGACCACAAAGGCCCATTTTTCATAATTATCAAAAGGGTACTGTGATTCCTGGGAACAGAGCACAAAGGTCCGATTGCCTAATCGCCGAATGGAACACATGGGCCCTACGTGTTTTTAATTTATGACCCGCTTAGAGGCTATCCTATTGCTATCATAATATAATAATACTAATAATAAATAATTAATAATAATAATATAATATAATAATAATAATAATAATAATAATATAATAATAATAATAATAATCATAATATAAAAAAAAGGGTATTTATTAGCGCTTTAATAAAGTCCAAAAAGCGGCTTCACACAAGAGGAGGGAAATCAGAACGAGAGTTTACATAGAGGTGTGCCTTTTATTTTCCTCTGACGGATCTGTGCTGGCAGCTTCCCGAAGGGTCGTCAGGTAGGCATTCACAAGAAGGACCCACCAAGAAAACGCTCTTTCATTCCACCGTAGGTGCTGGCTGGTTTTTGTCCTTTATGACGGTGTGCTAGTTCCGTGAAGACGATCGTAGTGTATCGAGAAGGACAGTATGTGTGGTGAGGTATATATCATCTGTTCAAGTGTAAGATTGCAATCCAGTCGAACCGAAATTATTGGATTTTTTTTTTAATTAATTTGTCCAAACAATCTAGTAATTGATAGACAAGAATCATGCCCCTCCAGGATTCCTAATGGAACATTTCCAACTTACAGATAATCTGCCTCCTCATTCCTGCAACATTGTGATGATGTGAACATTAATATATACAACGACTGTAGCTACAGCAATGTATTGCATGAGTCATCAAGAAAGCTGTTCCTCACTATTTTTTCATACGAAAGTTCTAATTTTATTTGTATCTTTATTTATTTTTTGTTTTTTTTTACACTTCTAGAGGATAACAGCCTACCCTTAGGTTTCACATGCATTCTAATTAAAATGAAGTTTAAGAGATTTTTCAAGCGGAAAACTATCTTTTACGGTATTTCGGTTTGTTTCTGGATAATTTTTAACTTGGCGAAATTAGGTCAAAGCAAGAAAGTGGGGTGGTGGGGGGGGGGGGGGGGGTTTGGGGGGGGGGGGTTGGGGGTTGGGTGGGGGGTAGGGGGGTGTGAATGCCATCTTGGTGTCCACATGCTTGCAAAGCTTTCAGGTACCTTTTACTTGATCTTGTTATACATTAAAGCATGGATTCAACCACCTTTTTTACTTTTTATGCTAATTTGGAGGCCTATTTGATGGCAGAAATTGGAAATGGCGAAAATGGCACGGAATGGCGCAGGCAATTTTGAACAGAGTCCTTGGTCCCGCACATCTTGGTTTTTGGCCAATAGAAGCTCTGATCAATTAAGATGGTTTAATGGTTTATTTGAATTCCTTGTGCCCAAACAAAACTAATAAATGGACACCAACCTTCTTCCTTCATCCTTTTATGAAATTTGAGGACTTGTGCCAAACAGTGAAAATGGCGCCATTTTGGACTCCATTTTTTTGATTTCAAGGTTTCCACAAACTGGGATTTCCTCCGGGGAGTTTTAGGTATGTTAATCTAACAACATATTTTTCTAGCCCTATTTGAAAAAAATCAGTTTTTTACCAAACAGGTCATCTTTATCTTGGTCCTTGGGTCTTGTCTTGTCTGGTCTATGCAAACACCACCTGAGTAGTTTCCACTTGCATAGGGTACAGCACCACACATGCACAAGCTTATTGAAGAGTCGATTGAAGATGTGCTGAGAATTTACAAAACCATCAACCAGACGACACAAAAACCCCAGGACCCAACTCAATTCCTGCATATTGACACTAGAAGCATTCCATCTAGAATTGTTCTGGGACAAAACTGACCACCTGAAAGACAATAGTATTAACAATAAAACATGTCTAACAATTAATTGTCCATTCACTGATGTGATCGTTGTGCGATCGTTTGTCTGTAACTCCACGAAATCAGTAACCGGTAAAGCCAAATATGTCGTTATAGTTATGAAACAGCTTGAGTCGTGCCAATTGCGCTTCTCTCCCTGTAAAGTAGGCCCGGCTAAATGGTGCAGGAGCCTTGTGGACACTAGTTGACCGTCGGTGATCCTTGCAAACAAATCTGGAGCTTTTGCGCTGTAACCATTTCCTTTCCAGCTTCTTAATGTTACAAGCCTTGTATGGATCCCAAATCTGAGGAGCTATATTCCAAACAGGGACGAACTGACTCATAGGCAATGTTTTTTCGTTTGGTATCACATTCCATACAGGGTCTACGGATCATATTGACGGACGTGTTAGCTTCACAATTCAACAACCAACTATATTGTTCATATGAGTTGACCCATGAGAGCTTGAGTGATGTTTACTCCGAGATGGGATGTTCCTTCACCATCCAAGGAGAGTATCGCCAATTACATATCGGTACCCATCCTTGCCAACTTCTCCAGGCATCCGCTTTCCTCTCTGACGAATTCCTTCATTTCTTGTCGCAACAACCCCCCATTCCTGCGATTTTTTCCCTTTTTCCCTCCTCTCTTTCCCTTGGTTCTTTTTTTTCCTTTTCTCTCCCTTCCCTCCCTTCCCTTTCCCTTTCCGCCCGTTCAAGTGCATGCAATGTTTCACAATGTCTCTCGTTCCCTCCCTCGATTCTTTCTCTAGCATTTGAATGTCAGCAACAGCCTCGCGGCGAGTTCATATGATGATCTTGAAGCCCCTCTGAGCCCCGCTCTTTTGGACTACATCAACGCGAGACAAAATGGGATTCCAGATTGTAAAAAACAACTAGAAAAGTGTAGTTGCAAATCTTTCTGCTAGGCATAGGCAATCACGAACTCGTACCTGTATTTAGAATCTGCGGTCAGTGGACAATCTCTTGGAGTAAATTCCAGAATCACTCCAACTGTCCATGGGACGACCATAACAGCTTTCTTGACTGGCCCTCCATGTTTGTATCGGGTGACCTTCTTTACAATCTTCCACACCCTTTCCTTCAGCTTCTGCCACGTGGTTGTGATCGAGTACAAAATATCTAGAGTGGTGTCTTTGGAACTGACGATCGTTGTTTCCATTAGTGTCATATTACAAGGAATTTTTATTAGTTGTCTACTTTCCCACACAGTCTAAGAACACCCATCATGTGTACTAGTAAACAAGGCGAAAATGCGCCCCCAGTGTCCGCCTGGTTGCGCGAATCAGTGATTTCTTCTTTTAAGTCACCATGCAAACAATTACAAGGCATCCTATGTGCTTCATATCCCAACCACACCATAACCCCGCCTCATTAAATATTTCAACATTCATTGCCCTCATTGACTACACCCCCCGTTGATCCTACCTACTGTAGTCTAACCCCCCCCTCCCATTATAATCACAATACTTACTACTGATTAATAGTTCCCTCAGATCACGTAATTGCCAAACAATGTAAATGGACCCTAAATCATCTAAAGTTTATTTTATCCTATATATCTCAAAGAGTTGTGCCTTTCAACCATCTAACGCCTTCCTCAACTCCCTATGAAGTTCACACACACCCCACCCCCTCACATCCCCTGCTAGAGTGGACTAAGCCATCTAATTAGGATTAGGCCTTCTGCAGGCGTCATACAGGGGCCCTACGGGGGCTGAAGCTTGACTCTATAAGTGATACAGGGACGTTTAACCCCCCTCCCTCCCATCCGCCCACCCAGATGCTACCTGCAGGTGACACCTGCCAAACCCATTCATTCTTGAATGGTGCCTGGGAGTAAGTAACAAATGACTGAGTGGTATACACTTTATAGGTCAGTGTAGGGGCCCAGAAGAGGTTATGAACAGCGAATGTGAACCTCAAGGTAAAAATGCAGGTTTTGACAATGGATGAAATCTCTGTCTGTCCAGAATGGGACTACTAGTTAGATGACTGGGAAATACTGCCTGAGGGGTTTGAAGGATAAAACATTTTGTTTATTGATCGCATGCTATATATGTGACTTCAGCATCCTGCTGGTCAGCTATGAGTGCCCAAGACTAACCCATTCTTAAAAAGTGCGTACAGTCTCTCTGGAGCTTGTTGCGTAAATTTTTATTATTTGACAGTTTTTGGTCCATATTGACTTCGAATGACCTTTGCTGACATCGGTTTTTTGAAAAATGTTACCTTGATCATATGCAGCATGGGTCCCGAAATTTAGTTTATATAACACACATCACTAAAAATGATTGCAGAAATGTTTAATATTTGGCAGTTTCTGACCTCGAATGACCTTTGATGACATAACGGTTTTTATTTCTGAAAAATGTTACCACCACCCCTTGATCATATGGCAGCATGTCCCCGATTTCAGTTATAACACCCGTCACTAAAAATGATTGCAGAAATGGGTAATATTTGGCAGTTTTCTTGAACCTCGAATGACCTTTGATGACATGACGGTTTTTAGAAAATGCTTGCCTCAAGTGATGCCCAACCCACAGCATTATGTCATCATGTACAGCACCCCTATGCTTCGCGCCCAAAATGTATTAAAAAAAATCAACCTTAGCCCCTTGGTACCTTTAAGACCAGGTGGTTCAGATTGAAAAGCGGTCGTTGGTTTCGTCTATGTACAGATATAGAACAATCACATATCCAAAAATACGACAGTTTTTTATTTCTTTGGCCTGTAAACCTCCTAAATAACACATTTTCTTAAAACTTTTGCCTTTTGACCTTTTGGAACCTTGTCTCTAGATGGTCGTGTGATTAACTGAACCCAAAATTACCTACCATGACAATCTCTAAACAGCACCCAAGCTGAGCTGCATTCATTCCAATTGGTTACTTACTTTGGCCCTTTTAACAAAACTTCAAAAAATTGTTAATTTGCAAATTTTTTCACATTAAATGACCTTAGTGACCTTTACACTGTTGTAAATTTATCGGCGGGATCAAAGGTTGTATCATCTCCACCAAGTTTCTGGAGGATTCACAATGAACACCCTAATGTTATTGCGAAAAAGCATAAATTAAACTTTGAGACCTTGTAACTACCAAAGTATGCCGTCCGATCGAAGCGGGAGTTGGTTTCCTCCTCCATGAAGCACAGCAAGGTCTATCACATATCCAAAAATACCATTTTTTTTTGGGGCCCCGTACTCCTTAAATAAGCACATTTTTCAGACTCACCTTAAAACCACTGACCATAAATTGCATTCCGTTGAACACGCCTAATGTTTATGCGAAAAGCTTTTAAATTAAATTAAATTGACCCTTGTAACTACCAAAGTATGCGTCCGAAATCGAAAGCGGGAGTTGGTGTGCCTCCATGAAGCACACAAGGTCTATCACTATCCAAAATAACCAGTTTCTATTTTTTTTTGCCCGTACTACTCCTTAAATAAGCACGTTATTATTCAAGACTCCACCTTAAACCAACATGACCACCGCACAGGGGTCAACTTGAGGTCAGAGGTTACAGACATGCAGGTCAACAATTATAGTACAATAGTGCAAACCTTCCAGCCTTCACAATCTTCAATTCTCTGATTATATGCCAGAAAACGTTTTTGAACCCTTAAGTGACTTTGAATGACCTTTAATGACATGGCAGCTTTATGAAATTTACTCTCCACGTGCTACATCCACTCCTAGGAGCATTTGTCATTCTGAGAACATGGCCCGTGCTATTGCCAAAAGTACTATACTCAGTTTTTTTATACCCCTACGGACCTTTGATGACCTTCAATGAACATGAACGGTTTTTATAAAGTTTGTTACTCTCCATGTGATGCATCCCTCCCTAGAAGCATATTGCATTCCAATGACACGCCTAATGTTAATTGCGACAAAGGCTATTAAATTAAACTTTGAGACCCCCTTGTACTCAACCAAAGTATGCTCCGATTCGAAGCCGGGAGTGGTCTCTCCTAAGCGCACACAAAGGTCTATCACATATCCAAAAATAACCAGTTTCTATTTTTGTGCCTGTACCTCCTTAAATAAGCACATTATTCAAGACTCAACCTTTTTAACCACATGACCACCCACAGAGGTCCATGAGGTCAGAGGTCACCACAGCATGCAGGTCAACCATTATATCACCATTGGTGAACCTTCCAGCCTTCACCGTTTCAATTCCTCCGATATGGCCAAAGAAAACAGTTTTTGACCCGTATTTTTTTTTTCTAAGTGACCTGAATGACCTTTATGACAGGCAGTTTTTATGAAAATGGTAACGCTCCATGTGATACTTCCACCCTAGAGCTTTTTACATTCTGATGAACATCCCAGTGCTATTGCCAAAAGTACTATAATCTTTTTTAAACCCCTACGTGAACCTTTGATGACCTTCAGTGACATGACGGTTTTAATAAAATTTGTTACTCTCCATGTGATGCATCCACTCCTAGAAGCATATTGGCTTCCAATAACAACGCCTAATGTTATTGCGAAAAAGGTCTTTTTAAATTAAACGTGAACCCCTTGTACTACCAAAGTATGCGTCCGATCCGAAGCGGGATGGTTTTTTTCCTCCCCTTCCTTCCTCCATGAAGCACACCAAGGTCTATCACATACCCTAAAATAAACCATTTCATTTTTTTTTGCCCGTAACTCTTTAAATAGGCACATTTATTCAAGACTGACCTTTAACCCACATGACCACCCTACAGAGGTCAATTGACGGTCAGCGGTCCTCAACAACATGCAGGTCAACAATTATATGACAATAGTTAACCTTCCAGCCTTCACAATATTCAATTCTCCGATTATGGCCAGAAAACAGTTTTGACCCTTAAGTACTCTTGAATGACCTTAATGACAAAGCAGTTTTTTAACTGAAAAGTGTTACTCTCCATGTGACATCCACTCCTAGGAGCATTTTGCATTCCTCTTTATTCGGATGACCATTGCCCAGTGCTATTGACCAAACAGTATAATTCAGTTTTTGACCCCTAAGTGACCTTTTTATGACCTTCAATGACATGGCGTTTTTATAAAATTGTTACTCTCCATGTGATGCATCCCCTCCTAGAAAGCTAAATTGCATCCAATGAACACACGCACGCCCAATGTTTTGCGAAAAAGCTATAAATTAAACTTTGACCCCTTGTAATACCAAAGTATGCGTCCGAGATCGAGCGGGGAGTGGCCTCCCCTCCATAAAGCAACACAAAGGTTCTATCACATATCCAAAAAATAACCAGTTTCTATTTGTGTGCCGTACCTCTTAAATAAGCCACATTTATCGACTCATCACCTTTAAACAAAACCACATAACCACCCGACAGAGGTCCAAATTGAGGTCAGAGTTCCAACACATGCAGGTCAACAATTATAATCACAATGGTGAACTTTTCAGTCAATCAGCCTCACAACAATGCAATTCTCCGTTATGGCAGAAACAGTTTTTTTACACCCCTGAGTGCCCTTGAATGACTGATTAGTAACATTAAATGACCTCTGAGGCCCTTGTCCCTCTGAAAAATTCAATTGGGACTATAGATAAACCATCCTCCCTCCACCAAGTTTTGTAAAATCCAACAAATCTAAACTTCAAAATATCGCAGAAATTATGTGGCAAATTAGATCAGTTAATTAGCATATACAATGCCAGGAATCTGATCGCTTTGTTTACTCTTCATAGTTGTTTACAATACCCCGAACAGAATCACCAATGCATCTACCGATCACGAGATATCCTTGTACAAATCCCCTTCCGGGCCAATTTTTCTTAAATCATCAAATTTCTGGCAAATGAGCATGGTCTTGCGGGACGACAAGTGGCTGCACATCATCGGCAACTCTTCACCGCGCACCTCCACAAAAGGTCCCAGCATGGTGGCTTTCCACGGTCAGGAGATATCTAACCGCACATACGGACAGACAGACGGACAGACACGACAGACAGACGACACACAACAACAAAGTGACCACTCTGTCTCCTCTGAAACAAAGTTCAGGCGAGACAAAACCCGCGGTGCGCTGAGACCATCAGATGCAATCATATGCACAAACACGCGACTATGGCCTGTAAAAATCGGCGTGCCTACCACCCTCCTTTTGCGCCCCTTGTTTCTGTAGGCGGCCGTTCTTAACCTCCCCCCCCCCCCCATCCCTCTTTGTGCGGCTAACTGACTGTACAGTCGATACAAATCTCATCATTAGCGTTCATTTTGTTAAAACCATAACGGATTGAGATGGAAAAATATTACCGGCCTACAACGTTAGCCATAAGCTTTGCCGAATCGTTATCGTTCCATATCCAGATACCCAGGGAAATGTAAAGGGTGGCGCCAGCAAGGTCCAGGGCGTATTTGCCCCTTGTCGTCAAAGCCTCCGCCCCCGGCATCTTGTCAAGAAGCCCAAGTGGGGTACGGCGCCGACGCTGAAATATGCACATTCGATGGATAGTGCCGTTGTCCTGACAGGTTCATTCTTCAACAACCTCATCGGCGCGAATGTCCTACTTGTTGGCTGAAAATGTTTCGAAACCCTTTTCCACGCCGCGTATTCACAATCACTCTTCGCTTTAAATTCGTGAAATGAGTGACCCATGTGATTCTTTTTTTTTCTAACACTTTATTACTGTTGTAGACGTTTTTCTAACACGCTCTTGTCCATTCAATATGTACAGATAGGGTTGAGCTAGTAACAGGGGCGCACTCCCCTTGGGTCCCGACCTCTGCCCCACCAATCTCTCGTAGGCCACTGCTGAATCATTTTCACATCACTATTCATGCTCTGAAAACCTCGTTGCACTTGAATGGCAAAACCGTGATAATCTGTAACAGCAGTCGGTTGCCTCAGTGTATGGCCAAAACCTATTGCTGAACCTTCTGAACACCTTCTGAAAAAGGATTAGGAAGCCAATTCACCCGATAGGAAATTATTTCTTTTCTTTAAGCTTATTAGCCAGTGAACTGAACATTTCTAAACCACAATTGAGTTATCGCCACAAAATGTCCACACTCATTACCCTTAATAGGATCACATGTCCATAGAGGCTCACCAGTGCTTTGTGCCCTACAGCCTGTACAACTGCAGAGCTAAATTCAATCCAATATTTTAAAAAAAAAAATTCACATTTTTTACTCTGAAATCCTTGATGAAATTGAACACCACAATCCCCCTCATTGAAAGGGTAAGAGAGTTTTTCTCATCAGCGAATACATCAAGCAAGCATTCATTCACTAGGACATAGGGAGCTATAGAGCCTCCCAACCCCCAAAGTGTTTCACATAGAATCCACACTAACCAGTCCTACCCTAATTGATTAGTCCATTGACGCATACCTTACCATGTGGTGTGAAAATGTGACTATGAAAGGAATTATTCAGTATAGTCATTGTTTGGAGTCAAAAAAAACCCAGTCACCCCTCTCTCGTAACTTCAAAATACTTCAGGGCCTAAGATTCTCATTGAATTTTTTTTTTCACAAATGTCAAGCAGATTAGATGCTAAGAAGTCCTTCAAATTAGTGCACGTCCTACAAATTACCCAGAACCAAAGGCCGACCACATCACAAAGTTTTGTGGAAATCCGTACCCCCCAAAGTTGCATAAATTAATGCCAATCAGACATATTAAATCAAGATTGTTTTCTCAGGTTTCCCATTGATTTCTGCAAATGGGAACCTACCATACTACATAATATATATTACTACATACATACATACCATACATACATCCCTACCTACATACATACTACATACATACATACAGTACATACTACACCATACATACATACATACAATACCATACATCCATACATACATACATACATACATACATACATACATACATACTACTACATACATAATTACTACATACATACATACATACATACATCATACATCACATACTACATAATACTACTTACTACATACATACATACATACATACATCCATACTAAACATACATACATACATACATACATACCTACATACATACATACATACATCCATACATACATACATACATACATACCTACCTCATACATACATACATACATACATACATACCATACTACATACATACATACATACATACATACATTTTATATTATTAATAACAATATTTATTTATAATCATTTATAAATTTGGTAACATACATACATACATACATACATACAACATACATACCTACATACATACATACACATACTACATACAACATACATCATACCTCATACCTACATACATAATACATCTACATACATACATACATACATACAACATACATAATACATACATACATACATACATACTACTACATACATACATACTACATACATACATACATACATACAATACATAGCATACATACATACATCATACATCCTAACCATACATACATACATACATACCTACAGACATCCATCCATACATACAGGTCCATACATACATACATCATACATACATACATACATACTACATACTACCATACATACATACATACATACATACATACATACATACATACAGACATACATACATACATACTCATAAATACATACATACTCCATACTACTTACTACATACATACATACATAACGATACATACATACATACCTCCCTACATACAACATACATACATCCATACATAGCATACAACATAATACATACATTACATATCAACTACATACACATACATACACTCCTACATACATACATACATACATACATCATACATACATACTACATAATCTACATACATACATCATACATACATACAACATAATACATACATACAAAAAACATACATACATACCTACATAACATACATACATCCAAGACAATACATCATACATACATACCTACATCCCTCATAATACATACATAAATTACTACATACATACATACATACTACATACATACATACATACATACATACATACATACCTCCCATCATAATACATACAAACTACATCATACATACATACATAACGACATACATACATACAGACTACATACATACATACATACATACATACATACATACATAAACACCAACATACATACTACAACATACTACATACATACATCATACATACAGACATACCTCCATACATACAACATACATACATCCTACATACATACATACATACATAATACATACATACATACTATACCTACATACTACTAACATACATACATAACATACATAACCTACATTCATACAACATACATACATACATACATACCTACATACATACATACATAATACATACATACATACATACCACATACATACATACATACATACATACCTACTACATACAGACATAAATTACTACATACATACATACATCAGACATACCTACATACATACATACATACATACATACCTCATACATACATACATACATACATACATAATACTACATACATACATACATAATACTACACACATACATAATACATACATACATACATACATACATACAAAATTAAAACCCAATTACATTACTACATACATACATACATACTACATCCATACATCAGACATACAACATACATACATACATACTACAACATCCAATACATACATACATACATACATACATACATACATACATCCATACCTACATAATACAATACCTACATACATACTCCATACATACATACATACATTCCATACATACATCATACATACATACATACTACATACATTACATACATACCATACACTAATACATACATACATACATACATAGCATCAATACAATACATACATACATACATACATACATACATACATACATCCATACATACATACATAACATACATACCTACATACATACATACTACATACATACATACCTACATACATCATACATACATACATACATACTACATCAATAACATACATACATACATACATACATACATACATACATACTACATACATACATACATCAACATATTTGCCAAAATGAAATCCAAGATACTTCATTTCATCCAATTTGCATGTATGCATGGCTAAATGGGGTTAATTAACAGTCAACGCTTTCTTCTATCCTCATTATCTGCAATCCACAAGGTTTTAATTCTGTTTGCTTGAAGATACGCTCATGCTCGAACCGGGACCACAATTGAACAGAAACCACAACAACACAGGACTGATTTGCTAGTAGTTATTCATAATTTTTTCAAAAGTGTACTTGGTCATACAGAATTCAGCACTCTCATTGACACATATGATTGCACATTACGAAAAATTGAATATCGAATAAGCTGAGTGAAAATGTGGGTGGTCGAATATAATATAAATAAGGCTATTAATTAGAAACATTTTTGTTTGGGGGTGTGGAGGGTTTTTTGGTTATGCCTGGCTAAGTTATTAATCACATTTTTTTCTCTACAAATATTGTTTCCTCCTTCCTAAACACATCTTCAGATAGTCCAACAGGAGTGACAATAACAGATATACCTATGATATGATATGCTGACTTTCAGAACTCGTTAGCAAATGCAATGAATCCATGATTGAATTTGCACACGCAATGATCAAACCAATAGGGGAAACTAACTACTACTGCATGTATTTACCACTTTCACCCAGAGAGAGGTTCAAATATCACCCTCTTCGGCCAACTGGTAGCAAACAATCTGGTGTTCAAAAATTACAACCGAGCGAATCACACGCCCGAAGAACGCAATCTTGCAGCCAACTCGATGGCATAATAGGAAGATCTAATTGACTGTGAACTACAAATCAAACGCAGTAGTGAGCATGGTCCCTAACTAGTTTAAGGCGTCCCAGAGGTTATAGGTACAAGACCACGTTGTATTTTTAAAGCAAGATAATTTATCTTGATTGCTCGAAATGAGGGTACTGAAGGTATTAGCATATTGGGCATCCGCATTTACTCACCCCTCCAAACATTGCTGTATTTTGTGTCCTATTGGACACACTAGTTCGCAGTGTGTGACGTCCAGTGGAGCACCCTGCAAGATTCGAAGGGGACTCATTTTCTAAGACTCGACCAGGAAATTACTCATAGCGATGGGAATAGGTTGGTTCGAACCACAAACATCAATGTAGGTGCCCGATTAAAATCTGTCGCTTCAGAGCACTGAGATCACTGTACTGAAAGTTAATACTTGATGGGAAGTGTAGGTTACATGTAAACTTGCCACATTTGCCAAGAGTAATTAGTAGAATCCACAGATGGGTAATCTATTATCAGGTTTGCAGCCACCATGGTTCAGGGATAATTCAAGGGGGGAACCCTAAAGTTGGGTGCAATGACTCATCCGCCAGACTGATTCTTCATTCTATAAGTTTATCAATATTTTTGTCTCCAAATCACCAGAAACACATCTAGAGCACTAAATTCTTAAATTTGCAGCCACCAGGGATGAATTCAAGGAGGGAACCCTAAAGCGAGCAATGACTCTTTCGCCAGACCATTTTCCATTTTAACTGGTGCATCAATTCAGCCAAAACACATCTGGAGCACTTCAATTCTTAAATTTTCCTGATGAAGGTCTACCGACAGACCTTTTCGGATGTGGTTAATTCAAGGTCAACGGCACTCTAGGAATAATGGCAGTCAGCTCGACCTGCCCAGTCAAGTCGTGAGTAGCAGAATACTGGAACCTCGCTAGATTAGGTCTGAGGTAGGAGCCTTTCATTCTGACAAATTTGTAAAACTAAATTGGGAAGTTACTTGAACACATATTTTCTTTTATCGATATCAACTGCATCTTTATCTCAAATAATATTCACTCTTGATCATGAAAAATAACAATATCAAAACACTGTTCGAAAGGCTCAAAATAGGAAAACAGAAGATGGTTTTTTTCGTGGAAGAATATAGAGCAAATGCCATTTCTAAGAAATAAAGGTGTATATAAAGAAAACGTTGAGGAGAGGGCATAGAAAAATCAAATCCCTGCCACACCCTGATGAATATTCATATATTGAGATACTGGGAATGACATATCATGCAGCACCCTCGACAAATTGGAAAATACCTATACCTCAAAATATCTCTATCATCGTCGATCCAAAATTTTCTCTTTCTCTGCCTCTATAGATACGTAGAGAATGTTTCGGACTATACATATGTGATACACCCCTATTTATACATCTGTCTGATTGTGGGATTGTCCAAGGTCAGCTTATATACCGACCAGATCCACAACTGCTCATTTCAGACCACACGCTATTGGCAAACCTGAACATTCGCCAATCTCATGAATATTCAAATTCTCAACAGACTCAAGTGAACAACATTTTCTCTATAAAATATAATTTAATGCCTCAATGTATTGGGTTCAACATACAGTTTTAGGTGTAAAAATGTTTATAATTCATGTTAAATTGAATGTTATTCTGTATGAATTAAACAGTGAAAATAATTTTATGTAAATACTTCAATAAATACTTCAGCTTCAAATTTCATGGTAAACTATTTCGCATGAATCCATTTGAATTCCTTGCCAGTTTTGGAAACACATTTATCAAAATACCTACATGATCATAGGAAATGGACTCTCGATTTCACAGTCACTTACTGGTGTTCACTGGACCACTCAGCAGTGTTGGAGTTGAGTCCAGCTAATCCGAGTCCAAAACCGAGTCTTCACCTTCCGAGTCCCAAGTCCTCAATATCCAAATCAGCGTCAAATCTGAGTCCTTTTGTCGGAAGCCTGAGTCTGAGTCCCTATTGAAACGTGGCATTCAGCAGAATGAATAGGCAATAAATCAGTAAATTTGTCATTAAAAAGCAGTTTACTCAGTACGATGTTGCCATCCCCCAAAACTGTAAATTACAATTTTGCAAAGTGAGCACATTGCAAAATCATGATAAGATAAAGTTCCCACACATTCCTTTCCAAGAGCTGAACGCTCATGGAGGAAGTTCATAGCAATGGCTGTGTAATTGCCATGTAGCAATGCCAAAACTAACAAAATAAAAGACCTAAACAATCCATAAACCCTACCTTAGACTGCCCACCTCCCATTTGGAGACCATAATAATTTTCCAGACAGCAGTTAGGCATATCGTAAGAATTTTTTTCATTGCATTCAAGAACATCACATCACATCCTCTTCCACCATCTTTGCAGACCGTGAGGAGAGTGCAGCATGTTCTCTTTGCTGTACAAGTATTAATCACTCTTTGCTGATGCCTTTTAACAGACACACTGTCATACTATCTGCTAACTTCAAATTTGGTACGAGCGAATTCGGACGAAAAGAGAGCGCAGTAGTTCATCATGTTAACATTTTGCCAGGGATTTTTTGGGCGGTCTTGAACCTGGACTCGGATCGAGTCTGAGACTGAGTCCATGCTATTGAATCCCGAGTCCAGGAGAAGACAAAATTGGTCTCAAAACCTACCGCTAACTTCGTCTCATCACACTATGGTCAATATTGAAATATTCTCAAATCCTTTGTTGCACTATTAATTTGTGTGCCCAGTCATGCTCTGCAACATATCTAAACCAGTCGCGTCTTAAGCCATCAATGGCATAGCTTAGAATGTTCTCATATGGTTGGGTTTACCATTCACACAGTGCTCCTCGAACACAAATTGCAATAAATGACTGCTGTTGCATGAAAGTCTTGTCCATAATAACATCATCTACAATGAACTTTTTTCTCTTGAAGAGTGCTGCCAGTTTGTGATTTTACTTTACAAGACATAACATGTGGCAAGCTGCTGTTATTCTACTTCTCTGGGGGAAACAAATTTGCAGTTTTCAAGTATTTGGGTTTCACTTTTGTTAGCAATTAATGCTCAGCATCTGTGGGTGTTTTTTGCAAATGTCTTGTCCCAAAAATGTAGTACAAAAGTCTATGGTGCAAATACCTTCTTTATGAAGTGTTGCCAATTTGTGAGTTTACTCCATGAGAACATTACATGCAACAACTTATTGTTAGTTTATTTTCCTTTGCAAGAGAAAGTTTTTTTCATATTTTTATCTGGCTTCCATTTTTCAAGGCAATCAATTTTTGAACTTTCTCCTTTGAATGAATAGCAATCTAGGCAACCTAGTTAGGCTATACATGTTTTCCTATGCTGCTGATGTGTGTGATAACCAGCTGTGTTCATGCAGCCTACATGATAAGAAAATCATGAAGTAACATCAGCCTTCCTGAGCCATCTTGCCAAATTATAACTAACAAGTTTACTGTAAAACAATATCAAGTTACCAATGACCTTCTAATGCCCATAATATATTCCCAAATGATAGTAGTTTGACTTTAAATATGCTAATAGTGGCAAATAGTATTTCTATATACATCCTTTCTCTTCTTTTCTTTCATTTATCTTGTTTCTTATTTGTTCAATGAAGATAAAGACCCCAGATTGAGAGACCAAACCACATTATTAATGCTGGGGCCTCATCAGGTTTCTTGCATGGTCCGAAATGAACACCTGAGTAAATTGTTTGATTCACTTTATTTTATTTATAATATATATAAATATATTTTGATAAATATGATTATTAAAATTATATATATATTGTAGCATGTTGTGTGGATCCCAGCACACGGGTCCTAACTGTTGTTGAATAAACAATAAATAGGGCCCTATTCCCAAGACATCATCCCATCATCATAACAGGGATACTGGATTAGGATAGAATTAACTTCTCTTAGTTCCAAACCTTTGAATTTGCAGAATGTGTTGCTCTGCACAATTAACTAATTTGATCTACATTGATTTTTTAACATTCACTCCGTGATCCATGAGAGAAGGAGTCAACCTGTAAACAATTTGTGCAACTACGTAAGATACCACTATGGTGCATCAAGCATTTTTTCTCACATGGATACAAAAATATTGCAAATGATGGTTCTTTCCTGTTATTTCTCATGTCCAGCCCTCCCCTGTCCCACCAACTTCCCTGAGCTTTAGCTTTGAATAGAAATTAACCCTTGAAAGAAGTTCTAACCTTCTGGTTGAACTAGCAGAATACCAGCTTACTTCCAGTTTCAGAGAGCTAGATTGCTCTCTTCCAGTGTAGAGTGGAGCACCAGGCACGATGGAAGTGGGTTCAAGAGAGAGTTTAGTGCAGCCAGCTGGCCCTAATTAGTGTTGGCGCTAAGGGGAGGGAGAGAGGGATTTCTCCTGCTGATTGGCTGGATCCCTCCTCAACAATCAATGTCAAGGGACACTCTCTCCAAAACATTCTGGGTTTTGCGGTTGTTCAGTGTTACTTTATATGCGGGTCTCCCTTTCCACCTCTAAAATGAATTACAGGGAGGGATAAAAAAGCTTAGCGCCAACACTGTGCTAATACAGCGCCAGTTGTACCCGACTTCCTCATAGATACCTATTCAGCAACCTGGATCAATTCAGATGTAGTGCCTTGCTCAAAGCGGCACCATGAAATTTGATCGGCTTTCGTGGGATTTGAACTCATAACCTTTCGATCGCTAGTCCTAAGCTTTACTAACTAAGGTTATGGTATTCCATATTGTTGCATATACCAGGATGGGCCGAGTTTCCCATTTCTTAACCTCCGACTATACCGACTATACCGACTATCTATAAGGCAGGCCATTTTGCTACCCCCCCCCCCCCCACAGCCTGCAGAAGGGTGATTCCATGGCACGTTGTGAGACAGGGGCACCATGTCAGAGAATGACCCTATTCTCTCACAAGTTACTCTTGCCATTTACCTATTTGACCCTTAATACACTGCAAGACGACAAATACCACCATGAGGAGTAGCAGATGAAGCCCTGGCATCACATTTGACTTTTAACGCATGGTCAACGATGAAATTCATCTCACACTCAAACCAATAGCACCAGTCACACTGAAGGATCAGAATACGTGATGCGAATCTATTTGTGAGTGATAACCAGCCTAAAACCTGAACAGCAAAACTGACCAATCAGGAGACTGTATACATTCAATGTCATAGTTTATTCAGCTCCCAACTGCTGTTTTCGTGCCCTTTATTGCCATAGCGTGACGTCCCCCTCATAGTTACCTTCATGACTCTGTAATTCTAAGGACTCCTGTACCACAAGGGTAGATGAACCCCTCCATATCAGAGGTCATTTATTCCCTATGCTGGAGGCACCATGAATGGTGGATGCACCTTCCTCCCATAGTTACTGTCATGACCCTGTACTTTTTGAGGAATCCTGTACCACAAGGGTAGATTGTCCCCCCACCATATCAGAGCTCACTCTTGCCATCCAGCTAAGGCACCACGAATGGTGGGTGTACCTTCCTCCTATAGCTACCATCATAACCCTGTAATTTTGAGGAATCTTGTACCACAAGGATAGATGAACCTCGCACCTTGGAGCTCAGCTTTGCCATCCACCCGCGGCACCATGGATGTGAGTACACTCCCCCTCATAGTTACCGTCATGACTCTTTAATTCTAAGGACTCCTATACCACATGGGTAGCTGAACCTCCCACATGAGCCCACTGATGCCCGAGAAACAGCGGATGGTGGGCTCCTACCCTCATTAGTTACCTCTATGACCCTGTAATCCTGAAGCCTCCTCCTCCCCAAGACGACAGGCCTCTCTGTCGGTTCGTCAAGCGTTTCACTCTAACATCCATCCGATGAACCATGATGAGAGGTTACCATTCCACCTCATAGTTACCTCCATGACCCGTGGCCTGAAAGCCGCTGCAACTTGAGAAGGCATATACAGGGGGCTCTCTCGTCAGGCTTCCGTCTTGCTGTCTGTCTCTTCTCTGCTGGCCATGTAGGGTCTTCTGCATGTTCATGATCAGCTGGGAGAGGTTCGGATAACTGAGAAGAAGCCTGGATTCCACTCTTTAGTTCTCAACAGTGCTCTGCCCGGCGACTACAACGGAGGGAGTTTAAGTACAAATGAGCAACATGTCAATTGGAAACTGAGAGAGCAATTAGTTTGATTCATTCATTTGCTATGGATCATTTGATATGAAGTCGAAAGATGATTAACAATTTTTTGCAACATTTCCCATTTCTCTCATCACTCCTATCTTTATACCATCACCATGTACCTCGAGGTTCTCACTTTAGCTGACAGACAAGCGACAGACATGCTTCTTTCTTCCCCCTTGGCTCAAGTGTGGTTGCTGTCGGTATGGCAGCATTTATCTGAGTTGGCGACCTGTATATGTATCTACTCTACCTCCCCTCCATACAACCTAAACACGGTTTCGATATACCAGGACGCCATAAGAGCTCATCAAGGAATCTTGGCCAGATGTCTGTGGATGAGCACTGGGCCATAAGTTGTCCCACAGCCAACGTATGAGAATCACTGCAATATATCCTAAAACAACTCTCACTGCATTGACAGCAGAACTAGGTGTCAGGCCCACATCGTAACTGCAAGTTACAGCACCACCTAGGTGAAAAACGGGATGCATTATGAGTGATAACCGCGTCACCACTATCGACCATTACAAGGACCTGGACCATCCCCATGTGACAGCCATCGACCACAGTCTCTCCCATCTTAGAACTTTATGGCTCCACTGTGTAGGGACCACCAACCTCCCAGGCACTACCATAGGTATCAGTTCAAGAGACAATGGATCATTTGTACACTCCTATCTGAGGTATTATGCTGTTGTGAGCCCTGCCATCGGTACCCACCTACCATGGCGTTACCATAGGATCCAGTTCCATAGCAATGATCATTCTTAACCCCCTATCTAAGGATTCATGTCTGTTGAGAGCCCCGCCCAGTCTGTACCCATCCACCCTGGCCCTACAGTGGTTAACAGTTTCATGGCCATGTCCTCCTTCCTGCTAGTCATGGTACTGCTGATGTTGAAGAGCCTCACCACCTGTACACCACCGCCCCAGCCCCACCAATAAGTTTACGGTTCTCAAGGTGACCGACATAGCCATAATCTCCCTCCATTTTTCTATCTCTAGCTCATGGTACGTTGTTGCGGGCTGCAGACAGTAACCATCCTGACTCTCTCTGGTAACGACCTGGAAAACAAGAAGATAACAACTCGAGTGATCGTCATAGCTCCACGCTCCATGTCAGTAGTAAAATGATATCAGTCTGGTGGCATCCTTCTACCAGGTTGAGTGAACGTGCTGCCACCTTCTCTTGTTAAGTTGACTTTCAAGGAGTACAATTTTATTTACAATTACGAAACTCACACCCCTACCTAGGGCTTTTGTCAGCAACAGCACAGAACTGATTGAATGTAATAGAATACGAGCCGAGAACCGATCAAGCTCGCGGGATAGCTGTGTTGGGTGTCATAGCACGTGACTACAGGAAATAATATATGCACAATAGATTAACAGGACATTTGACCTCCAAATTCTTCACACCATATTGGCTATTGGTCACTAATAGACCAGCGTTCACAGTCATCAAATCTATTTTGTCGAAGTGCTTGACCGTTCTAAACATAATTCTGAAACAACTCCAATGCGAGCATACCACAAACTGGGCACTTTGTAAAACGGTTTCAACTGTAAATCTATAATTCCAAAACACGCTCCATCAGATGAAAAACTGTAACGAACCAAGCTCAGCTAACACCGAAACTCTATCGCTGCATGAGTGCGTGCGAAAAAAAAGCAGGCCAAGGGACATTACCACAATGGTGAAGGACAGAGGCAGGTGATTTGAAACCATCTGCATCTGTGTCGATCAAATGAATACTGAAGCGGTCGAATCTGAATTACATCTCATGGAATACCGAGGTGTGCATGATGGTGAGGTGAAATACATAAACTGCACTGGATTGAAATCAAATGCGAGGATGTTTGTTGTTATCACTCTATACTCTCCACATTTCCTCCAGTGATACGCTTGAATACACCCTAATACAGCCACTGAGGTAGTAATTACTTGAGAGGATGTTTGTGGATAAAGGGTTGTACTCACTACTATACTCTTCACGATTTCCTCCATTGATACGCTTGAATACACCCTAATACAGTCACTGATGTATAGTATTACTTGAAGAGGAGTTTGTGTGTTAGTTGTACTCACTCTATCTCTTCTGATCCTCCCTTGGTATGCGTGGTACCCATTATTACTGATACGCGGTACATGTATTGCAACTGGAAAAAGGTATATATTGAAGACCAGAGGGACAAACAGCGTTAAGAGAGCAGAAAACAAAAAATAAATGAAAAATACACTCCTGTGCAAACGATGCAGTTCACACCCATAATTGATTTCAAAACCATATTTGTACAAAGTGTCAAGGAGAAGCATGATTGGAATTACCCAAAAGAAAAAGATGCATTACACTTTGTTCTTCTCAGTCCATTCAGATTCCATTGAAACCTTGACACTGAAGGATTAGCAATGAATACTAATGCTACTCATTAGCCAATTACAGTACAGAAAGACCTGGGTTGTGTCAATGACCATAGCCCTGTGCGCAAAGACAGAGCCAATCCTTGTTTTGTTGGGGGGACTCTCGACAGCATCTCTCCCCGTTGACCAGGACTTCCTCTCGGAAATCACATCTGATTTGTATCCCAACGCTGCTCTCGATTAGTTGACATCTCACTCCATCACCAGACTATGATCATCCCAGTGTCGTGGCATCGCTGCATCTGAGCTGGAAACCTCTTTGATTTTAATGCTTATTCATGCTAATCATGCTAATTCTGTCATCTGCATTCAGAAAATCCCTTCAATCAGGACAACCTGCACACTAAATTTGAAAAATTCTGGTTGTCCTATGGTATTTGTGGGCGTCTCAAACTACCAGACTACTGCTAAATTTGTTTCACGTGCTGTCTGCCACTCAATTGTTTTGAGAGTGTAAATAATTGGTATATTCATGTTCTGAGTCCTATCGGCAATCATATCCTTTTTGATGTCCACAGATACGTTGTGTATAAAAAGCTGTTGAGTATGGTAAATGAACTTCAAAATGATTTCCAAAAAAATATGCAGTATGAAGCAGTGGGCCAGTTTGATGATCAAAATCCCTAAGCACTGCACTTCTATAAGCAATCGTTTCCCCAGTCCATTTGAATTGCATCCTGGTTCCGGCAAGATCCTTGCTTTGCAGGCCCAATCCCACGTAATTGTGCTCCATATGGAACATCGTCATCGCGAAACTATGCCATCGGTATATTTATTAGCATCACTAATGTTCGATGCTTCACCCTCATTTTGCCTCCGGAGAAGAATTCACTCTAAAATTCACTCACATTGTTCCTGAAAAAATTTCCTTTCTTTCTCCAAAATCTGCACTCCCCCTCATCTATGTCCATCATTCCAAAAACTTATTAGTGCAAACAATGCTTGATCACTCTGAAAAATTTGACTGTTGCGATGACTTTTTAAAACTCCTTTAAAAAGTAATATTGATGAGTTCTGCGAAATTTTCGCGGTAGTATGGGTGTACTAAGGCTCAAAGCCAGCTTGTCCACACGGCATACAGCTAATTTTCGCCTCGAGCATGATGAGGGTTAAAGTGCCCCAAAGGTCCGTCTCTTGACCCTGGTCTTTTTTTCCACAGTACCTCTACCTGGGGTCCCATGGCATTCTGGCCATGGTTCTATGCTGACCACACTAACTCATACCTCTCTCTACCTGATGGCCTGCCTCACAATACACAGAATTTGCCACTGGCAAAGCTTGCTACAGCTTGTGGTCATGCTCACGTTCTTTGTGTGACTGGAGGTGTGAGTATAATGACTGCAGGACCTTGCCGCAAGCCTTGTGAACTTTTCTGGTCGAAATTGAAGAACATTCAGGCCAATCGAATGGGGAATGACCTGGGCATTAAGGTCCAGCCTGACACACAAGGACCGAAAACAGGCTTAGAAAGCAACCTAACTCATTCTTGTTAGGGACAGCTTGGCTGAACAAGGCGAATCGCCCCCAGTGTCTCGCCTGTTTGCGTATCAGTGTTTACTTCTATTAGTCACCAAGCCAACAATTAGGTTATAGCATTTACCAGGAACAGCCTACTAATCAGTGGACCACTTTTCAAATTCGAAGGACTGATTATTGGCTATGTCTACTACAAAGGAGTAAAAGTTTTTGTGGAAATGTGACTAAAATTGCCCTAAATTATGCAAATGTAGGCAATTTACCAAGTTTAACGAAATCCGACAAACTTTCGATTTCCGCATAAATTATGCAATTAGACGACTTACTTACCATATTGTACGCTGGAATCTAATCAATTAATCACCTTATAACCCGCATTTATGTGCCAAACGAAGTCATCATAGCACCTAAGGTTCATTCGTAATTTGCTAACAAGGCCTAAACAATAAATTAACATAAAATAGGCTAATTACCTTATTAATTAGGACTTTTGTGGCCAAATCTAATAGATTTGTTAACCCAACCCGATGCTACCCTGAAAATGTTGTCAGAATGCACTTACCATTTGAAAGATATCCTGTAACGAGAAAGTGTGACACACACACGCACAACCACGCACACACATACACAACGCCATAGTGACCACTGTGTCTCTACTGAATTTCATTTCAGGCGAGAGACGAAAAAGGACTACGCAAAACAGGATCGAGAGAAATACAGAACCTTTGAAGAAAGGGAAAACCCTTGGACCCATAAAGGTAGTCCTTTTGAAAGATGAAATGTGTTAGATGGAAGGTTGAACAATTCACTCGGAATGATCGAGAAGAATCTGAAAATTTGACTAAATCTTAAGCCCAATATGCTCAATATGTGGACCTTCAGATTGGCAAAATGGGAAAGGCAGATGGGTAGACAACCGATATGTGCCGGAGGTTCAATAACATGGAGGTAGGTGCTAGGCTCTATATGGGTTAACTTAAATATGGTGAAATAGATTCACAGACCAAAGCATGCAAAAACCAGGAAAGCAGAAGGCTTAGTGATTCTTGGACACGAACCCTTAGATGACCTGACCTGGACGCAAAACAATGGGATCATGTACTCATTTTGGGGAACCCAAACATGACAAAGATGAGCTTTCCTGTAAGTTGGGTCAGTTTGTTAACAGCTGAAATTGCCATTATATCAAATTTTCACAATTTGCCCCCATTGTTCCAGAAAATGACCTACCAGTCTAAACCAAAAAACAACCAAGGACTTCAATCCGCCCCAAAGAAAAATGGAGGCCAAATTTCAACTGGATCAGACAAGCATGAGACCTATCTTGGTTTAAGATTCCAGGATTTCCACCTGACCCGAAAAACAATAGGGATCATGTACTCACATGCGGAACCCACACACAATGTATGAGCTTAATCCATCAAGGTATAGGTAGATTTTCACCTGGACCAAAAATAATAGGGATCAGTACTCATCACGCGGAACCCACACATCCATGTATGAGCTTAATTCATACAGGTATAGGCACTGCCAGGGCTGCATAGATACCCCTTGACTTCATCAAGTGAGTGAAAACAATGGACCAGCAAGTCTGATGCGCAACACAGACACACACCACACTGCGAAATATTCTGTTTGCCTTGTCTTGAAACTCTTCCAAAGCAATGATTACTCAGTAAAACTGTAACTTGGACACAAAAAAGATGGGACTCACACCACCGCCAGGATCAAGATGATGCGTATTAATATGAGGAGACTTGGATTCTATCGTTGTTGATACTTTCTTGGGTAACACCCACTTCATAGCCCCTAGGAGAGAAATAGAATACACCAACTGAGATGTAGCAAGAGGCAACACCTAAATAACACTAGGCTCGTTAAATACAATGGTCATGGACAGATAGTCTTTGAACTGGCACGGATGAAAAGCGGACAGGTCAAAAACCCACAAACAAAAATTGGCAATTCTGGAATGTTCACTTGTTGAGTTATTTATTTTACTTAAAACAAATTTGCTCGGTAAACTGATGACGTCACCAGAGTAACGTTGCAGAGGTCGGCCCATGACTTTACACAGTAAATGCAGAATTTGCACCATCACAGCAGGAGATTCGTAGTTATATTCATAGTTGAAATTGAATGAAATTATTCTTTCATATCTTGTGAACATATTTGTAAGTTTTCAATTCAGATCCATTGTTAAGCTCTTTTGTCATAGGGTGGTGAAAATACATGTTTTGGAGTGACTTTGTATTACATAGGGCCCCGGTTACTCTCGTACCGTCACGGGGCACATTGCGCAATAGCAGGAAATCATCTCCTATCCGCAACATCGAATCGCTAAATTCTTTCTGGAGTTTGAGTTTCCTAAATATACCTGGACATAAGATACCAAATAGCCGAGGTTATGCTTACATGCCCTTGTACTTTAACAAGTGTGTTCATTCATACTTCCATTTATATGCCCCTCTGACTGGCTATCAGGTCAGCTTCACCGGTGCACTAACCGGCGTTAAGGCACGGTGTTAATGCACTGTGCTGGTGTTACTGCACGTAGAGTGGCACAGCGATTTATTGGTATGAATTTTTATTGTTGTTTCACAAACCAACGCATCTGGCCACAACGTTCAACATGAACCACGCTACTTCTAGTCAATTTGGCTATTGTGTGAGGGATCCATCATGCATTTCATGTCACAAATTGGACGCTAATACTCAGAGCCACCACGTTGCATTTTAACGTTTCGAAAGAATGTGCATGTATCATTTAGGCCGTAGAACCGGATGGGAGCACGCGCGGATGTGTTCCAAACGCACAGTGTAATTGCGTTGTTCACAAAGGACGCATTTTAGGTTGGGACAATTATTTCCATGCGTATACATGACATTTGGCCACAAAACTCCGTGTGTCTTATATTTCCAGATGATTTGAGAGACGCGTACTGTTGTTGGTAATTTACTCGCACATGTACAAGACTTTTGAATGTTATCGGGGGTTCCTATTTTAATCATAAAGTGGTAAAATGAGGGCCATTTGATGCAATGGTCGATTATGTTTTTTATCCAATGTAATGCACTCTCCAGGGTTAATTCTAACGTGGATTAAATTAACCCCCTGTCGTGCATTATCCAGTGGCTCAAACAGGCTCTCCCTTAATTAACGAGGCCATGTGACTGTCCACGATCCAATCCAATGAGAACAGACCAAGAAAAGAACAGGTCAAGAATTCTGAGTTGCGCAAAGACAGAAATGAGAGGCCTTTTGTCATCCATGGATGTGGTGATATTTTACTTGCTATGGCATGTGCTGCAGATACCAGTCCATCAGGAAGTGCAAGTGCGCCATCCCAAAGAGACCCATGCCATACCAGCATTGATGGTTTAATTAAGGACACTGCAGGCTTCAATATGATGTTCCTATGTGGAGGTATTGCCTTCAAAGTTTGGTCCATTATGCAGAGGAACTGGGGAGATAACGCATGACGTCACACTGGACAACCCGGGCAGTCATGCCCATGTTCTATTCCATTGTTTCCTTTTGTTGAATAGTCAACATTTAGCAGAAGTTCTGTTGTCTTTCTCTCACCATAAGGTAACCACAACACCTACAACCCATTGCAACCCACTACATCAATCCCTCCCATATACTAAGCTTTTTGAGTGGAAATAATGTGTGAATTAAAAAAAAAAATTGTTTTGCAGGGTTGTGCAAGTATAACATCATTTACCATTGCATGATGGGATGTGCTTCGATCTTGCGCAATACTTGCCCAAACTTCAAAGGACTGTAACTCCGTAACGGAAAGTCATATGAACTTTGGTAGGACGGACGCATTCAGTTTTTTCCTCCAGCTATATATAGCCTCTTATAATTCACTTGCAGTTGTCCTCTAACCTCAAGCCACCCAAGGATGTAACACCTGTAGGCTGCCATATATACATGTATCTTCTAAGCCCATGCACACCACAAGAGGCCCTTCTCACTGCTCTAGGGATCACATGACCAGCAGCTTGGAATTAACGCGGGGTCGGTCTTTGCTCAAGGAACCGAGTAGGGCAATAACCAGGAAGACTCTAATGCATAAAGAGGAACCACTCATCATTGGCAAGGTTTAGGAACATGAAGTATTATATTACCTAGAGAGGACATTAGACTGCATATTGTGTGCCCAGTTCAAAGTCCCGTCAGAAACCACGAAGTCAAATGAGGAGGTGCCTTTTTGTGTGTAACATCGGTAAACACATTGAGTTTGTTTACTCTCTACCTTGCGAATTTCTTCTTCCATGTGCCCCGACGCATACCTTTGTTGCTTCATAGTAATGATAGTATGCCATAGTGCGAGGATTCCGGAACAACTTCAGTGAGTGTTTTACCTTGTTTCAGAATACGGTGATAATAAACCTAGAAGTCAACCGATCTATTATTCAGAGGCACAGAAAACACATAATATTTCGAAAATACAAATCGATTGCGTCTAGCAGAAACACCATCTAGGCGTGAAGTAAAACGTCACAGAGCGAACTAGAGCTGATTCATGTTAAGCTCAAACTCAAACGGAACATATTCTAATATTCCGACAAAATGCAAATCATGTCGCTCAAATGACATGAAACACTACTGTGAGGGCGGTGTTGGGGCATAGCGACACGGCTCCACACCAACTTCTGCTCTGCATAGGAGCTCCAGTACAGCATGTCTGGGGCTTGGTTAGGGAGCATGGAATCAGGTAGAGGTGGGACTCACTCATGACCGGTGGGGTCTTGTTTCTGTGGTTCACGAGTGGCTCCTCACTCTTGGCTTCCCTCTCCAGGCTCCCTATCTTCCGTGTTTCTTCCTTTTACTGTCTCTCCAGGTGTGTCCTGATGAGTTTGTCTGTCAGCGAGGGAGAGAAGAGCCGCACAGATTAGCAGCGAGAAGACCACTGGTGCGGGTGACTCACAGAGTGCTTGAAGCCAGAGCAGAGTTTTTTTTTAATCAATTCGGTTAGGGAAGAGTCACGTTCAGACCCTAAGCAACCCTTGGGTATTTCCATCAACTGTTTTGTCTGTCAAAGTCCCCACAAGTATGAGGTGTGAGAATCAGTCCACTCAATTTGCAGGGTGAGTAATGTGCTGCGATGAATCAGTGGATGACATCATTATATGGAGAGATTTGCAAAATAAATTTGCTTCAGCTATTTCACTCCTGGAATTAGTTTGAAGCTGGATGGTGTTTCATCTCTCAATTTATATTCTTCTTGCTCAAAAATGGCCATACTGTGAATAACTTTGTCCTGCACCACTTATGTCTCTGGACAACTTGACATTTCAATTATTTTCCTATACACTAGTCTTGCCTGTTTAGCAATCAGTTGTTTCTGCCAAGGTATTTGAATGGATTCTACCATCCTGATCTAAAAGGTCAGAAGAGAGGGATTTGCTTGCAGCAAAAACTAAAAGCATCACAGAGATGGCTACAGTTTGCCAGCCCCTAGGTGTTCTCATATAAATGGAACTAACAATGACAAAGACTAACACTCAATTATTCAGCGCTGTATGTTGACAATGTATGCCAAGTTTTGTGAAAATGTGACTAAATAAAGAAAGTTGCAGAATTTACTCAAAGAAATAATCTATAATTGAGTGGGTTAATCAGATGGCACTGTGCGCACACTCGCAGTGGTGGTGTGGCTGCAGTTCCCTGAAGTCAACTGGTAGTGGCAAGCAATTTGTTAACAAGGTAGGATGTCTCTGATATGGTCGTTGTGTTATTAGGCTCTTGAGGCCAGGGAGGGCTTTAACATGATCTGCAGTGACAACCGCCGCCTCCTCAAATATAACACCGGACTGAAAGAGTTGAAAGGAAAAGTAACTGACCACTGGACTTTGAACCGCAAGGCCAAGTACAAAGACCCCAGGAGCGATCGTTTTGTATCACCTGAGTAGGATTCCAAACTACAGGATACCAGCACTCTGATTCACAAACCACTCCATCGGAAATAATAATGCAAGGCTTTAATATATAAAAAATATACATAGTGAAGTAATTGTTCAGACTGTGTTTAAAACAGTCCACTCCTAATAGGAGAGTACTGGGATTCTGCGCAAATTGCTTTGCTGAGTCATCAAGTCCACTACACATCCACCTATCAGCTGTTGATCAGAATTTATTGTCATTCTTGGAAACAAAGTTGTTGTTTTTGCTGTAGTAAAGCTTAGACACACCAAGTTGGATTGGGTTTTGGAGCTAGAATATAATGTATATACCTAAGCCAACACACTTTTCCATATGGTACCCAACATGAGGAGCTTCCAATACTGGCTATATAATCTGTGCAGTAACGATGATCAGAACTGGTTTGACACAAGGACATATTTGCTTTCCCTCAGATTAAACATAACCCTTAAAAGGCAAAGTTCAGCCGAATTAATACTCTTTTTGGTGTTATCATGTTAAGAGAATAAAAAAATCATTCAAATATCACTTGGTTCAAGCGTTTATAGCCTGTTGCGTTGGGAAGATATGGCTTCCTCAAATTTCATATAATTTGGTGATTTAGGCAAACTGGCACCTTTTTATGATGTCATATCTACCAATTCTAAATGGGAAAGTTAGACATATTTCCCAACCGTTTCTTTAAAATTGGTAGATAATACGTCATAAAGGTTGCCAATTTGCAAAATTCTAACTTTGCTAACTTAGCAGTTATAAATTAATACTCTTTAAAAATTTGTCACTTCAGAACTGAACATGCTTGAACATGTACATCAACGTTACATTGGCAATGATTTTCAATGCCAAATCTATGACATTTAGATATTTTTGGCTGGACTTGCTCTTCAAGATTTTTTCCTAGTTGAGGGTTCTCACTGCTTTGCTACCTCTATATCACCATGGAGAGCAGGCCTTGTATTTGTACCACCTGATTAGGATGTTGATCCCAGCCTACCAGCAAGTCTGATGCACAAACCACTTGATGAGGAATAATGCACAACTACAAGGTATATCTTAAACATCCATGTTAAAGTTGTCAACTGGCTCGCTCACAGATGGGACATACATGTGTAGGGGGCCACTTAGCAACATGTACCTTCCACACAACAGGGCACCTACAAACATCAGAGATGGGGACAAGTCACCGACATATGTTCTAGTCAATTCACATTGATTCAAATCTGGTGGAAGTCATGCCATCTCAGGCAAGTCACCGACAAACTCAATAAAGCAAGTCACGACATCATGGGTGTGTCAAGTCATCAAATAAGGGCACCAGTCTTCAATATGGTGCAAGTCACTCAATTATGACACAAGTCACTCAAATATGGGTGCAAGTCGCCTGCATTTTCTGACCCCAAGTCACAAGTGTGGACTGCAACAGAACTCGGGTATAGCCTTTTCAAAATTCCAGGAAAGAATGTCTGCTCCTCCTTGAAGAGTCCAATACACCTATCTGTTCCATTTTCTCAAATTAAATTCACTTATGCAGTTTTCTCTGAAACTACCATCGCACAAGGTACAGATTTAAATACAGGTATAGGCCCAAATCTCTAACCCTCCTGGTTTAACATTGCTGTGCCTACAGCCTTTTTGTCAATTCTACTCACCTAAAAGTTCCTTATTCTGCCTCACGCCAGACTCGTCGTCCTCTCAATAAGGTTTTTCAGCATGAAAACCATAGGGTTCTTGACGAAGTCCACAGATAGTGTGATCCTGAGAAGGGAATAAGAAAGATTTTTAACTTTTTTTCTAAACCCGATTTGAAGAGTGGCACTCAGAGACTGTACTGGATTTGTTTCCGCACTCCCACACCCTATAGAGGGTACCAACCAGCGTGTCTATGGGGTGATTTGTTAGTGGAGGGGGGGGGGGGGGGTAGGTGTTGACCTGGTGAATAACAGACCCACCTGGTACGTAGGTTGGCTATTTCTGAACATGCACAGAGCAGAACTCTTCTCATTTTTTTTAATGGATTGCCCCCTCTTCTCCTCCCAACCACTTTTCTTCCTAATTTTCTTTACCTGTTACTCTTCCCTTTCCTCCCTCCTTCCCCTCACTTTTCCTCCTTTCACCCCATTTGATTTTCAAAGTGCCAGGAAGTTCTCTGCCCAACTGACCTGCCCCCCCCCCCCCCCCCCCCCCGTCAGGTACAGTACTGAGGAGCACTTTACACAACAACAAAAGCTTCAACTAATGTTGTTCTTCCACAAGTCATGAGAAAGTTATGTAAAAAATCTTGACGATGTCAATCCTTGTTACAATAAAAGTTTCCACACAGCATTTCCCATGCACATCCTTTCTCTTAAGAAATAAAATTAATGAATAGGCTTAGAACACTTGGGTAGGGGAGTTTCTGGCCAACTGAATGTTTTGAAGAGCTCAGAATCTAGTTTCTGGTATGCTCTGTGCTTCTCTTATGCATGTTATCATTCTTCACAGACTAATTTTCCCTAGTATGTTAGATTGGGAGGAGGACTTCGTTCGTTAAACCCCAAATTCTCTTGTAGGCTACACGCCAACCAATGGTGGTGCTCCACGTTAATAGTCTTTCTTATTCGAGGAGCCAAAAGTTTTGCTCCTTCATGAAAGATGCTCAGAGATTACACTGGTAAATAGCATATGGGAATGTTACATGCTCCTCTCCTCAACTGTTCTACCCACTCATATGAGATTTAGTACTGTTGACTGCAGTCAGAGCATGGCCGAGCCGCACCACGAAGTAGTCACTGTAAGGCACCCCTTGTTCTGTCTGAGTAAGCAAGCATGTAGCTCTTCCCTGGCTTGAGCCAGCACTTCTGGCAACTGGAGCAAACAAGATCACAAGGTGCAGTATCTAGCTTGTACAACTATAGGCTTTCTCACAGCTACCAATACCCCTCATGACCTTTGACACCATAATGATACGGTGTTGAAGGTTATGAGGGTACACTGGCAGTCATGAGGGGTACACTGGCAGTCACGGGGATACACTGGCAGTCACGGGGGGTACACTGGCAGTCACGGGGGGTACACTGGCAGTCCATGGGGGGGGGGTACACTGGCATTCATGGGGGGGGGGGGGTACACTGGCAGTCCATGGGGGGGGGGTACACTGGCATCATGGGGGGTACACTGGCATTCATGGGGGGTACACTGGCAGTCATGGGGGGTACAATGGCAGTCACGGGGGGTACACTGGCATCATGGGGGGGTACAATGGCAGTCACAGGGGGTACACTGGCAGTCATGGGGGGTACACTGGCAGTCATGGGGGGTACACTGGCATCATGGGGGGTACACTGGCAGTCACGGGGGGTACAATGGCAGTCACGGGGGGTACACTGGCAGTCACGGGGGGTACACTGGCAGTCTGTGGGGGGTACACTGGCAGTCATGAGGGGTACACTGGCAGTCATGGGGGGTACAATGGCAGTCACGGGGGGTACAATGGCAGTCACAGGGGGTACACTGGCAAGTCATGGGGGGTACACTAGCAGTCATGAGGGGTACACTGCAGTCATGGGGGGTACACTAGCAGTCATGAGGGGTACACTGCAGTCATGGGGGGTACACTGGCAGTCACGGGGGGTACACTGGCAGTCATGGGGGGTACACTAGCAGTCATGAAGGGTACATGGCAGTCACGGGGATACACTGGCAGTCATGGGGGGTACACTCTCAGTCTGTGGGGGGTACACTGGCAGTCTGTGGGGGGTACACTGCAGTCATGGGGGGTACAATGGCAGTCACGGGGGGTACACTGGCAGTCATGAGGGGTACACTGGCATCATGGGGGGTACACTGGCAGTCATGAGGGGTTACACTGGCGGGATACATATATTGGCAGTCATGGGGGGTACACTGGCAGTCATGGGGGTGCACTGGCAGTCTCAAACATCTTTTGGAACCTCTTTGACGAAAGTCACAAACAAGCACTCTACAGTCACAAAGCTCCCCACCATACCTATCACCAACATTGAGTACAACATGGAATGAACTGGTTATGTTTTCAAAGTTGGAGACAGTTTCAATATATTCATCTTCACGTGAATAGTCAGTCAGGAGAGTACAGGAAGAATAACAAAATCAGTCATTTTCAGGCGACAGCTGACCTGCAATTTTGCACATTTGAACAAACATTCCATGTAATTGTCAAAATACAATTGACTGTTAAACCAGTCACCGAGAATAAAGAGTGAATTGCTGATTTTTGTAGTAAGGCCAATGGCTTAGGCTGCCAATTCAGTGCTGCTATGTATGGGAGGGAAGAGTGCACAAATTGAGGTTGCTTGACTAAATGAATATATGTATATAAAACAGGAATGCATCTACAGATTGGGGTGACCACAAATCTTCTCTGAAATTGAAAGGGTCTTGGAGAAGGGTCAGAACTTACATATCTTTCTACCACTGCACAGGTTTTCGTTTTGAGCCCAGTGTTGATGTGCATGTTATGAAAGAAGGTCCGCTCCTCCTCGTCGCGCTTCCGGCCCCCAATCAGTGAAGGAGATCTCTGTGAAACAGGAATTTCAACTAGGTGGGTTAGGCAGTAGACAGGATGGCACTCCTCAATTTTGTATGTCTCATATGGAGACGTCGTCAAGCCAACTGGTCCAGTGATAACTCACAAACACAAGCTTGGTCACCCCAACAGTCCGTGGTCTGGATCTCATGAGGGGGGCACGTTGGTTCCTTCAAAATGGCTGCCAGGTAGCCCAAGTAATCGGGGGAAGTTTGGTTGGGCGCGAACTCTGACTAATGATCATTGCGCCAGTTAATGCTGGCTGCTGGTGTGTCCCAGCCCACTCATCTGTATTGAGCACCTGGTGTTCGCGCTGGGAGAGGAAACTGCTGTCCAGGCAGCACTGGTGCCGTCGTCTGGACAATAAAAGCAGGTAAGCTAGAGACGAGGTGTCGGGTCCATGAGCCCCACAGCTAGGCACGGTTCACAGCCTGTGTCCCGGACTTCCTATATGGAGGGGCAGACTAGCTCAGTCAGTGAAGCTTTGGACTAGAACTACAATGGGCATGAAACAGACCTCGCTTGAGTTGGGACAGGTGAGGAAAACCCCACACAAAGATCGGAAGATCCAAGAATGTACCTCGTGGATAATTTCATTTCACCCAATAGAAACTCACCATAATTGATGAGTGGTACAATGTTAAAGCCTAGGATGCCCATAGAATCCCCCCCTTCCTACACGTAAATACAGGGTTTTTCCAACTTCTGGGGCCACCCCTTAAGATCAATGGATTAAAATTGTACTCAAAGATAGGTGAGCAGGCATGCCACTCTCAGCGCATGCTACTTTGAGCAACAGTGGGGATCTTGTGTAGCAAATTGTACAAAGTAGTGAGTGCCATATGTGGCAGTCCTTCCGATACCTTATTTAGGGACACAATGAAAGCGCTGCGAGGCAATTTACGTGTGGGACTGTATATGTGTTGATAAGTCGCTCATGATCATAGGCTTGTGATCGGTTGTAGATCACTATATTAAAGTTCAGATTCGATAGAGAGGTGGGTGCTCAGAATCAGAAGAATACAGAATCAGCCTTACAACCGTATTTGATCTCGAACAAAACCATTTGTGTGATTACAATTTTTAGCCTAGCTATAAATGAGGTCCCCGCACCCATCAGGTACAGACATCCTCCCCCCACCCCACCCCCCTCTTTATTGCCTCCGGGCAAGATACGGACGTCGTTGCTTTGCTTCTGTTTGCCTCGAGGACCTTGGTATAGAGCGGGTCTGGGCCGGTGAAGATGCAGGCCAACAGCTGATCGACGGGGAAATTTTAGTCTCATCCAGGACTATCTTGCCCTCGAAGTCGAGTAATGTGAGTAGCTGTGGAACAGATCGGATAGCTGGGGAGAGAAAGAAAGCATTAGCATGGGAATTTACGATATTCAAGTAAATGGCTCCAAATGCCGTTTGAGATTATAATAATAATAATAAGGAATGAAGCATTTATATAGCGCTGGAAACAACTTGCTAAAAGGAGCAAGATTAAAGCGGAACAAGAAAACCTTAGAGTGAAGGACTACGGGTCCTCAGGAGAAGCTTAAGAAAAGAGATGTGACTTGAGCTTTGACTTGACGTAGAGAGACAGGATCTGAGGTTGTTATGGACATTAGTGCATTCCATTGATGCAACCAAATGTTAAGAAAGATGGATCGCCGTTAGGAGTTTGTGAAGCCGGCGATAAAACACTCCTAGGCAATGCAAAAATGTGTGTTGAATACCAGATGGGCTCTCATTTTGAAATGTTGTCTACGTTTCATTTTCCAACCTCTGTTATGGGACCTCGGAACAATGCAAAAATTGTCTTCAGCAACAATGGACTATCTCTTGCCCTGGGACATTGGATATTTTACTCATGGACAAAGAAGGATAAGGTACTTTGTCTTTTGGAATTGCTACTCATTTATGATATTGTTCGTCAAGGTAGTGTAATAGTTCTGAGGAATATTGATTGATGACTGGATTACCAATTTCAATGAGCAACTGGGAAGCAGATTAGCTCGGTTGAGACACGACCAGTGTTTACGCTAGGTGCGGGATTGTGCAATCTGCGCACACAAACTGAAAATCCACACTAATATTTGTACGCGGGAAATTCCTGCACTGGTTTCCACAACAGGCATAGCCAAATTTTGCACTGGTTTCATCCAGTCACGATCTTGGTACATCAGTCACAATGTATGCATACTTTTATTAGGGAGTAGTAAAGTCAGACGTGGCAGTAGAGAAGTAGAGCAGTAAATCAAGACAGAGTTTTAACAGAATGGATAACTACCCCAAACATATACCTGGGACGATTACCCCGGGGTCAGGGGTATAAGTTTGGGGCTGGGACAGATGTTAAAGGGTACACTTGTCCGATAAACTGATTATAACAACAAAGTGGTGAAGCGTAGTTTGAAGGATGCAATGTATGCCGATCTCTCGGCTGATGCCAAGAGGCGATAAGGTAACAGAGTTCAGGATTCATGAGGATCAGGTTGATCTGAAGGGTTATGCTTATCAGTTCCAGATGATTCATGACGGTAGATCGGTGGTTTGGCCATCATGCAAATGAACTAGAATATGAGAGGATGGATACTCAAGTTCTGTGATGCAGCAGAAATCGGCATATCAAGCGTTGTTGTTGAGAAAAACAAGAGAGTAGGTTAGTTACATACGGTCAGGAACTCCGGCGACGGATTGATTACATTCTGCTCAGAAAATACATGTGACAAAGTGTTCAAGGATACAGATATATGGTAATAGTGGGGGGGGAGTGTGTTACATAGGTTAAATAGTGGTCGTCTTGGTTGCTTTTTAGAAGTTCCTGATAGGGCTTGTGAATGGACAAAGGGTATAGTGTGTTACCACAAAACTGGTGGAGAATGCAAATGGGCAGACAGCAAAATTTGAAAAAAAAAAAGACGAGAGGGTTGGGGGGGCGAGAGGACGGCGGGGGGTAGTTTAAAGGAGAGTAAATTGGAAGAGGCCAATGTGAGTTGCAAAGGAAGTAGATCAGCTCAGTCGGAGATCAGTAGATAACAAGTTTCAATCCCATTGAAAGCCTTGGGGCTTTTCGGGGCGCTGTTTGCCGAGAAGGTCTCCACAATGGTCCACGATAACAATTGTGGAGGTGGTTATTATCCTGTAAGATAACGGCACAGTAGGCACGTAAGTGGTTGACGGGGTTTGTAGGAGGTCGGAAGCGAAGGTTTCCCCTGACGGTACAGGACGTTCAACAGGTTAGTAATATCATGTAACGATTTTATCAATTACTAAGGTGATAGGTAAGACGTCAAAAAACCCCACACCCCAAATTTAAAGATTTAGTAGATGCCTTGTTGAGTTTTCCCAAATTTTACTGATCTCAAGCAATTTATAACACACAGGGAAACGATCTACACAGTTAAGTACTGCATTTCAAAAGGTAGAAGGGAAGTGGTATGACGAAAAATGAATGAGATTCTTCTTCAATTGAACTGTTGGCATTTTGCATTCAAATACACGTTTTCAAACTGAGGGTGCCTGCAGTTGCCCCGTGAACAAAGGGTGAATTGGCAACAGTAGAGTGAGCCCAATGTTCCACACTCAAATTGGCTAAAAATTATGTCTGAGGGGTTTGTGGAATTCAAGAAATACACCAGAAAGCCAAAGATCAGTGATTCCTGGAACTGTTTCTGTCAACCCATAGCCAGGCACACACGGACAAAATGGAGATAGTACCAGCTCCTGAGGGCAACATAACGTCTGACAAAATTTCCGATTCTTTACCAACCAAACTAATAGGGGTCCTGTGCCCTTGGAGAAAGCTTACACACTAAATTTCAAGGTTTTCAGACTTGAACTCTGGTAACCTTAGATGACCTCTGACTGACCCAAAAACATAGGGTTCATGTACTCATCATGGGGAAAACACAGAACAAGTATGAGCTCATCCATCCGGGGGGGGGTGAGTTATCTGTGGACAAAAGCCAAAATTGGCAAATATAAAATTTTACAAATTTCTATTTTCAACCAAGTCATCCTGACCTGAACCAAAAACAATAGGCTCCTGTACTCCCCATAAGCACGGTAACACCAATTTCAACTTGTAAGACAAAACAATTATGGACTCATCGTGTGTACCAAGGTTTTCAGACTTTGACTCTGGTGACCTCAGATGACCTTGACCTGGACCCCAAAACAATAGGGTTCATGTACTCATTTCATGGGGAGAAACACACATACAAGTATGAGCTTCATCCATCCAAGGTGGGGACGAGTAGTTATCGTGTTTACAAGCCAAAATTGGCCAGAATAGCAAAATTTTTGAAAATTCTATTTCGACCAAAAGTCACCCCGACCGAACCAAAAACAATAGGGTTCATGTACCCCCCATAAAAAAACTATACACCTAATTTCAACTTGATCAAACCAACGATTCTGGAATTATCGTGTCTACAAGGTTTTAGACTTTGCCTCTGGTGACCTCAGAGACTATGACAGACCCCAAAACAATAGGGTTCATGTACCATAATGGGGAAAAAACATACCAAGTATGAGGCGCATCCATCCAGGAGGGATCGAGTTATCGGTTTACAAGCCAAAATTGGCCAAAAATATCAAATTTTCACAAATTTACTATTTTCGAACAAAAATTCACCCGACTGAACCAGAAACATAGGGATCCTGTAACCCTTTTTCCAATAAGACGCTATTTACAATGATTTCAACTGATCAGACCAACCATTCTGGCATCTTAGGTGTTACAAGGTTTTCGACTTGACCTCTCGGTGGACCTGTGACTCTGCTCTGACCCCAAACCATAGAGTTCATGTACTCTCATGGGGAACACACATACCAAGTATGAGATTCATCCATCTGGGTGGGGTCGAGGTGATAGTGGGGTACAAGCCAAAATTGGCCAAAAATATCAAATTTTCACAGATTTCTATTTCGACCAAAAATTCACCCGACATGAAACCAGAAACAATAGGTTCCTCTACGCCCCATACGAAAGGCTATGCACTGAGTTCAAATGATCAGTGGGCCCAACATTATGGACTTATCGTGTTACAGGTTTTCAGACTTTGACCTTGGTGCCTCAGAGACCTATGACATGACCCCAAAACAATAGGGTCAGTACTCATCAGGGGACACACACATAACCAAGTATGCGCTTATCCATCCAGGTGGGGTCGAGTTATGTGGTTTACAAGCCAAATTGGCAAAAATATCAAATTTTCACAAATTTTCTAATTTTCGACTAAAAGTCATCGCCGACTGAAACAGAAGAAAAGAAACAATAGGGTTCTCAACGACCCCATAAGAAAAAGCTATTACTACATACTTTCAAACTTGATAGACAACCGTCGGACTTATCGTGTTACAGGTTTAAGACTTTGACCTCTGGTGACCTCAGATGACCTATGACCTGACCCCAAAACAATACAGGTCATGTCAATCATCATGGGGTACAAACACACATACCAAGTAGAGCTTTCATCCATCCAGGTGGGGTCGAGTTATCGTGTTTACAAGCAAAAATTGGCCAAAAATATCAAATTTTCACACAATTTCCTATTTTCGACCAAATTCACCCCGACCTGAACCAGAAAAATGAGGGTTCCTCTACTCCCCATAGGAAAGCTATACACCTGATTTCAACTTGATCAGACCAACACATCTGGACTTATCGTTGATTTACAAGGTTTTCAGACTTTGACCTCTGGTGACCTCAGATGACCTTTGAACTGACCCCAAAACAATAGGGTTCATAGTCTCATCATGGGGAACAACACATACAAGTAGAGCTCATCCATCCAGGTGGGGTAGATCGAATTATCGTGTTAAAAGCCAAATTAGGCCAAAATACGAATTTTCACAAATTTTCTATTTCGACTAAAATTCACTCCCGACGCCGAACCACAAAACAATAGGGTTCCTGTACTACCATAAGAAAGCTATAACCTAATTCAACTTGATCAGACCAACTATTTGGACTTATCGTGGTTACAAGGTTTTCAGACTTCGACTCTGGCTTGACCTCAGATGACTACTGAACTGACCCAAAACAATAGGGTTCAGAACTCATCATGCGGACACACATACCAAGTATGAGCTCATCCATTACGGGTGTGGTTGGGTTATCGTGTTTACAAGCTGGGCGTCACCACACACACAGTTACCTGTGAGGGGGCCTAAAGGCGACACACAACGGGACATTGATCTTCACCTATGGAAAATGGGGACATCAGTGCAAAACCTACATAGGGGTACCCCTACATACAAGTATTCAGTTGTTTAAGCAGTTTTTAAGGGAAACTAGGACGGGGATATCCCCATTCCGTTTTTTTTGTGGGGCGTTTTCTATGGAAACGGGGACAAAACAAACGGGGAAGTCCCGGTTCGCGGCCGTAACCCCGTTACGTGAAAAGAATCAGTGTGTGTCCACGTTTTTTACTGGATCCACAAACGGCACAACACACACACACAACACACCACAACGTGGACTGCATAGATTCCTCTGACTTCGTCAAGAATCAAAAAGAGCATAAGTGAGTATTAGCCTTTTAAAGTATTAGCCTTTTTAAAATCCAGAATTCCTTGCAATTGGACATTGGCCTTTTATTTCCAAGCAGCCAGGGACAGGCCTTCCCCCCCCCCCCCCGCAGCCCGTCGAGCAGCAAACACGCAGGCAGACAAAAATGCATGAGATTCTTCTTCAATGGAATCTTATTGGCATATTTTTCATTCAAGTAATGTTGGTGAATCGAGGTTCCTGCAGTTTCCCCGTGACACAAGGTAAATTTGCAAGTGTAGAGTGTGCTCCAAGTTTATACTCAAAATTGGCTGAAATAACTTAAGAGAGAGTACAATGAGTGAAGATGGTCTATGACCATTGTGCTTGAACATGCTCCCCCTAAGTCAGGTTTCATAAGGGAACCCTTGTGGGAAACCTGGATACCCACGGTGAATCAAACCAAGGCCAAGAAATATTAATCATGGAATACTTGTGAAATACCCCTGAAAAGTTAGACCACTCGGATGTTGTTCCCTGTATGTATGTAGGGAGGAACTTCTTCGAGGATAGAATCAAACTGTGAGGCCACAGAAGCTATGGCAGCCAAGTCCCACCTTGTGGAGTATACCTGGGAAGTGGATTATTTGCTGCTGATATATCCAACTACCAGGGTTTGTCGAATATGCATCATTAAGTGATCATAGGATATCTGTGTATATATGAGTAGTTTTGAGTTAAATCCGCGAAAGGGGAAAGGACCTGAAGGTATGATTCATAATACTGAATTTGAGTGATGAATAATAGGGGGTACTGACTGCAACATTCCTCTTGATTCATATAGTTTTAAAATCATGCACTAACAGACAGAATAAGATCAAAATTCTTACCTTCCTCTCGGTCACTGCTGGAATGTCGGTCCGATTAAAATCTTGACCAACCGTGCTCGTCTCTTCCTCTGGCTTGGAAAGGTCAGAGTCCTCAGCAGTGCCTTGCTCTGCAGGCTATACAATTGGGAGAGAGAGGAAAAAGACTCGTCTCTCATCTTTTTTATGGCGTTCTCGCTAGGAAGCTTTCACGTTTCATTCCCGGAGTGAGCTTGAGGGTTTATTAAGGTTGTCAGGAATTTGGAAATTTAACTGAAATCGAGGTTAGTTAGGGTTCAGAAGACACATCAGGTACCCCCCCCCCTCCTCCTACCAGAGGAATTGGGGGCTGCCTGAACCGGGTGATGAGAAAAGGTGAGTAGGAATGTCCAATCAACCCGAATGCAAGCTTTGGTATTGGTCATTGCCACACTGGAAATAATGTTACTGTCTTATGCATGAAGCAGATCGAACCAGTGAAGATAAATGAATATTATTCTCATCAGCCAAAACCTCGATGCAGGACAAAGAATAGGGCAATGACTCCCTCGGTGGTCACATCAGATAAGAACCTTCATTCAGACACAGAATATAAAGGCCAATGACTCCCTACATGGGTCAGTCACATCAGATAGGAACTTTCATAAGAAAAACCGACTAAGGCGCCCATGATCCTCTCGAAGGTCACATCAGCTTGAACATTTTTCAGGAAACTGAGTGAGGCGATGACTCCCTCAATGGTCATACAAGATATGAGCCTTCACCAGACACAGACTAGAGCAAGACATCTCTGCATGGCACATAGCTTTGAACCTTCACCAAGACAGAGAATCAGACACAGAATACAGCAATTGACTCCCTACACGGTCCATCAGCTATGAAACCTTCCCAAAACAACAAAATAAAGTAATCGAATCCTCGGTGTGGGTCAACATCGCTATGAAAAACCCCCTTCATCAGGAAACAGAATAGCAACGACTCCCTTTGTGAATCACATTCAGCTAAAACCTTTACAAAACCACAGGAATGAGGGTAATGTCTCCCTCAATGGTCACATCAGCTATGAACCATCTTCAGAAAACTGAATAAGGCAATAACCCCGATGAGTGGGTTATATCAGCTAGAACTTCCACCATGGGACCACAGCGAATAAGGTGAATGTCTATCTCCATGGTGTTGTTTGTAAACTCCAATGTGAAGGGGGTAAATACACCAGGTGTTGTTGACAACATCCCAACTGCCCACTCCCTAAAGCCTTACGTTCGTAACAGGATAAATAACAAATTCTCACAATCAAATGGACTTGTTCCCATACAGAGCAACACCAAAATTAGCCCATTGCTAGTGGCCAACCATAGCAATCAGTAGATTAATTATACTCAGTCTTTGACAGTATCATTGTTTTTTATTGAGGGAGCCCTTTATTGCAGGAAAAGAATGTCTTTATATTTGTAAATTCTTGTCTAAAATGATTGCAATGAGCAAATCGCTCCCAAGTGTGCAAACTGATGTTGTTGCTGAAGGGGTATCCTTCCACAAATTTATGAATGTTTTTTTTTTCATTAAATGTAATTTGTTGTTTCAGGTATCTTCCAAGAATTTTCAATCCAGAGCATTGTTGCCTAATTCATCTATAGTGTGACTAGGTATACAGAGGACAAAACTGCAGATAAATTATAAAGAGGATAATATATTAGTGGAGAAGATGAATGCATCAGTCCGAAGCGAGTTCATACGACTTCCCCTTACAGATTTAGAGTCCTTTGAGTTTGTGCATGTGTATTGTGCCAGATTGAAAAGCATCCATCATGCAATAATAAAGATGTGATACTTGCACAACCTGCAAACAATCTCGGTTTTCTATTGAAATTCACAACATATGTCACTCCAAAAAGCAGTCAGTCATTGGGAGGAGGATTGCTGTAGTGGGTGGGTACGGGTTGATGGTTACTTTGCTGAGAGAAAGAAAACAGAACTTCGGCTGAAGTTTGACAATTCAAAAAAATGAAACAGAAATAATGACATAATTCCCGGTAGTCCCAAGTGCGGAGGGAGTATGCGTTATTGCGCAATTGCAATTCTCCCCAATTTCTCTGCATAATAGACCAAACCTCGGAAGCCAATAAATCAGGACATAACATAGAACACGTACTTGCTTAATATGATAGCTGGAAAAAAACTGACTGCGTAGTCCAAACCCGGAAGTTCATTTACCACTCTCTGTTTACAGCGTTACAGTCCTATTGAGTATGTGCATTGTGTATTGGGCAAGATAAAAAAGCATCCCATCAGGAATAAACAACAACGGATTGTCATACTGGCACAAACCCGCAAGGAAAATCTTGTTTCTATTTGAAATTCACACATTATTTTCACTTTTAAAAGCACTTGGTCTACAGGAGAGGATTGTTGTAGGGGTTGGTAGGTGTGATGGTTACTTTGGTGGCAGAAAGACAACAGAACTTCTGTAGAATGGTGAATATTCAGCAAGGGAAACAATGAAAACACGACATAGCTTCACGGGTTGTCATGAATTATTGGGCAATCGGGATTCTCCCCACAATTTCTCTGCATAATGGACCAAATTTTGAAGGCCCAAACTCAACATGGAAAAGTATTTGAATGGGGTTTGACTATAGAGACAGTTTTTCATTTCCACGATATAACCTCGTTATCCCAGGCCGCAGTGGTCTTGGTAAGCTATGTTTATATACCCCCATGTCTAAGGGCCCCTGCTGTCGGCAGCACCTAACCCTTTGTTGATTCCTTGTCCTTGGTGCTGTCCTCGTCCACGGGCTCTAACATAGTCGTTGGGAAATCATCCTCCTCCAGGCCCAGATCTGAGCCGTACAGCTTGTGTATCCAGTCAGTACTACATTGGGGGTATAGTCGGGGAATGTGGAAAGAAGACAGAATATATGGTTCAGATATTTATCTGTGAAGGGGTGGGTGAATAATGAGATTCTACCCGAGGTCCAATAAAGTTGGTTTGATGTTTGGTGCTCTCTACTGAAAGATTATATTGAGGAAAATCAAACAGCTGTGTGTAAATCAGTACAAACGACAAAATGCGGCTCCCCTCCCCTGTGATTTCATCAATTCCACAAATTCAGGGTCAAAAGTAAATAAAATAACTAAGGCAGGCATCATGCTAGAACTTCAAATTCAGGTTGTGGGTTCTGATATACACACTTTTCACCTTTGCTAGTTCAAACTAAATCCTATTACACGACCATGACTGCCATCTAATAAGCCAAGCATATGTTTGTGCAGATAGGGCATTGAGCCCTGTTCAAAACTCAACTTAGAGACATTCTGGGGTTTTTTTTTCCTCTAAATTTCAATTTTTTTTCATAGCATACGTGTGGTGCAAGGGGGGAAAGCAAAGAGGGGAAAAGGGGGGGGGGGGGGGGGGGGGGGGGGGGGGCCGATGTATTATCATCCCAACAAGGGTGTAAACTGAGACACAACCAGTTACATACATGTATCAGCTGGAATCCTATACCAGAAATTTATGAAGTAAAATTATAATTCATCTCCTTTTTGTGGCAATGGAAGAATATTATGAGCTATTATACCACCCACAAATGGACAGTAATTTCCCTACGAAGTGACACGCATCTAATGCTGTTATTATTTTGGCAGGGATTATAAACTGAATGAAGAAATGATCCATGTGCATGTGTGTGTCTGCTCCGGGAGGAGAGCAGAGTACAGTAGATCTGAAGTCTTGAATGTTGAGAGTCAGACGGTGAGCAGACATAGGTAAAATGAATGACGTCAGGAATGACGGAGGAAGGCAAAAATAGTTACTATGTTTAATACTGACCTGTGATAACAAAGCATTTCTGCCAGACTTTGAACAAAAGGTGGAAGGCCTTGTCTCTTGACATGAAGGAAGCAAAGAAATACTGCAAAACAAAAAGCAAACATTCTAGGCCTTTACAATCAATCAGACAACCAGCATATAATTGCACTTGATGCTTTAATCTCATTTTAAAGCACAATGAAGTTCACAATAAACAGTTATTTTATATTGTGTTCGAGTTCTATCCCATTAACAATTAGTATGTTCTAGTTGAAGTTCACCGTTTGTCTCACTACGAGGTTCATGTAAACCACGTACATTTATAAATGTACTTTCTTCGAAGACTCAATGGCCTTTCCAGGGACTCCAGTAACTCATTTCAACTCAATCTGTCAAAAGGCTCGGCAATATCCTGAAGACTTGACTCTAAACAATTACTCCTAGAGCCTAGACCTTGATTGACTCATGGCTTGAATTACTAGAGTTGAAAGATGTCTATATTGATGTGTTCACAGGCGGAGATGTCAGAGGGATCGTCAGAGCAGGTTGGGTGCCAGTGGTGTTGTTTTTTGCTGTCAAATTATTGATCCCGAAAATACGCTTAGGTGTAGAGAGCGCCTGAACCCTGACACTTTTACATGCTATGGCATATTGGTAGTAATGCACACACTACCACTCATTGAGAAGACAGTTGTGACCACATAATTTTCACAATATAAAATTAATTTATCACGTGTGCAATACTATCAGTTCATTAGATCCCCCAACCTCTCATTTTCGCTGGTCTCGGTTTACAGCCAGGCAGATAGCTTTAGGATTTGGTTGTTTACTCAATCAATGAGTACATGTCCCCTATCCATATATGCAAAGTAATGATTGTGAGTTGGATACTTTTCTATACTGTGACTGTCAATCATTTGGAGATTATATTTTTTTATTCGCTATGGCTACACATACACCTTCAGATTACACTCAATTCTGTTTTCTTTCATTTCTGCATGCCCTAGTTTCTTCTCCAGTTGTAGAGCATATTGTACAGCACTAGATAGTTCAGCCTACTTCATTGCTCAGATGGAGTACTACAACACAGTGTGGGCAGGTCTAAATAGGTCTGTCAAGGAACCAGATTAGGTGCAGACTGTGGGTCTGCAGCTGCCGAAACTATACTTTGGAGAGTGAATGCAGCTGAAGAAACTCCTTTCAAGCCGGTTGTAGAACCACACATTATATAGCAGTATAATTTGACAGTTGTTACACGGTATATGGCCCTCAAATATTGTTAAATCTGGAAACTTCAGGATTAATTTCATGTAATTATTAATGTTTAATTGATAAGCATAGGTCCAAGGCGCATTGTACTGGACGAAACGAATCATGACAGCAACACCTACACAAACATATGGAATGTGATCCTCACGGCTCAATGGTTTGGTCCTCTGATTGTCAATGACGACCAAAATGGCTGACAAATCTCAAGAGTCCAAATTTTAAACAGCTCTCTCACCCCAGTGTCTCGCCTGGTTGCGCGATCAGTGATTTCTTCTTTTAGTCCCAATGCAAACATTACCAGGCATTCCCTATGTTGCTTTAAATATCCCAATACCTCTTCAATATTCAACATTCATTGCCATCATTGACTACACCCGTTGATCCTACCTACTGTACCCTCCCATTATAAACCAATACTTACTGAGTTAATAGTTCCCTTCAGATTACTGTATTGTCCAAACAATGTAAATGGACCCACTAAATCTTAATAAAAGTTTATCTATATATCTCCAAGAGTATGCCCTTTATACATGCTATACTTCCCTCAACTTCCTTAGGGAGTTCACACCCAACCCTATCACATCCCCTGTTCTAGAGTAGGAAATAAGCCATCTAATTAGGCTTCATGGCAGGAGTCATGGAGGCCCTACTGGCTGAAGCTATGACTAGATAAGTGATTAAAAGGAGTTACCCCCCTCCCGCAATCGCACACCCCAGAGCTATGCAGGTACACCGGACACCATTCATTCTTGAATAGGTGCCGGGGGGTAAGTAAACAAATGGACTGAGTGTTTACACTTTATATGTCAGTGTAGGGGCCCCAGAAGAGGTATGACAGGCTGATGTGAACTCAAGGTTAAAAAGGAGGTTTGACAATGGATGAAATCTCTGTTCTGTCTGTACCAGATGGGAATACTAGTTAGGATTGAGGAAATAACATGCCCGAGGGGTTGAAATGAGTTAAAACATTTTGTTATTGATAGTGATAGCATGATATAATAATAGTGATTTCAGCATCATGCTGGTAGCTAGGGTGCCCCAAGGACTAAAACCATTCGTAAAAAGGTAGCGTACAGTCTCTGGAACTTGTTGCAGTAAATGTTATTAGTTGACAAGTTTGGTCCATAAGTGACCTTGAATGACCTTTGTGACGTAACAGTTATATGAAAATGTTACCCTTGATCATTGAGCTTGTCCGAAAATTCGTTATATAACCACAGTCACTAAAAAATGAGCAGAAAATGTACATATTGCATTTTTTGACCTCTAATTGACATTTGATGACATGACGGTTTTCATGGAAAAATGCTTGCCTCAATGTGATGCACCAAGCCCCAAAGCCAATGTCTATAAGGTACAAAACCCTATGTTATCGCCCAAAAGGTATTAAAATCAACCTTCAGCCCCTTGTAACTTTAAGACCACCCGGTGTCAGATTCGATGAAGCGGGAGTTGGTTTCGTCTATGTAGCAGATTATAGAACTCTATCACATATCAAAAATCAACAGTTTATTTCTTTTGCCTGTACTCTAAAAATACCCCCAGCACATTTTCTTAAAAACTTGACCTTTGACCTTTTGACCTTGTTAATAGATGCTGTTCGATTACTGAACCCCAAAATTACCATGACAAAATCTATACGAGCCCCTACCTGCATTTCATTTCAATTGTTACTGGCCATTAAACAAATCAAAAAAATCTGTGTAATTTATGCAAATTATTCACATGAACTGACCTTAAGTGACGTTTACACTGTTGTTAAATCAGGATCAAAGGTGTAACCATCTCCACCAAGTTTCATGATGATTCACAAGAACCCGCCTAATGTTATTGCGGAAAAAGATATTTAAATTAAACTTTGACCTCTGGTAACTACCAAGTATGCGGTCGATTTCGATCGGGAGTTGGTTTCCTCCATCGAAGCACAACACAAAGGCATCACATATCCAAAAAATAACCATTTTTTTTTTTTGGCCCAGTAAACTCCTTAAATAAGGCACATTTATTCAAAAGACTCAACCTTTAACCACAGGACCACCCGACAGAGGTCTCAATTGAGTCAGAGGGTCACACACATGCAGGTCAACCATTATATCACAATGGTGAAACTTCCAGCTTTCACGGATATTCAATTCTCCGATTAGGCCAGAAAACAGTTTTGCACCTCCTAAGTGACCTTGAATGACCTTACGACAGGCAGTTTTTTATGAAAAGTGTAACTATCCATGGGATACTCACCTAGGAGCATTTTACCTCTGATGAACATGCCCAGTGCTTGCCAGAAAGTACTATAATCAGTTTATCACCCCTACGTGACCTTTGATGACCTCAATGAAGTGACGTTTTTTTTTTATAAAAATTGTTAATCTCCATGTGAGCATCCACTCCTAGAAGCATATGCATTCCAATGAACACGCCCAAGTTATTGCGAAAAAAGCTTATCAAATCTAAAACTTTGACCCCTTGTAATAACAAAGTTATGCGTCCCGACGACGCGGGAGTGGTTCTCCATAAAGCACACAAAGGTCTATAACATTTCCAAAAAAACCAGTTTCTATTCTTTGTGCCTGTACCTCCTTAAATAAGGCACATTTATTCAAGACTCAACCTTCAACCACATGACCACCCGAAAGAGGGTCAAATGGAGGTCAGAGGGCACACACATGCAGGTCAACAATTATATCACAATGGTGAAACCTTCCAGCATTCACAGATAATCAATTCTTTGATTATGGCCAGAAAACAGTTTTTTGACCCCTAAATGAACCTGAATGACAGATTAGTAACATGAATGAACTCTGAGGCCCTCGTTCCCTACTGGAAAATTCATTGGGACTAAACAGCTAAACCATCTCCACCAAGTTTCTTCAAAATCAACAAACTTCAAAAATATCGCAGAAATAGGCAAATCGAACTAATTAGCATATACAATGCCAGGAATCTGATCAATTCGGTACTATTCATAGTTGTTCTATACCCTGAACGGCATCACATTGATCTACCGATAAGGACGTATCTTGTACACAAGATTCCGGGCCAAATTTTCATGAAAATAGGCAAATTTATTGCAAATGAGAATGGTCCTTTGGGCCGAAAAGTGGATTCACATCGGCAATCTTCACCGAGCACCTCCACAAGAACGGGTCCCAGCAGGAGGGCTTCCACGGTTCAGGAGATATCTAAGCGCACATAAGACGGACGGACAGGACAGGGACAGACAGACGAAGACAGACAGACACACAACAACGTGACCACTATATCTCTCTCTTCGAACAAAGTTCAGGCGAGACAAAAATCATGATGTGATATGCTATTAGTACGGTCGCTTTATTCGAATACGCTTCTATTAAAAATAAATATTGTATAGGTGGAGTTAAAAAATATTTTAACTTTTCACTGGAAGTGCTGACTTGAATAGCATTGGGAATGAATCGGATAGTCTTCTTTGGTAATGCTGAACATCTTTCGCGGAACTGTCGCACGGAGGTAAACAAAAAGTCTCGGACGAATATAGAGTCTTTTTGATTGTGATTGAAAGTTAGAAAAGACCTCTGCTTTGAAATGCCTCTCGACAACAGGCCCACTAGCTGATGAGACTTGTGCTCAGTGCGGTTTCTGTGCCTCAAGTTTTTACACCAAGGTTAGGGACAACTGCAAGGCTAGGCTTGAAAACAATAGAGATGAGAGTATTATTGTAGGGAATGGAAAACTACTGATATCTGTTAAGTCTAAAACCTTGGTTCCATATGACGGCTATGTAGAGTTATTGGCTTTCAAAGTTTGCTCGGGAATGCCGAGAAGTAGGACAAACCCTCATTGTGGAATAACGTATGACATCACCGTTGAAAAACACAGATAATTAGGTTATGTATTCATTGTTTCATTGCATTGAATATAGAATACTCAACATTCCACAGAAATTCTAATGTCTTTCTCTTTCACCAAAGAGTAACTTATCAAAAACTTACCAACCAAACTTACTATTATTTTTCAAATGAGATTATGTGTTAATTAATAGAAAAACAGAGAATATTTGCATGGTTGATGCTGTGCCAGCTGACATCTACAGCCGTATGAACGCCAGGTTTGGATTGACACATTAGTTTTTCCCAGCGATTAATTTCCTTTTTTTGTATGCTTGAGTGTGCAGGAGGGAAGTGTGTAGATTCGATATAAAACCAAATTCCTGTCTGAAAGGCAGGCGCTCTATTCCCCTTGAATATCATCAGTAGCAGATCTAATGTCCCAGATGAGGCTCGGAGTGCATTTGGCTGAGATGAGATTTAGGGTGCAATGGGAAAGAAACTTGAATTACCAAAACTTATATGGACCAGAAGTCCCAGATACCTACTAGAAGCATGACTTTGGAACCACGGGATCCGTGCCAACGGAAGAGATCGGACCGACTCAAGGCCTGCAATGGGTGCAGACCTGAATACTACACTTCTTGTCAGCTGCCAATCGGTCACCAGATACAAGGGAAAGGAGATATACCTTTTGGTGATACCTCAATGTTGGAGGAGTGTTTATTCCGAGGAGCATGTTGCAACAGAACAAGCCCTACCCGCTTGTTGGTCACTGCTCCTGTCTCTAGTGCTGACACTAGTGAGAGGGCAACAGGTACCTTTTAGTCTTTATTATGACCTGATTCGAAGACTTTTTTACCAGATCTACCCGGGTGGAGAGCCCGCACTCTACCACGTCACCCAGATGGTTCTCGCTATCCATACCTCTTTGTGAGTACCTTTCATCAACAATAAGTCCCAGTTTTAAAGTTCTTTTTTAATAGCCTATATTAACATACAGCCCACCTTTCTATCCTGTGATAACTGTGCAGTAATACTATGTGATTTGGACCTCTGTCTATTTACTTTAATATCTTAACTTCAAGAATCGGAAAGGTCAAGAGTATTGCTTTATAGGTTCTCGATCCTTAAAAACCTGAGAGCATGATGCAGGTACCCTGCAATGTGTAAGACCTCCCGCATGAGACGTCTAGGCAAAGGCAGCAAGCTCTACGGTACCCACGAGATACTGCACACATAAGCGGTAATGGATAGAAAAACACTGCACAGAACTTCATCACAATTATAAAAAAAAAAAAGGAGGAAACTTATTAGTATTGACTGATTCCAGTTCCATAGAATATGTACTGATCACAGAAAGTAAGTAAGTATAGATCGATGTTTTGTATAGTGTTGATTTCTTCAAATAAAGGGAATACGTATGCTTCTACTACATTACCCCCTGGTGCCTGCAAAGAACTTTTGTCGAGGGGGGCGATATGGGAAGGCCCTGCCACAATGTGCTTAGCCTAGTGATATTGATATACACATAAAAAACATGACCCCTCTCTACACCCCGGTACTGATGAGGACTGTAAGAACTTGATACAAACGACGCTGGTAAGTTAAAGCTGCTTGCCACATGCCACTACTTCTCCAGGATTGTCACTGAGTGATATGATCAGGACAATGTCTGTTAAGCGCTCTGAACACTACGGTGGAAAGGCGCTATATACAGGTAGCAGAATGCTAATACACTTGATGTACGTCGCCAGTGGTCCCGTTAAAAAAAAATGGCTAATAAAGGCCCGATTGTGAGGAATTTTGTCTGCTGTAACCTATCCGCCCTAATCGGAAGAGTACATTCCAAAAGTACAGATGGGTATAAATTTGGAAGAATCTGCCAGGTTTTTTGACAACTTTTCGAACTTCCCGGTGGCCACGCCAGAATGAGGTTTGCCCCAAGTGCCAGAGGTCCGCAACATGTCCGCTAAATTAAAGCTGCTCCAGCAAAAAAATTCACTGGGTTTCAAGGTATGATTATTTGAAGGGGCTACAGGGTGGTGAAGGGTCCTGTAGTGTGTAAGTCAAGAGGGGTTGGGGGGGGGGGGGGCTGCTAATAGCAGTGTGCTTCCATAAGTACCAAGATATCATATTATTATCATAATTATTGGTGTCAGTCACAGCAGTTGGGAGGTGGTAATGGGGAGGGACGGGAATGGGTGTGTGGCAGTATGGAGTGTGTCACGGTAATGGGAGTGTGGCGGTAATAGGAGTGTGGCGGTAATGGGTTGGGGCGGTAATGGGAGTGGGGCGGGGTAATGGAGGGGGACGGTAATGTGAGTGGGGCGGGGGAATGGGAGGGTGTGGCAGTGTGGAAGGGGGTGGGGCGGTATTTAGCAGGTTGGAGGACTCGTGTCCGGGCGTCCGGTCTCGAGACGATTTTAAAGGACTCGGGGACTCGAGTCAATGACTCGGACTCAGTCTCGGATGCTGGGACTCAGAGACCCAGTCAGCAGTCCAGGTTTCAAGGACTGCTAAAACCCTTGGGCAAAAATCCTGAAAAATGAGGAGAACAATGCAAAAATCTAACATTGGACATTCAAAAAACTAAACATAATGCTATCCTTTTTTGTCAATGTCCAAATTCGCTCATACCAAATTTGTAATTTAGCCAATATGATTAAGCTGCGCCGGATGGAAGGCTATCAGCATATGTGTCACATGCACAGCGCGGGAGAACATGCAGCACTTGACGCACGGTATGCAAGATGGTGGAAAATTGTGATGTCTGAATCGCAATAAAAAATACTTATGCCTAAACTCTGTCTGGAAAATTATTAGGTCTCCCAAAATAGTAGGTAGGCAGGGGGAGAGTCTACGTAGGATTATATGGATTGTTAAGGTCATCTATTCTAGTAGTTTTTGCATTATACAGTTGCAATTACAAGGCCATTGCTATCAACTTCTTGATGAGTATCCAGCTCTTGGATAGGAAGTTGGGAAACTTCAATATGAATTTCGATGGGTGATGGCAATATATACAGTCCCCCAGGAGCAGATTAACGGCAATAACGCGATTTAATCCATTACTAGGCCTATTTATTTTTCTAAATGCCAGTGTAAATAGGGACTCGGGGACTCTGACTCAAGGATTGGACTTGGACAGGACTCGGATGTTGAGGACTAAGGTCTGGGACTCGGGACTCGGCTGCTGAGGACTTGGTCGTAGACCGGACTCTTCAGATTAGCTGAAGACTCCAAACCACTGGTATTTAGCAGGAATAGAGTACAGTAACCCATCAAAGGCTATGACTCACCACCGTCTCCCACCTAAAGATTGTTGCGACTCAGTCTTGGACTCAGACCGGCTGTGAGAACTAGGTCTTGGACCGGATCAGATGAGCTGGACTCGACTCCAACACTGGTATTAGCAGGAATCGGGTACAGTAACCCATCCAAAGCTATATGACTCACTGACAGCTCTCCCACCTAAAGATGTTGAGGACTAAGCTTTGGGACTCAGGACTCGGCTGCTGAGGACTCGTCTTGGGACCAGGACTCAGATAGGGGACTCGACCCAAACATGGGTATTCAGCCAGACTAGAGTACAGTAACCCATCAAAGGCTATGACTCACCGCAGTCTCCCACCTAAAGATGGTGAGGATCAGTCTGGACTCAGACGCGGCTGCTGAGGACTCGGTCTTGACCGGACTAGATTAGCTGGACTCGACTCCAACACTGGTATTTAGCAGGAATAGAGTACAGTAACCCATCAAAGGCTATGACTCACCGCAGTCTCCCACCTAAAGATGTTGAGGACTCAGTCTTGAGACTCAGACTCGCGCTGAGGCCTCGGTCATTGGACTCGGACTCCGATTAGCTGGACTCGACTCCAACAATGGTATTTAGCAGAATGGGGTACAGTAACACATCAGAGGCTAGGACTCACCACAGTCTCCCACCTAAAGCTGTTGGCCATAGAAGCAGATCCAGTTCTCTGTGATTTGACCTCCTCCCATGGACGAGAATGTCTTTTGAAGGGCACAGGAGTAATCTGGAGGCAAAAGTAGACCAAATCGAGGAGGAAAAAATAGAGCTGACAGGCGGATCCACTATAGGGTCTCATAATATTTACGGAAATATCTACTGTTATATTGGTTAGGGTTTTTCTTTACAAGTGATCACCTAATGGCATTTTGTTTTTAATGACATATTTATAGATGTTCCACTTTACTACAAGAACTGTAAATATATCAGGACCAATTCAACACTTAATTTTCTTGATAATGATAATCAATGCAAGTGAAATACTAATTATGCCTAAAAGAGCGATGAGGACACCCCAGAATGGGTTGTCATTGAAAGGGCATGTGAAAAATTGAAAAATTTGAAGGCTCATTCTCAATTTAACTCGATATCCTGTGAGCTACAATATAGTTGATTATTGAACTGAAGTGAACTAGAATGACAAGACGACTTGGCAGTACTAGCGCTAGTCTTGCATTAAGACAAATTATGTTTCCCCTTCTTGAAGGGGATTTAGTTCTTAATCGTCTAAACGGAAAAAATAGCAGCCTGACTACTGAAAATGAGTGTCTTGTCCAAATGACCAAAATGTGGCGGGTAGGGTGAGAAGAATCATGTTTGAATTGTTAAAAATGCTAAACGGCGATCCTCGATGTCACGTTGTGTACAGCTGTTACAGTCAAACATTCACGGACATATTTGAAAATTCGGGGCCGGGGGTTTCCCTATCAGTGTTGGATTGGTTCATCCAATATGGGCGCAGATTGCAATTTGGAAACAAGACGATGCTACAAACCAAAAACACTGTGAGTGATGCAGTGCGCGTTAGGTTTGCGCACTTTGAGACAAACATTCTGTGTTCAATGTCTAGTTCTGCTTAGCCTGCTTTATTTAGGGTTTGCCTATTGGTTCTGCCCAATAGGGAAATGCCATTTTCTGCTTTAAAAGTATGAAGCGAAACTCCTCGTAACTATCTTAACAGCTCACTGCCAACCAGCCTCTAATGTTCTGGGAGGTTCTAATACTTTTCTGAATTCATCCGACTTGGTCTGTAAGGAGCTCAGCACCTGAAAGTACAAAATAGACAACATCAACAAACAGAAAACACCGAGGTAAAATACCTTGAAGTTCATATAGTCATGTCTGAACAGCAGTTCCCCCCCAGGAAGTTAGAGGACAACTGCAGGCTTGTATACAACAGAGGTTATATCGTGGGAATGACAAAACTGTATCTATAGGTCCAAAACCCATTTCAATAACATTTTTCCATGTGGATGGTATTGGCCTCCAAAAGTGCGGTCCATTAGCAGAGAAATCAGGGAGAATCCCAATGCAAATAATCAGGACGTCACACTTGGACAAACCAGGAAGTTATGTCATGTAACTTCATTGTTTGTGTTGTGCATAATCAAAAAGTAGCAGAAGTGAGTTGTAGTTATCTTACGACGTAGCCAGCACACACTACCAGTACTAACCCGCTACAGCAATCCTCTACCAAGACTAAATGCTTTTCGAATTGAAAATAATGTGTGAATTTCAATAGAAAACAAAGAATTATTTGCAGGGTTGTACAAGAAGGATTTTCATTTTAATTGCATGATGGGATGCTTTTTGATCTGGCGAATACACATGTCTGCACAACTCAACGGACTTAACTCAGTAACGGAAGTCGTAGGAAACTCTGGGTTTTGGAACTGTCGCATTCAGTATTCTCAGTTAATTATAGCTCCTTAAAATCATCCTGCAGTTGTTCCTCTTATATCATGTACAATTCAGGAATTTTTGCATCAATAGCTGTGGGTAAAATCTTTGTTTTGATACTATGTTCCTATTACTAAGATTGTTGTAAACCATTCAGTCTCTTCAAATCTCCCCCTAAATCAACATCTTGGGTATGTTGGTAATTTTACGGCTTGATTGTATAGAAATAGTTGTAATTTGTGCTTTCTCACCTTGTTACCAAATTTGAAGCATCAGCCATTGGAATCAGCAAATATGTTGAAAAAAAGTTAGTGGAAGTGATAAACAGCCCCAAAATGTGTTTTCACCGGTTAAAGTCAGCAGTCTCAAATCTGTCACAGGTCAATCAATGGGAATAGGAAAAAGCAGGTAGGATTAATGATTGATCGAAACAAGGGCACTTAGGTTTTAATGTTGTCACAATTCAATATTAAACCACAGGGACCTAGTAGGTAGTCATACTGGTTATGGTGGCGCCAGACCAAGTAAGAGTGGAGTTAGACGCTGATTCACTAATGTCCATCAAGGAGTCATTACTTAGATATGAAAAGCAAGGTACACATACAAGTCGAAGTCCTATGGGTTAATGAGGATTGCACTCTACGAACCTGAAACTGAACCTGCAATCAGAAGAGAGTGTACATACATGCTGTTGTCCATGAGCACACTTACGTTATACCACGGGGTTGACTTCTTGTCTTCTTTGAACTGGAGGCGGGTGATTTAGGGGGGTAGTAATTCTGACATTCTTCTCTTGTGGGGGTGGTGGGACTCAGAACTGTTACCTGCGAGTCCCATCTTCCCCGCCTATGCTCCCTTCAGGTTGCTTCCAGCTCGTTGGAGTCTGTTTGCTTTGTAGCGTCAGCTAGTGATCAGCCTAATGAAAAAAAGCGGAATTGTAACTGCAAACATCTTTTCCACGCCATTGCACATAGCAGTTCGTGCATGTTCAGAATAACTGTGATCCCAAATGCGCAACCTACAACAGTAGTAAGGAACATTATTTGCAATTCAGAGAGGAAGCACTGAAGAATCATGTTTTGAGAAATGGTCTCATTTCGCAAGTATACATGCTCACCACTAACGTTTGAGCCTAAAAACCGCCAAATGATGTATATTCAGGATACGTTACGGTTACACGCTACACGCGTTTACATCAATCTTAATGCTCGAAACAGAATTTACAACGCTGGTATTCAGGTCATGGTTGTCATTGAAACCCACAAAAAAGTTTAGGTTTGTGAATCTGGGAGCTAAGAATACTTAGCCATATTGCACATGCACCTTAAATTATCACCATCTAGAACCCTGGCAAATGCGAGCGACGCCCAATCGTCATACCGCTATCGCATTCACGAGGACTAGAGGACAGTAGTGTAAACTTCAAGAATAGTATGGTACTATGCGAGGGACAGGCCAGCGAAGTGTAGAAATCAAGATAGCCAGGCGAAGGATTGAAGTTGTGACAGTGTCCTGCAATAGCTCGGAAATGGCCTGCTCCGTATTGAGAAAAACGTGGTAGGGATTTGTTTTTGCAGTTCTGCAGAAACTGGGTTCACAAGAGGTGCAGCGTTGTCAGAGGTAGGTGAGTTTCTGTTTAGATTTTGAAGTGTGAATACTGTAGAGGGGATGTTATAAGAGTCTCGCAGGAACAGCAGAGTGCGGTTTCAATTGTGTAATTCCCTAGAGTTAGGGAGAAGTTCTGTTATTTAGCATATGCTTAGTTGCAGGGGGGTTGTGGGGAACAGTAAGTTTTGTGAATAGGAGTAGGAGTGGGTGGAAAAAAGTCAGAGAAATGTGCCACTCGCCACTTCCAGGTGTTCTCTTTGCGTATGAGGGAGAAGGAAAGTCTTGAGGCTGGTGTTAGAAGTTAGTACAGTAGTACTCTTGGTAGGAGAGTTAAAAAAAGTGAAGAAGAGATTGATTAGACTCAAGGAAAGGATTATGATGGGTCAGATGGATTGTGGCGGGACTTAAAAGGATAGAAAATCTTCAATGAGACAGTAAGAGATCGCTGGGTCGGTAAAGATTCGTGACCGTGTCCGAAGTCACGGACTTAGATGCTTGGCATGTTGAAAGATGGAAGGAGCTCTGGGTTAGAGGTCTAGAGAGATCACTGTTAATGGTCGTCGTAGGAGAGGGTAGGCCTCGGATGACTTGGGACGAGGTTGTCCGTAGGGACTCGTGTGAAGTATAGACCCGTGCCCTGTCCATGATAGATTGGAGGGAAGAGAGTTGACAGAGAGTCTAGACAGAGTGCTCGGTCTAACTAGGCTTGTCGGTGTCCGTCTTTGATTAGAAAAACGTTAAAACGGTCGGGTATCTCAACCGTTTAACGTGTACCCGGACAGCGACCATCGGATGTGAATTACATCGCGATTCTCCCGAACGGAACAGTGCGATCATGCAGCAAAACTTGTGGTGTGTTACGCCACTTTTATCGACTGGTAGTGTTTGTATATGCGGCGAAACTGACGAATATGGGTTCAATAGTGTAGTCCCGAGAAGTATTACGATCTCCTTTTGTTCTGCGCAACTTCGGCTTGTCAAACTCGCGCGAAACATACACAGTAGTAGGACTACTACACGTGGTAATAGTATACTACAACCGCATTACAAGCCCAGAAGGGTTACAGTGGTCAAGCGACTGCATTCTGTAATGTTGTTAGTGTAGTAGTGTTATGTCAACCAGTATTCTAGGATGCATGCAGGCAGTGCACATGGATCACAAGATACAGGGTTACGTACATCGTACTAAGTGGGCGCACAACGCAACAATACCAAGTCGGACACAGAGATACACCAAAATCGGACTTTTCGACCGATATACACCAACGTCAATGGGGATTTTCTATCGCCTGTGTAGTTACAGACTCTATATTTCGTGATAACCGACTAATTGGGAAATTGGTGGATATAACAATTGAAAATGAAAGTTTTGCAATGATGTGCCATTTACGGACCGGGGGGGGGGAGGGGGTCCTGGTACCGCTATAGCACATCAAATAAACTATTAGTAAACATCGCTAAGTGAGATTGCGTCTCTGCCAGTGTTGTTCCGTACTAGAGACACATGGGACCGTATTACCAGTAGCCATGCATTGCATGTTCGTGGTGCTTTTGGCTTGCATTTAATATGTGCGATACTGCATAGTCCTGGTGCCGGATAATTACGGACGTCAGTGGAATTCTTTTAAGACTGAACACAGTGTGGCAAACAATTTGAATTATGGGGTGACACAATGTGGGGGAAGTCCTCCGGGATTTTCCCACTTCCGTTGTACACTAACGGGAAAATTGTAAACGTTAAACGGCGCCAATCGTTAGATTAACGTGTAACGTTAAACGGGGAAGCTACATCGAACCATGCTGCATGGGGACTTCTGAAATAAAACGTTTATGATGATGATGATGCGTTGCACGTGGTATCTCTGTCATATAAGAAACATGCTCCGCCCAAAGTTCAGACCGAATCCAAGCTATAAAATACCAAGGCCTCCTCAGAGCACATCTGAAACACTGAGCAACTCCATCATATTCTAGCACAGCATAACAAGAGCACCAATGGTGCTGTAGTGCAAACCGCCAAATGTACCAAGACGGATGTACAATTATGTGTAATATGGTCAAGATCATGAGGCAAAGAAGGCAGTTTTAAAGCAATGGCCTATTGTGCCTTGTAATAACCTTTGACAAGCCCTCATATGGCCAAAAATGTTTAGCAGTCAATAAACATTGTTACTCACTAGAGTTAACATCCAACGAAGAAGCCCAATAAGAGAGAAAGAGCAATTTAACACAATGGCTTGACTTGACCTCACAAGTCCCAAAAGTCAATGAACCTGGGGTTGCGAATTCGGACAACATCCTCAAAAATGACTGTTTTGCCTTCTTTCATCAGATGTTACTACTTTAATTTGTACGGACACTATGTGACAAGCTGAAAAAGAGCACCTCCAAAAGTTCAAAAGAACATTATGACACAGTTTCAGGGAAATTAATGTATTTGGTAGGAGGAGATACCGTTTAACATAATGGCTATTGTCTTTTGACCTTGGACCCAGACTTCACGAAGGGTCCAAACATGTCTCAAGGGTCAATTAACATGTGGCCAAGGTGGTCGACATCCGTACAGAAGGACTGTTTGGGGGGCAAAAGGCAATTGTTGACAACACTGGATAGATTAAAATAGCTGTAGGGTGCAAGAGTGAGTCTGGACCAAAAATTCTTGAAAAGCCAGTATAGTCTGATATTCCATCCATTATGATCAAGATCAGCACTGGGGGAGGAGAAACATTTTGCGTGATTGTAAGTGATGGGCCCTCGGGCCCAAACTGGGCATCAAGTCAAAACTTCTGAGAACCCGGAAGGTTACGGCTACTCAGGCCCTCATTATGACTGGACATCCGCAGTGACTTGTGCATCAAATCTTGTAGAAGCATTTGCATGATTTAACATGATGGGCCCCAGAGCCCACATTGGGCCTCAAGCCAGAAATTCGCAAAACACCCAAGATGGACCACTACCCGAGGTGCATTACATGTAACTTTAAAGCAAATCGATTGGTACTTGTGGAAGGAGATGCAATTCAATTACCAAGGTGAATTCCATAAAACTTCCTAAAATGCGGCCCTCAGGCCCAAATGGGACCTTTCATAAAAAATTCCTGAACAACCCCAAAGGTACAACCGTTAGACCATCATTATGGCCGAATGTCATTACTGTGTCACCAAAACTTGTAAGAGGAGAAGTATTTTGCATAATTCCACATGGTGGGCCCTCAGGCCCACAATAGGCTCGGGCCTAAATCCCTGGGCACCCTGAAGGTACGGCTATTAGACCATCATTATGACCGAACATCAGCATGGTGCAACTAGATTTGTAGGAGATATGATATTTAACAGTATTTCATATAATGGGCCCTAGGGCCGAAACTGGGCCCGAAAAAATTCCTGAACAACCCCAATGGCCCTCTACCCAAGGAGCATTACATGTAACTTCGAAGGAAATCAATTGAAGCTTGTAGGGAGGAGATGCAATTTTAAGCACCATTGTGTGAACATCAAAAAACGGGCCCTCGGGCCCAAGTGGGACCTTGGACTAAAAAATTCCTGAACACCCCGAAGGTACGGCTGATAGACCATCATTATGACCGAACATCAGCACTGTGCACAAAAATTTGTAGGAGAAGTAGCGTTTTGCGGTATTTCACATGATGGGCCATTTGGCTCAAACTGGGCCCCTGGCCCAAAATCCTGAATACGACCAATGGCTCACCCAAGGAACTAATGTATGTAACTTTGAAGAAAATTATTTGAAGCTGGTGGGAGGACATGCATTCAAAGTACCCTTGTATGTGAAATTTCATAAAATGGGACTCGGGCCCAAGTGGGACCTTGGACTAAAAAATTCCTGAACAACCCCAAAGGTACGGCTGATAGACCATCATTATGACCATCATCAGCACTGTGCACAAAAATTTGTAGGAGAAGTAGCCCATTGTGCCCATTTAATGCATTTGACCTTGACCTTCAGGTGGTCAACGCTGACCCATCAGTCTATGAACATTGTGACCAAGTCTGGTTGAGATCATCGAAGCCACAAACAGTTGTGGCCCAAAAAGCAAAGTTACACGACTGGAGAGATAGGAGGATAATAGATAGAGAGAGTGACATGGGCATCACAATAGCTCAACCAGCATAGCTGGTTTGAGCTAAAAATACTGACTGAGCAATCTACTCAAACCTACTGTACTGTATGGAGAAGAACCTGATATATTTTTGCCTGGATGAAACCGAAGTTGCTAGGTCACAAGCCCTTTCTCTCATTGCTGGTGCCACCATATTGCATATATTGCCAAGCAGGCCTCCCAGAAACTTCTCTGTCCTTCTCCGCTCTCGAACTACTTCGAGCCTGTTCATCTGTTGCAACTCTTATAACAGCACAGATTCACCCCATCTAGAGACGTCCCCACGTTTGAGGAGCCCCTTCCGACAGTCATCAAAATCCTTGATAATGATGCAGTCCCGGCTATCAGACTTATTGGAGTGATTCTTGACTTCTTTCTTTGGCACAGTCTTGGCACATGGTAGATGTGTCACAGGCTCACAGCTCTCTCCTCTTTCTATCGCTACATCCTTGCACATTTAATCGCTCCATGCAGACACAATGAAGTAAAAAACATGTGAAGTTTGGAATATTTTGGCTACTAACAGTCTAACATTCTCTATCCAGTGATAAAATTTGAAAAAAAAAAAACTAGAAGAAAATCCTTGAGGCTTGGAAGAGAGAGATTAAAATGTGCTTAGCAGGCTATATACATTATGCAATCATGCCAAACAGTACCACATACAAGTTAGAAAACAGAAGTAAATCGACTGCAAAGCTAGGAGTTAGAATAACATCATTACGTTATAAATAAAGTCAGTGTGCAGTGTGCGTACACGCACTGACGCAACAGCGAATCTATGAATAGCCTACATCTACAGTAGGCCTAGCTAGTCTAATTTCAGAATACAATTGGACAGAGAACCTCTCAGCATTGCCACTGCTGCTTGGAATATGTTCTGTTTCTCCGGCTTCATTCTCTGGACGAATTTTCTCCGACCCGGCTTTATTTTCATCCTTGATTAATTCGCCGTTGGTTTCAACGTCCATATTCATTCGTTTTCACCAGTCATTTTCAATCTTCTCTGACGAAACCGGTTCGACTTCTGGTGAATTTGTCGCTAGGTCTAATAATGTCCTCTGCGTTGAAATGTTGCGGTCACTCGTAAATTTAAACCGACAGTATCCGTGTTCGACTCTGATTTTCTCATTTCTTTAGCCACCATTAAACTTTACTGCGATGAATTTTCCAAAATACATTTATGATTTGATCAGAACACACACACGTGTGACACCAACCGTGTAGGTTTAGGTACGGTCCTAGGTTGGAACTGTGCATCAGTGTTTGTCACGTCAGTGCTGCGCTTGTGAGCATGCAAAAGAACACAACCAACAACGCCACCTGATACTGCGTAGTGAATCCTTGCCGCATAGAGTTCATCACCGACGATCATGATTTACAAAGTCCCCATTGGCCCTTATGGGCACAATAACAATTGGACAATTGAAACGTTTGGTAGCAGCGATATCAATCGTGACACGTGGCTCTTGGATAAGTTGGACTTCGCGGAATAATAACCCAAACTGGATGACTGAGTTTTCGCGGACATACCGTCTTCAGCGTGTGACATTAGATGGAGATGGAAAATTCTCTGAAAGTGATTGGCATATGATCAGCGTAGTACCAAAACTGACCAGTATTGGAACCACACCTGTTTCGTATTAAAGGCTGTGATGGTCACTCACACTTAGGCCTACTACGGTATTGGCATGGTTTATCCTCTTCAATACTCCGCAAGGAAGTTCAACTAAGAGGCCCTATAGAGTGGCAAATCCAGAGAATTTGTCTAAAAATACATTATACTAATTGACGCACTTATCGTATCCTGTGGCAAATTATTGGCTCTGACTGATCGTTGAAAAAAATGTAGTCTGTGTTGGCTGGCATTCCGTCAGACTGCATGAAGTTTCCCCTCCGAGATCTTTAAATTTCTGGTCGTGTGGCGCCAGGCTTTATGTGTACGTTTTTGCAAGGGTGGCGCCAGGGGAGGGGCATGGGCCATGCCCCTCCCGTCCGTCCGGGGGAAGCTCCCCCCCCCCCCCGTCGGGGAATTTTTCCCATCTATCGGGAAGCCCCGAATGGTACACTAAAATTTACCACCCCGACAGGGCATATTGCCCCCTACAGTGAAGTCTTTCCACCTTCTTTTATAGCGAAAATTACTATTATGGAAGCCCTAAAATTTCGGCCCCCACCCCCCCCATTCGCGCGCCCGATGCCTTTATAGTATTGCCGAGTTCCTCGCTCGAGTTTGAGATCAGTGTATCCATCCTTCTACCTTTCTACCGACTATACATAGTGGCAGATTAGATAGGATACAACTCCTTATGATATCTTTGAAGATGTCCCTCACAAGAGATTGAATGTTACAATTCTGTTGGGGAGATGATCGTTCTGCCGTCCATCCACTGTTTTGCAAAGTGGTGTGCTCTCTTCTTATCCCTCATTATCTTGTATTTCGGTTGTTGTTGTTTCTTCATTTTTCCCTTCTTAGAGATCCCCATAAAATTACATTTTCCTGACATTGAATTCATTCCCCATGCATGTCTTGCTCCTCAGGCGAGAGTGACAATTAGGCCATCTTGGAGGAGCAACTCGATCGTCTATAGCTTGCGTTGATCTGATAGAAATGACGATACACCAAACAGTCATCACGAATAGTCTGGGTGTACTACTCACTGCGTTTGTAATATTGTTGATTCAATAATGGTAACAATGTGGACCTAGAACAGTTCATCGCGGGACACCACTAAGGACATTTCGTCACTCCAAGTTTCGTCATTGACACCCAACTCCTCTCATGCGCCCAATCAAGAAACATTCAAACCATTTTGGGCATTCCCCTATCTAATACCATAATATACGAATTCAATTAGCTCCCTGTGAGGGAACAACATAACGCCTTTGAAAAGTCCAATACTACTATGTCCGCGGTTGCACTTGTTATCGTTCTGTGTGCGGTTCTTGCATAGTCATAACTAATTGTGATTCACATGATAGACATTTTCGTAAAGCATGCTGATCTCCATTCAAAATTCGCTTCCCTCCATTGGATTTCGACGTGCTTCATCAACTGAGACCAGCTCACTGATGTTGAAGAAATCGGTCTGTAATCAGCTGGACCGGAGCTGGCACCCTTCTTAAACAGAGGTGTCACTATATGCTTTCTTCCGATCATCCGGCAGAGAGCCTGTGTTCAATAAATGTTGAAATATGACAGTTAACATGGGAGCAACAGCTTTAGGATTACGCTAATGCCAGGGTTCTCGGGGAGGCAGAGATAGTTAGCGGCCGATTCGCGATCGCAATTTGCGCTTCTTTGGGCCCATGGCGCGCCTCTCGGCGGACGTTCCTGCCCAGTCCTGTGCGAACGGATTCCGGTGGGCTGGGGCCGACCGCCGGGTCGCCCCGTAGCTCGTGGTTGGCGCAGCTCCGTGGGTACCTCGGGAAGTTGGGGGATGGGCCAGGCCCATGCCTGGTTCTTGCCCGAGAAGGCCGGGCGATTGACAGCGGCGCGTGGACGCGGCTAGGTGCCTTTCCGGCATGGTATTATGGTCTCCCGCCACTATTAGCTAATGGTCGTCCGCCGGATGAGTACCCAGTCAAAACGAGTCCCTACAAATCAATTGAAACCCATCTGAGCGCACTTGCTGGACCCCTGCCCCCCCCAAAAAAACCCCCCCGGAAAGCCATTCGACCATGTCGAAAAGCACCTGAAAGGCTGTGTTTTTTGGGATTTCTGAGCGAATTTTGGGCCATTTTCTAGATTAGTAAATTGATGTTGGTAAAAATGATTTTCCGGCTTGCGCCACCGGTCGGAAAAAAAGCAAAAGAACACGCGCAACCCTAGCGGAAAATCTAAACGGTCAAGGTAACAGTGAATTGGAAGGGCCATGACAGGTGTGAATGTCAGCTTCAAAATGGTGGGTGGGACATCCCTGGCGAAAACTTCTACTGGCTACGGCAGCCCCTCGAAGGGAGTCAATTTAGTGTGTGAGTCAATGGGCCGGCTATTAGCGGTGTGTGACCTTATGATGTCGGGCATTCGGATAGGGGCTATGATGGTCAAGCTGGCATGCATGGGATCTACGGAACACTAGAGACTGTTACAGTCAGTAACGGGACGTCAAATTATAGGCTAATATTCCCTCCAAAACAGACATTTGTTTAAACAGACTCTTATTTATTCCGGTTTATTATATTGTACAAGAACCCACTTTTTCTCGAAGGGGCGGTATTTCCTGTTTATACGGCGTTATTGGATGAAACCCCTTAGTCCAAATAAATAATTTAGTTCAACTCTCAAAGCCAAACAACCGAGTAGAGATTGAAAAACAATAAAATGCAGGAATTTTAATGAAACCTTTTTTGAGGTATTCTACTCATGCATCGACATATGCCTGTATGCACAACCATATGGATGCGACCCAAAGACTGGCGACTAGCTTCTCCGTCTCACAACACTCGGGAATAATATATAGCCAGGTAAATATTAAATGAGATAAGATCAATGACCACCACAAACCTTGCATCCCCCAGAGGGGAGTGAGGGACAATTAATGCATGCGACGGCAACATGACGTAATCTCGTTGAATGCATTGCCTGTATGCAGTGTCGGGCCAGGTACCCGAATCTAATTCACATCAGAGTGCGCATCCAAAGGCGTATTGCGAACTTGTGATTTGGGGCTTGGGGCAATATTCAGGATCGCCCGCATTCCAGCACTATATCTAAACCACCTATACAGAAAGAGATCAACGCGTGCGAAGATCGCACAATTTTAGTGTATTTCGGGCAAAGTGAAACAGAATTCGGCATAATGTCCAAAAAAAATCGGGCAATCAGAAAAGTCGGGTAACTCAGCCTCGATTGGTGTCTCAATGTCTCCCCGATCTTGTTGTTGTTAAATATTTGGGGATTGGGGCCGCCGCTGTAGCCTAGTCCCTGCCACCTACGTCTACGACGCACCTCCCCCCCCCCCTCCAAAACGCAACTCGGAGACCAGCAATGATATCATTTGATTATCAGTCTGTTTAGCACACGCGATCTAGCACTCGGTCTAGACCAAGTTGACAAGGAAACTCGCACACCTGCCCATATGCGTGCATAAACCTAGTTTCACAGGACCCACCGTGGCATCTAGACAAATCTACCGATTACGTAATTTGACGGAATAGAATAGCAAAGTCGTCACTCAACGTTACCACCAATACAGTAAATAATTAATCCGAAACTTTGTTGTGGCCACGATTAATAACAGTTTTGTACTCAAAATGTGGGGGTCCCAAATTTGGGGGGCCCCCAAATTGTGGGGGGGGGGGGCGGGACCGTAACCCCTTGCCTCGCCCTTAATCCCTTAGCTTAGGCAATGCGACGCGACAGACCGAGGCGGAGGTCCATCGTTTCCGTGATTCTGTGCGAAGCAACCTGGCAACGGGTCCTCGCAGCCGGCTAAGAGCGATTCAGATACTCCGCAACTCGGCCTCTGGTATGCGGTGCCCAGCTGTCAGGGCAGATGACGGCATATATCTTGACCGATGAATCCGATGCGATAGGGCCGGCCCGTTGAGCTGGGTATTTGTGCGAAGTTGTACAAGCTGATTCCCCCCCCAAAAGGAAATGATGGGGACTTACGGTTCCGATCAGAAAAGGGAACGGTGACACTCGGTGCCCATCAGTGACGTGAATTTATTTGCTAAAGAGGATCTGGATGTATAGAACATGTTTATAAACTTTCCGTCCATCTATTGCAAATGAAGCATTTAAAAGAATTTAAAAACATAAAGCAAAAAAGTCAGATAAACGAGGCCCAATAAGGATGAAAACGGAGAAGTGTTATGGATGATATGGAAACAGCATAATCTCTCAGCAGTTCTTCTCTGAAGTGTTTACACGTGAAGAAGAAAACTACGGGATAGCAGAACTATTCTTCCACATGGAGGATGGTAAATTATTGAACTTAGACATAAATGAAGAATGGTCCCTCAACAAATTACAGGAAAGAAAGAAACGGAAAGCTGCTGGACCAGCTAACATCAAACTCGATCACATGAGGAAATGGCGAGGCGAAATAGCAGAACCACTGACAATGATTATTCGAGATTCCATAAGAACGTCAGATTCCAAAGGAATGGAAAAGATCAAACATAACACCTCTGTTCCAGAGGAGATCGCTCAGATGTTTCAAACTACCCGGCATGAACTTGCCATCTGTACTGGGAAGTGATGGAATGCTTTTGAGAGAATGTTCATAACGGATCAGCCTGAACAAACCCCCTGCTAATAGACACACAACATGAGTTCCGAAGACGGACTTCTTTCTATCAATAATGTGTTTCACTGGGACCGTTACAAAGTATATAGACATGAGAACATCTGTGGATTTAATATACCCTGACCTACAAAAACCTTTTGACACTGTACCACACAGGATGTTATTTGCAAAAAATGAAAGCACATGAATTAGAGTGAACTGAATAATAAAATAGATCGAGAGCTGGCTACAGGATCGGCAGCAGAGGTTGTGCTAAATGGAAAAGTATCGTCTGAAGGAAAAGAAAGGATAAACAAAGTTCAGTGGTACAAGGTGTTGGAACCGGTTGTTTCAATTTATGTTCAGATCATGAAACGATGTAGCCATTGGGGTTAAGATCAGAAACTTAGTAAATTTGCATTGGACTGAACAGCCCTGCGCCGGGGGGGGGGGGGGGGGGGAGGGGTGCTGGGGGTGCTGCAGACACCCCCAGATTGGGTTTTCTGACGGCCCCTACCGATTCACGGTAATGGTCCAGCTACCCAGTCGATTTTTGCTTACGGCTGGCCTGGGCAGGGCTCAATATGCACGGAAATTGGATCCGGTTCGATCAGCTGGCTGCGTAAGTGTTATTCAATGTACTGATGTCTAACTCATATTTCCTTATTAGATTGTTCAATTTTTTGGTTGGAAAGGCCGAATAGCAAAAAAAAAAGCTTTTCCGTTAAATGTATTACTACGTGGGCCACGGGTACAATACTTTGTCAGATTTGCCAATATGATTTTTTGTTCATACGTGTCACTTCAAGTGTGGGGAACATATCAGGTTAGGCCACGAGGAGAATGTGGTTTTAGGACTGATTCATGTTGGCACCCCACCCCCCCTCCCAACCACGCAATGCCAGACCAAACTGCAATTTTCCCAAACCATTCACAAGTTTATTCTACTTCTGATCATTATTGTTCGATTGGCTTTGCCAGGCCTGAACGTGCTGTTTTTAATAGAGGATGAAAGCATAGGTAACGAAAAACGCAGGGCAGGGGTGTGCACTTTAGTATGGAAGTTCACGTGATTAACGTATGGAACTATACAGGCTCCATACAACTATCTGAAAAAATGACCTAATTGTCTGTGGACTGGCTCAATTCCTTTCAATCAATTGCCCCGAAAAATGCACAATTTCATGACAGTGAAAACTGATGTTCAAGCAAATTTACAATCTGCGGCAGCCTCCAACCCAATTGGAAGGGTCCTCGATGGAGTATCTCGAGGACATGGCCTTCAGATAGGAATGGAGACCAAGACCCTTGTTCGAAAATTACTTCAATTCAAAATTCAATTTCAACTGATGGTGGGCGAATTGTAATGAATAAAGATCAGTTCATCAAGAAGTGTTTCATGAGATATACATTTCAGAAATTTTATTGTCAATTTTGGGGATGGATGGTGCATAATGCCATAAGACAGCGGAAGTATGGTTTCCGGCAATCTGGGGGGATAGTAAGGATCAAATGTCCTGGTACCCATACCAGCCCACTGATGCTGGCCAAAATTGTAAGGAATAAACATCAATCGTTCCTTCAATGAACGTTTCGGGAAATAACCATTCTGAAGAAAATATTTTTGCAATTTTTAGAACACGTTGCGCAATGCCCATACAGCGCGGGAATGCCGTTTCTGCAATCTGGAGGGTCTGTAATACGAAAAAATCCCTTGTACCCTACGCGCCACTGATGGTGGCGGTCTGCCGAATTGTAAGGAATACAACAGCGATCAGTTCTTCCAAGAATCGTTTCTAGAAAAATGAAATTCGAAATTTATTGCCAAGTTTGGGACGTTGCTTTACGCCTTACGGTCCGGGCAATGCCGTTTCCTTGCACTCTGGGGGGTCTGTAAACAAAAAAAGTTCTTGTACCCTACCCGTCAACAACCGACGCTGGCCCAAATTGCACGGAATACACATCGTTCAATTCCTTCAAGAATGATTCTTGAAATTGGAAAAATTCGGGGATTTATTGACGATTTTAGGGATGTTGTTACGCCATATGACACAGAAGATGCCGTTTCCTGCAATCTGGGGGGTCTGTAACACTAAAAAGGTCCTTCTACGCTACGCGCCAACCAAGTGATAATATGAAAAGCTGGACATTTTCAGCTCATTGATCTAGTATAAAAAGTTTGCCTCTTCGAAAGAAGCCCGGAATTTTCAGGAAGGGGACGATGGACAGCCCTTCCCATCATACCCTCACGACGGGGGTCCATAAATGGGACCTGAGTTAACTTTTTCTGTTACACCAGTTGAAAAATGGCTACTACGCACGCGTTCGTGTTGTTTTGCTTTTTGCTCAGGGTCGCCCTTGGCCTAGTGCTTGTTAATTAACAGATTAGGGTACCGTTACTGCGGGTACATCAGGGTGTACAATCAATCACGCGATTCGCTAGAAATAAATATATGAATAATGAAAATGACGAAAATGACGAAAATGAGGGTTTTGGTTGTAGGGGGTATAGGGTGAGGGGTCTTTGGTCAGGAGAGATCAGCCACCCCCAGTCTAAAAATCGTTCGCAGGGGCCTGGATCTGAATCAAAATGAGGCGAGGTGAACAGAGAAACGGCAAATGAAATTTAATGTTGGAAAAGGTTCAGTGATGCTTCTGCATGGGAACCCAAAGTACAACTATTACATGGAAGGAAAGAACGTAAGTGAAAACGAGATAGAATGATTGGGAATTTTGAACTACAACTATGAATTTAGTAGACAGTGGCTGAATCTGCTAAGAAAAGCGAATGAGTGATGGGAATTACAAACGGAATTTCCCACTTTGACTCAAGGTAGTTGCTGAATCTGTACAAATCCCGTGAGGCCCATCTGGTTATTGTGTACCCGCCTGAGACCCATACAAAGATTTGAGGTTGATTACAATAAAACAACGGCCACTCACGCCAAATCTGATTACATTTTAAAACAATATAACCCAGGAAGGATAAGCATCAATGTGGAAACTTTGCTGAATCATAGAGGACAGAGAGTCGTGACTAGAGGACATTCACGAAATACGACCTCAACATTGCATTTGGAAGTAGGACGGAACTCATATTTCTGTAGAATATGAAAAACAGGATAAAACGTGCCGCAGGAACAGTCACAGCCCCCCCTAAAGATTTTCAAGGAACAGAATAGCTGAGTGCGGGATCTTCAGTGTCATTAGACCTTTATCCCTAAGAGGGCCCTTCTTCTCAGAAGACCATTGAGCCAGACGAGACGGTGGCCATCCGGTAATCCAGGTAAATTCTTCCAGCTATAGTTTTTTGGCGAATGATTCACAGTCCAGCTATTCTCACATGGAGCATTTAAAATATTCTGGAGGCGCTTTTTTGCAATTTATTATTTTATTAGATTTCTGGCAGTAGCATTTCCCCATACTATTAGCAACACTGAATCGATTATAGAGAATATTCCATTATAATGAAGTATATCAGTCGATGTATCAAAACTGTTTTGATCCTCCCGCAAGAGGGTGATTTGCGTACTTCATCGTCTTACCATCGATTGTGCTTGCCAGGGTTGAAATGGGAGTCCTAAACTCTGAACCCCTAAATTTCTCTGTCTAAATTGTCCAAAAAAATAGATTGTTTCATTTTTCCGACAAACTCTTCTGTTCTTCTTGCGAACTAAATCATGCCAATGCTTGGAGCCTATTTATTCCACTGATCCCGTTCTACATGTGACCGCCACTGTCTTGCTACACACCAAACTAAAGGGGTAAGGGGCTCTTTTGTTTTAATAGAATAAGCGGGAAAAACACTTGGGAAAAGTCTCCATGGACTATTATTGCGATACACAGAAAAAGAGTCAAGATGAAGTCATAACTAGAATGGAGCAGAATGACGCCGAAGTTAGGGTTGCCTGCTGTAGTGCTACCAGTGAGCCCATACTGAGAAGTCGGCATGAGAGCAATGGACATACGTGAGAAACATGATCATAGTTTTTTAAATCTGCCATATTATTAGGGGAGGTTTTTCGATCTGAGAATTACTGGAAATACCATTTCCAGAAACTCTCTTGCGGAGCCCGTGCGGGGTAGGGCGATTTCTGACCATCCTCGGGGTCCCTTTCATCCAAAACTTACTGCCGCGCTCCGTCATCCGCTAAGCGTCCACTCCACCCCTAAAAAAATCCGGGTGGCCCCTGGGGGGACGAGATATGATACAAGGCTATGATTAGAATTTTTCAACAAGCATTGGGGAGAATCGAAGCGGTATAACCACCCTACCTTAGGCCGGAAGAAATGGTAAGTGGTAATCAGGTGACACTTTACACCAAAATATCCCCGGGTTCGAATCCAGTGTCACCGGACGATCTCCCTAGGTGGCTGCACTTGCAGTTGCGATGGGGCAGGTCTTGGTCTTCACTTCATGGGTTCCCGCTGTGATACAGTGGATTGTCTGGGGTTACTGGATTTGGTTGACGGGCTATTTGCATTAAGTTCGTCTGCGGCTTTGATCAGTCTGTTGAACTTGACTTAACTTCCGCTCCTCCAGTTCGAAAGGGTCGGATCCTGGAGTTCACACTGAGTTAATAGTCCTTTCTGATGGTGACGTAAAATTGCGGTCCCTGGAGCAGGTTGGGATGGTTAATACACCCCTGCATCGTTATCATCTGAGCACAGTCGAGAAGAGAGGCGATTTATCGCCGTGCTCACCACGATCAATACATCCAGGGGGTGGTTTTTTTTTTTTTTTTTTTCCTAGATGAGCCTTAGCTGGCTTCTGAACCTGTAGAAATCAAAAAAATCAAAATCAAACTACTTACGGCCCTTAGCTCAGTCGGTATAGAGCTCCAGATTGCCGATTGATGATTGATGATTGCGCGGTGTTCGGAGCCTGTTGGAAGCCCGAGGACTTTTTTTTCCCCGCGTGCTTGTTTAAAACACGCAATTCTCCTGAATGTTACAACACACCCACCCAACGTGTGAAATTGGTTACCTGTGTGAGGTGTTTTGTGAAGAGCATGAGCGCTGCATATGGCTGCCCTTCGGAATGTCCCCAGGGGGCCACGATTTAATTGAGTGACTATTCAAATTGTGCGTCGACGTGTGAACAAGCCATTATTATCGAAAATTAGTCTTTTCCTTCTAGATTCTTATTCGCGGAGGAATTTTCTTCAAATCACAAAGTTTCGTGAATAAAAGACAGTAGCTGACCCATCTATTCCAATTGTGATGGAGTCATCAAAAGTCATATGTCTCTAGATAACGTCTCAGTGTTTAATCTGATCCGTTCTGTATTCCCCTTGCAGGGTGTTTTGACTTGTCTTCAATACCCGATGTGAATTGAACGACCAGGGTCAGAGAGAAACTTTCCATTCCCACCTGCTTCTGACTTCTTCGCCAGCAATAAGCCCGTTCGGATTGCAGTTCATGGATGATACATGATATTGTATCAAATCTAGGGAATGACTCAGTTTCGACGTTGAACGTACAGTGTGCAACGATCTTTCAATCTCTCTCCCCTGCCGAGAATTACGTAGCGTGGCCTCACGAAACTTACAGATACAGATTTTCCCCCATAACTTTATCAACACTCACACCAAAACAGGGATGAATTAGTTGCGTTTTCGAATAGTGGTGACAGTTTAAAATAAGCCGTAACTGATACACTGGGGGGAATCTGACCTAATCTCGTCTATTCCCCGAACTGTTTCTGTGGGTGAGCATGTGTACTTAGAACTACGAACTGCTTTTTCTAACGTGCAACTTTGCATTCCAAGCATGATTGCCTCTAATTAAGTGGGCAGAAACCTTCCGGTCGTCGCAGCATGAGCCAAAATTAAGTGGGAACGAGTGGAACGCTCAGGCCCGCATGGAGCGAAGACCTGGCGCGTGGGTGCCTTCCTCTCACCTCACTAAGCATTATCAATGTACAACTCAACATTTCGATTACTTTACAAACTAGACACGAGCCTCATTTTTTTGCCGAACTGCATACATCCAATAGACTTGGCCTGCAACTCACGCAAAGAGGAGTGCCACATCTTTCGTAGAATGATATTTTGAGGAACCCTCGTGGACAGCACGGAGACTGCTGGACCAGAGTGGTTGACTGTTAGCCCGAGTATTGCTGAGATCCCCTCATGGCGTCATTTGTAGTGGCGGGCGGAAGCCTACAGAATTTAGGGGGTGGGGGGACGCAGACCAACTTTCGAATGAGAATTGATTTTGAGTTAACTATCAAGCGTAGCGCCAGCATTGGTTGCGAAACCTGAGCGTGAAAGAAAATTTGGGCTCTACAAACTTCCAGATGGCCGGAAAGGCAACTTCCTAGCGCTGTGAGCTGTAATGTACCCAGTCCATAAACTGGGGTCATGTCTGCAAAATCGTAAGTTTATTATAAAAATGTATGTTATTAATAAGAATGATATGCATATCAGATGGTTTTGGAGACAGCAAATATCCCGCTGAGGAAGAGCCCAGGGAAAGGGATGGTCACACCTTCGCACCCCCCGCCCTCCCCATCGTAAGAAAATCGACTTTCTTTCTTTCTTCCTCATTACGGTGAATTTTCAGTGCCATGATCGAGACGAGTAATTATGATGCGCACCTGTAGCCCCTTTTCCGTCCCCCAGTTGGCCATCCCGCTGTGGTCACGTGTTAGCGTATAGGACTTGCAGGCTGTTAGGGGTTTGGGTCGACTCCGGTAGGTGGGACGAACCAAACACTGGAAAAGATTAACAGGTTTTCACACTTTGGTTTCCCCTCGGCATTTTACAATAGTTGACCAACTAAGTTAAAAATTTTACGTACGTGTGAAAGACACCAAAAGTGGGGCAAATTGGTGTCTTTGAACGTACGGTAACACACTTGGCGATGAGTGTTGTGACAACTAGGGACTCAAGTTTCAAAATATGTTTTGTTTTGTAAATCGCACATATCTGTATTCTGTAAGCAATCATAGCAATTTTACAGGAAACAGTTTTGATAAATAACGGTAACGGGCATTAAATGGGGCAAACATTGTTGAACTTGGAAAGGATACTAGTTTCACATTTTAGGCCTGTTATATCTATTGTCTATATAACTATATTCCATCATGTTCCGCAGATCGATAATGATAATTTAATCGTCGATGTTGGTGTTAATTTCCAAATTTCATTGGTCAAAATTTAGGGGGGACGGCCCCCCACTTATTTTTTTTCTGGGAGGGGGGGGGGGGGAACGCGTCCTCCCCCCCCCCCTGCTTACGCCGCCTCTGGTCATTTGGTACTGCTGACTGCAAACTCATTCATCGAAGCCACGCATGTAACTCATACACGTCAGGCCACCATGTTTAGCATTACGCTGTTCACGGTACAAAGAAAAGTACATGACGACAAGCTGCGGATCCCGTGATGTCGATCCTTCGAATTTTGGAGTCTAAAAATGTCCAAGAAGAGTCCTACTTTTCCAGTCAGAAGATAAATATCCTGTTTTCATTCGGGCGCATCGAATGAATGATTTCTCTCGCTTCATGTCGAGTCTCTTCGAAGTTTGATGTTCCTCTTCATCGCGCATTGGACCACTACAGACGAGCCTTTTTGTAACCGCCAGAACAAAATTAACTGAGTCTTCCGGACGACCAACGTACATTACAAGATGATCTTGACTCCCTTGACAAAAGGTCTCATAACTGGTGCAATGACCTTCAATACTTCTAAATGTCATGTCCTTATCACTACTTAAAAAACCAAACCCTACTAATTTAGCTACAGTCTCTCTTGGCACAACCTTGGCCAATGTAACACTCCCACCACCCCTACTTGGTGTGACTCCCGACTCTAAACTGAACTGGACCACCCACATTGACAACGTTGCTACTAAGGCAACTAGCTCATTAAATTTTCTCTCAAGAAATCTCTATAATTGTTCAGCTCATGTTAAGGAGGCTGCCTACAAAATCTATGTGCGTCCCCACTCGAGTATGCCTCTCAGGTGTGGTCACCCCAAACAGTTTACGGACAAAGGGAAATTAGAAACTGTTCAATCTAGAGCTGGCAGGATTGTCACTGGACGCCTCAGGCGTACCGTAAGTATCACTCTATATTATGTCGCTGGACACAGAAAGAAGAAATGTTGTTGACTTGCTCACCTGCCACAGAGGTTTGCACAACGAACTTGAACTCCCAACACAAGATATTTTCATTCCACATAACAGTGGTACTATAGATCCAACCTCGCCCTTCCAAAAACATTGCTTGCCTGTTTTTTCATGGACCATTGCGAAATGGAACAAGCTCCCCTCAATATTGCTGGACTTGGCGACGAGAGTGCCTTCAAGAGGACAGACACCCAGAAAATTCTGACCCCGGACCGTTGTGGTCCTCCTCATCGGCCAGCTCCCAACGTTGCTCCGCTCCCATCCACACATTTAGGTGTGGTGGCATTGGCATGGACAAGGGTTTCTGTCATTACAACATCAACGGCCGTCTGCCAGCATCTAGGAGAGGACACCATGCGTGCACTCCCACTCTTCCATGCATTTACTGTAAGTGACACCGTCTCTTGAAAGGCGAATACAAGTGCATGGAAGGTCTGGAAGTCATATCCTGACGTGACAGAGGCGTTTCTCCACAATGTAGAGAATCCTATCCAGCCAGTTGAGGCCTCATCATCGCACATCGAGCGCATTGAGCGACTCACTGTGTTCACTGTGTTGATGTATGAGTCACCTGTAACATACTCTCTGTCAACAGAACACGTCGGAACTTTCCTGTAAGATGCGATGGGGCTTGGAGAATATATACAACCGACTCAGCTAGGTAGCGTTCCTAAAATCTTGCCCATCTTCATCCTGTCATCTGAGGATTTTTCATAGACTGATTCGGAAGATCAATTGAACTGAATAATTTGCCTCATTGTATACGCTTTACTATATTCACCCATAATTTTTTCAAATTTGATTTACATAGGATGGATTAACTGATAGCAAGGAGAAGTGCGTATACCATGGTGCTACTGGACCAAAGCGCCTTCTTGCGCAGCCAGTTCATTAATACCCCTGAGGGCTGGGGATGGACAACGCGAGGTGGATACTGGAAACGGTATGGATGACCACACCAAGAGCCACCAAGGGCTGCGGAGAGCTCAGCCGCAGCTATGAATGCGGCTGTAAGTCTCCAGCCGGTTGTGTCAGCCGATGCAGGTATGAGAGAGCCACTACAGTCCATCATGCACGGGACTTTGCGACTACAATTGCGAGCGATAACGAAGCTCGTACTAGAGATCGAAACTCGGTCATTCCAGTGATGCAGATGTCCCATACATTGCTGCTTGAGATCGGCGGAATAGAAGTGGAAGGATCACAGGATAAAGCCAGTTGTCCATCAGTAGATGCAATCACATATGCAGGAGATACTGCATCAACGCACTGCATAGAAAGAAAAAGAAGTCGAGAAGCTTTGTACATGTGCATGCTTGCGTATATATTCTTTTTCATCAAGTGAAGGTGTATATAACCAGTTTATGACATCATGGTGACGTCACGGGAAATAATACACAAAACAGCATGTCGCGGTTACAGGGCAGACGCAACAGATTGTCCGACTTGGTGAACTCAACAAGTGCACAGGAAAGGTCCCGAAAATATTTTCTAACACGGCGTCATATCTTTTGAAAGCTCGTCCGTGATGGATCATACGAATTTTAGCAATGCCCCTACGACTGGGGCTTACGACCCCCTCTTCCCCACGTATAACTTGATGTTAAAATTTACTAGGAAGAATTATTTGCACGCATACACCTCTGTCTATGGCTTAATAGAAATAAGTCGGATGATTGCGTAATGATGACGTCATAAATTATGTCCATCTTTTTTTGGGAGGGGTGGAGCCAGGCAATTTCGCAAATTTTCATTTCATTTCTGTTTATTTCGTCTATACACAGGAAATGTATAAGCGGACACTAAAGACAGTAGCTAGACTGTCTATCAATGCTAGTGACCAAACAATCAAGAGCTAGTCTTAATATATATACAATGCAACATGAATAATACAACTAATATAGTTGTAAGGCTTTACTGGGAGAGAGTTGAAATCATCAATTACTGATATGACAACTCTCCAACAGGTATGATTCCAATTTGGTCCTAAACATAGAATACGAGTTACACGACTCTACGTTATCCGGTAGATTGGGCCAGATTCTGTTGCAGAAGTTGTTCTTGTGACTGAAAAGAGAGCGCCCCTCTGGTGTTGACACCGGCGATAAGTTGGCTCTGGAGTTACTAATACAGTTGAAAATATATGGGCAAGTGCGGTAAATACTGAAGGTGAAACATTGCACTCTCTTGTATAAATGAAGGTCGGTAACCTTCAAAAGTTGCGAGTCGGCGTGGAGGGCGTTTTCTTCGCATACCCGGGTTTCTAAACAAAAGAGTTCGAGAATTCTGTTCTGTATAGTTTGTAGAGGTTTCATATTGGACATGGGACGAATGGTGCACCAAGGGGATGTATTGCTGGACAGATTGAACTTTCGTTACTCGTGTCGCATTATTTTCACTAATTGACCCCACTACGTACGGTGACTGTCAGAATGTGTAACATATAATGTTAGTGCTGTTCACAGAATCACAGCACACTTTGGGGTGAGTTGATAATTAATCAGAAGTGCGTACAATTTAGGCTGCTAGATGCTAACTTCCACTAGGCCTAGGTAGCCTCATTTTTATTTTTAAGGCATCTTCAGGGCGAAGTAGGTTTCCCTGAAATTAGCAAATTCACCTCAAATACAGGTTCTGATTGGAAAAAGGAACTAGGCGACCTGGGATGTGTCAAATGCTATCGGATTATGGCGCTAAGGGAGAGGAACGATTTTTTGATGAAGTGTTCAGACTGGAAACAACAACAAACAATCATTCGGGAAGAAAAAAAAAAGCGACAGACAAGACAGCCTGAGCCTAGCCATCCCGAGTCCGGCGAGTAATAAGAAGACTTTTTGGGACAAGTAATTTTTATAGTATCATAATTAGCCCTTACGGAACACAAGGTCAACGGAGAGGACCTCTTCTTTGTTGACCATCTTTCTCGAATAGAAATAATACTAAGTTACCAAGAGGCAAGATTCCACATTACATATGATCTAGCCTACTGCACTGATCTAGCACTAGGCCTAGCCTACCACTAACTTACAGTAGTCAAAACGTCCCCTGAGCGTCCCTGGGGATGATTGCATAATGTATACCTAGGCCTTTGTGTCCCTGGATCTATGAGATTAGTGTTAGGGATTAGGCTTAGGTGGTGGCTCAGGGCGAGATTCCAATTACAGATGTAACCCCAAATTTTAGGGTTGCGCGGTTATACGGTATTGTATTCGCCATAGGGGGCCTAGGGTTAAAGTGCCCGTATCCGACCCCTAAGGAACCTTTTGCAATAGTTTTTTAGAGGTGAAATGAAATAATATGTTTCAAAATGTTTCTGTTAGACATGTTATAGGTAACATGTCACCATGAAAGAAATATGAATTCAGCCTTTCTCTTCAGAGAAAAGGCCCCCTGAAAACTCGAGTTTGCCTGCCAAGTATTCAACCCCCAGTGACCAGTATTCAACTTCGAAGACCAGTATTCGACCCTCTGTTCATTTTACCCCCAAATTATCATTTAGTAGAGTGCAATTCATAAAAGGTGAACATACTAAACACAATTGAAGTATCTGCAAATGGGTATATGCCAACTAATATTACAGAACAAACTTTATGAAGCATTTTTTAGGAAGCGAATTTAGGCTCAATGTTTCAGCTTTGTTTTTTTTTAGGACAGTATGGTCCAAAACACACATTTCAATGCAAATTCAATGATTTTATGATATCTCCTAAAATACTAAAGAATTTCTTTGCAAAATTACTTAAATGACTTGACAGCAATGGCCCCTTGGATAAATGACCAAAAAACTAAAGTCAAATTAATTTTACCAGAGGTTTAATAAACGGATGCACCAGGGGTTGAAAACTGGCATCAGATCCAGATATGGGACCAGTATTCGACCCCCTCCAATCTCCCTCCAAATTTCCCTTGAAATGTCTCTCTTATCTGAAATATGGTTATTGATTGCTGCATTATTAAATGTTAGCCTCAACAACTCATTATTTTGGAATAACCAGTTCCTCTCCAAAAGAATTATGGGAAATTACACTTCACAACATTTCCTCCAAGTTCCTTATGGGACCCTGTAAGAAAGGCTGTTTTTTAAAGGAATTTCCAAAATTCTCATGAACAAACAGCTCCAAAGCATATTCTCTCCAAAAGATTGGCATGAAACTGCATGACAAATCAAGCGAGACGTTGCTCTTTGCGGTTGATATGGTTTTCATGTTGAATGGAGTCTCAAATCAGTGAATAATATGGATTTATGCCAAAGGAGGGTTGATACTGGTAGGGGGTTGAATACTGGCATCTAGACTACTACCCTAGGGCCTATTACCGGTACTCGCCCCGGTACTCTCCGCAAGTACGGGCGATCACTGCAAGTTACTATTACTGTTACTGTCTAAAATTACCACCGGTGTTGGCTACCAACACCGGTACTAAATAAAATTATGTATTTTCGTCGCCATCCACGCATCGCCTCGCTAACATTGCAGCTCACTGCGCAACCTGTTGAAAATGTTAAAAATGCCCACCTTGTATTGGCGACCTGTGTATTTGCCTAATTTGCCGAATATCCCAGCCGCCGCGGACATCGCAGCTTCATGACGTAATAATAAAAACTGCAGTAAAACACGCTGGCAAGAGCTATATGTTGCTTGCTTCTCGTCCAATGCTGCACACTAGTTTCAAGACATAGCCTGTTTGGAACACATGGTCATCACCTAATTACTGTTCACATAGCCTCTGACAATGCATTCCCACTGATAATTTACAGTGCGTACGCAACTACCAAGTCGGCCACTCCTATTGACTTGGCACAGGCCGCCGACAAAGCCAACCATTTTATTAAAATCGCACACAATTAACATCTATGGGAGTTTCTAACTGACTCTGTGATAAAGGACTGGAATTCTTAGCAAATGTCGATCCACAAGAAAACCCAACTCGATCCGCGATACTGCAATGTAATTCGCAGGGGGCTACAATTCTATTAATTAATAAATGTGATTAATTGGGCAATTAGTGTGAAAAATAATTACACATGAAGATTTAATGCAAATCTGGTTGCTTTTAGGGCTGATATTAGACTGCCTTGCTTCAGTTTTCTAGCTAAAATAATCACAGTTACTTGGGGCTAGTGGCCTACTGGCAATTGCACGAGCGCGTAGCGCCTGTTTTTGCGGGGCTGGGTGTACATATTTACGTATGGAAGAATGTAGATCATGTCATTCTGGCCCTGCTACAGCAGAATTGGTTGGCTGCAATGTGCTGTTTGCCTACGTACTGTCATAAAATTGTCTTTTCAAACTATCGATACAAAATGAGAAATACTACCATTTATTATACAAAATATATTTTTGGGGGCAATCTTATCTTTTGACCAAAAGAGGATGTATAAAATGAAGGCATTGTGAAAATTGGGAAGTCCCATACAGTGAGCTGCAAGTATTCGTGTACTAAACGATCGCCACATTATTTTAGGCAAGTGGGCAAATACCGGTCCCCGTCACTGATACCGGTGCCATGGCATCGGTAATACCGTTCCAAAAAATATAGGTCCCGGTATCCAACCCCACGCAACCCACCAAATTTTTACTGTTCCAACCTAAACCTACATTAACCCCTAACCCTCACAAACCCCAACCCTACCCCAGCCCCTAATCCCTAACACTAATGTCGATACAATCCAGGTACCTACACACCACACAAGGGTACACATTATGCAATCATGCCCGTCCCTGTACCAAGCGTACCAGCCAATTGTTATTCATGGTCAAAATGCACCAAGGTAATTTTCTTATAATAAAAAAAATGCCCTAAAAAAATTTAAAGGACATCATTGACAGTGGGAGTGGGACTGTCGGAGTGACGTAAGTTCCGGGCACCGATTCCGAATTCAAGCCCAAAATTGAGTTCACAAATCACAGACCTAGGCTACATGGACCTTGTGCTAGCACAATAGCACTAGCGAGTAGTAGTAAATGAAAAAAGAGCCAACCAGAAAACTTATTTGCTATATTCTAGTGAAGCCTAGAGCTCACTGCTGGGCAGAGAGAGCAATTGGATTCCTTTTTGACTATTACTTCGCCGCTTCCTCGGGTTACCACTGGCAGGATCACATATCTAATGCCAGGGTTCTTGGGAAGACAGGGATGGTGAGGGTTAGCTGCCAGATTCGTGATCGCCATTCTGCTTCTTCAGGCATATGGCGCGATTCCTGCAGTTGATCCTGCTATGTGTCCTGTATTGAACAGGATCCCAATGGGTTGGAGCAAAACGCAGGGACGATCCCATAGCTAATGGTCGGCGCAGCTTCGAGGGTATCTCAGGGAGTAGGGGGGGGGGATGGGCCAGGCCCAGACATGGTCGCTCGCTGGAGGGGGCCGGGTGATTGGAAGCCAGCTTATTAGAGGCGGCTAGGTGCATTCCATGTTTTTATGGGATCCCAGGAGTGAGTGAGTGAGTGAACAAATAACCACTGGGAATAGAATGCTTAAAGTCACTACTCACAGCTCAGTAACTGGTAATGTATCATGGTCAATAATGGTGGTGAGGTCACAAATTGCAATTTGCTGCAATATGCTACATGAGAATAATGTCTAATGAAATATGCTTTTAGGGCATCAGATTGAAAAGAAAAATCAGAGAAGTGATTGATTTGATGGATTATTCCATCAAATCATAGCTCTGGAGAATTGTAGAATTTTTGGGTGAGCTAATATATGCCACTTTTTATCTTTGTCTTCGCAGAGTATACTTTGCGTTTTGTTCTTGCTCTGGCATAGCAGATGTGACCATGTGAGGAGGAGGGGTGCCTAACAAATTCCAGATTATTATCGATGTGAATGACTCTCAACCAGTCCTGAGAGAATGACAGAATCAAATCTCAATCCCAATGCAGAGGTATTTGTTCCCAACCAGCCATGGCAATCTGGCATAGCATCAGGAAGGAAAAATAAAAAAGTCTGGGCCGTGCTACTGACTCTACACTGTCCCTGAGTGTGTATTTCCCAAGATGCTTTGTATATAATTTGTCAATTGAAAAAACAAACATGCATTCTCGACATGGAATCTATGCACTAGTTCCTGTTTGCAGTGTTGAAGTCAACTCCAGCCAATCCGAGTCACGACTCACGAGTCCAAGACCGAGTCCTCACAGTGTTTTTGTAACCGGGTATAAATCAGTACTGAAACACTGACTTTGAATAATGATGTGTGCATGGTATGCATTGATATACCCTAGGTGGATGCTCATATCAAACAAACAATACATGGGACTTCCAAAATTGTTTATGGCGCAGAAATGCAGTATTTACTGTGTAGGGTCTATGGGCGGCCTTTCCATCATTCTCCCTGTGATGTCATGGATTCCTCGAATTTCTCAAAAGTAAATTGAAATATTTCAACCAGGCAATATGCTAGAACCTTCAAGTTTGGAACATGGGGTTCGGATATGTCTACTTGACACCTGTGGTTAGGCAATCAGTTACATGACCATTGGCCTTTAATAAAATAACCCATTATCTGGTTGTCCTTTTACAGGAGCCCCCATTTGTGACACTCCTCAAAGATGTTCTCTACATGCTCAGTACCAACCCTGAGGCATTCTATGATTACATGACCACGGTTGCGGATGCCATGAATGATGCGATTGAGACGAACGAGCAAATGGAGGGGGTCGCAGACGCAATATTTGTGCAGGTGCGTACAGCAAGCCTCTCTGTGACAGCTGGTCTCCTGTGCTAGTATCAAAAATCATTACTGGTGCAATACACATGTACAAACTTCAAAGGCCTCTAAATGAGTAACGAAAGTTGTATGAATGTGGGTTCTGGACTGACAAATGAAGTCTTTCTCCAGCTGTTATATTAGCCTCTTCATAGTTCAATCTGCAGTTGTCCTTCAAAAACCGAATTAAGGTAACGTTAGTGTATGTGAGCAGTGAGAAAAGGTGAGGAACATTTGTCTAGTTATTTTTAGTATACCAATATATCATCATAGTTTTTGTTTGCCTGAACAAAGTTCAGGAAAGACCTAGCGATCACTTTGTCGTGTGTGTGTGTGTGTATGTGTGTCCCACTTTCTTGTTAGCAGGATTTCTCTGAAAGAATAAAACCGATTTTCATGAAATTTTGTAAATATTATTGGGGTTGGTGAACACGATCTGATCAGATTTTGCGCACAAAAGTCACTAATTAAGTAGGGTAATAGCCTATTTTATGTAATTTAAGCGCTGTTCACACTTGTGCGATACGAACGATACGATATGATAAATTTATCGGATGGAGTGTTCACACTTATTAAATGTTGTAACGATAATTTTATCGACGTCTCGGCGCCTAACATAACAGAAGAAAGTTAGTGTGATTTAGTTGAGGAAGGCACAAGTTTTCCCCTTTTGTCGCTTTAGGCGGTGGAATAGCCTGGTCGGCAGAGTTTTGAGTACCAAGAATTGTAATTTCAAAGCTTGTGTCTTTCTCAGTACTTGTAGAGGCGTTGAGAAGCCGCAATTGACATCACAAATCAGACGCTGTCTCACCGTCCCCGCACCACCCTTTCGTTAAACACCCAGTCTTAATTCGCATCGTATCCAATAATACGGCGAAGTGAGATAGCCAAGAAAGCATTCAGTCATTGAGTCAATTCAGCCAATTGAGCTGAAAAATTTTGAGCTTGGTTACTCTGCTCAAAATCATGCAAAAATAATGCCTACGGCTCCACCTGTGTAGCTTACTACTTTCCTCACTGACTACAAGACATACAGTACTTATAAGCGTTAAATCGACAATATAACCCCCCCCCCCCCCCCCCCCCCCCCCGCCATAGCTTATTTCTGTTGCCTCTTCCGTTTCTATTCCCGCCTCTTTCCTCACGTGAGGGTAAGGGTGAAGTTTCCGTCAATACGTCAGCTGTGGATCCGGACCCCCTGGAAAACACCCTCCCACCCTGCTCCTCTCAAACAGCCACAACACCCCCTCCCCCAACCACTCACTACCACCGCTATCTCCTGCCTTTGCATGCCACATGATACTTCGTGGGCGCCAGTGCAACATGACCCTCCCCATTAACTCCCTGGTCACGCTACTATCGTATATGGGGAGGGCTTCATGGATTCGAACTGAAATAATGGTTTCGTAGGTCCCGTGCATGGCGGCAAATAGAGCCGATAAGCTTATTCAGAGGCCAATGTTTTTCCCGGATACGTCACTAACCCAAAACATTCATCAAAATCCCTGATTGTATCACTAAACCCACTTTTCACGCTAAACTTCTCCCAATGCCTGTTTCCGTTCCATAAGTTTATCACTGCATTGCGCAAGTTATCACTGCATTGCACAAATTTATTGCATCCGAGAAATTTATCGTCGATAAAAGATTAAACATATTTTCAACTCGACGTCCGATAAATTTATCGTATCGTATCGTATCGCACAGGTGTGAACACTCCTAATTGAAAATACACTTTTTAACTCGACGTCCGATAAATTTATTGTATCGTATCATATCGCACAAGTGTGAACAGCCCTTTAATGTTTAGGCTCATTAGCAAGTTTGCTGGATTTCCATGAAACTTGGTGGGTATGGGTTACCCTTTACTCTCCAACATTTTCAACATAGATTGGAGGTCATTCAGTGTGTCTATTGGGCATAGATTATTCCAAGTTGGAGAAAAAAATCTGATTTTTCTGAAGCTTGATTGGCTTGCTTCCTACCTTCAGGACCCCCAAATTTTACATTGATCACGTCATTGAGGTTATTCAGTGTGTATAATTTGTTTCATTCATGCAAATGTTTCAAGTTTGTTGTTGGATCAGCTATTGCAAAATTCGCTTGTGACATCACAATGTTCAAAATGCATTGATCTTGCTATCAGTCCCATATTTTTTAATATAACTTCCTATCTATTATTTGCTGTTGAGTTTGTGTTCAAACTGATGCAGGATGTAGGACTGTCAATCTGAATATTCACACACTTGGCGGGAAGTATGGGCGGAGCCTAAGGTTCAATGATGGAGTAGATTGAGATTGAGATTGAGATTGAGATTGAGATTTGAGTCATTATAATCTCAATGACCATGTGCTGTTAATGATTGACAGCTACATCAGTGAATTATAATGAGAAGAATCTCAAATTTGGGGTGATTTGTGAAACAGAGCCCTGCCTATGATAAGTTGAGTGTCAATGAGGAACAGCCCAACTATTTTTAGGAATGGTTCTGGCATATTTCATATGGTCTGCTTTAATAGTAACTTGTATGGGGCAGAGGTATGGCAGATGGAATTGGGAAATGAAGGTGGAGGAGTGAAGGCTACTGTCAGCAACAGAGGGGATGATGCTTAGAGGGGCAAAGGGATAATAATTCAGAACAAAGTGAAGAGAAGTATAATGAAAGATGGAAATGAAAACTGGAGCTTTAAGTAAATGATATCAATGAGGTGGTGAAGGAAACTGGAATAGGGTCAGTAATGTACAAGTTTGGGGGGGGAACAATGGAAAGATATGCTAACGTAAGGCGAAGTGGATGTACACGATGATAGATTGGGGAAGACCACATACAAAATGGACATAGATATGCACCACTGCTGATATGCACCAGAACGACAGCTTAGGAATCCCCTATAACAGGCATCGTCAGATGGCAAGAAGGGGGTTGCTGACTCCACAGATAATGCGAGTGCGAAGCCGACTTGAAAAAAAAATTGTAACCAGTATCTGGACTTCCAGCCCCAAAGTGGTGGGAGTGCCTTGATTAGCTACATTCATCATGCCCTCATTGTCTTGAAACTTGAGACTTGAACCTGGAACTTGACATCTTTCCCAGTGCTAATTATTAGGTGAGAGGAATTTAGGCAACCTAGGTGCTGAGATATTTCTGGTCAGGTTTCGCTGGGTTGTGAGAGAGTAGTGTGCTGGTACCCTTTTTGTTATCGATATAGTCCCGTTTTCCCTGTAGTTCCCCGTTTTTACTGATGCGTACGTTTCTACTTGTCTTGTAAAATTTAAGAACTTTCCCCAAGAGATCTCTCCAGCCATGTTTGAATTGTCAACGTTCATCACCGAATTTGAATATTCAAAGCACAGGTTCTCTATCAGTTGTGTGATCTTGTATTTGCAGTCAACATTAGAGCCGAATTTCACCTACACTGGTGCCAAGATGTGCCATTATCTGATACAAAACCTGATGCTACCACCAGAGGTGAAGCAGTCAGTACTATCATCAACAAAAGGTTTGTTTCTTGAGGAATGCCAGGTGGTGTTTTAATCCCATAGCCCTAATAGCAGCCAACCTTCTTTGGGACAGCTGATCATCTAATTGAGGTGGCACCATTTATGCATGGCCTGATGATATTATCCATTGGCCTTTCAATTAGCCTGGAATATGTTGTGTACTATGTACCACTAACTGCATTAGATATCAAGAGGCTGAAATCCATACTAGGAATGCGCTACTAGACTGCCCGACCATGGAAAACTTGTTTTGCTGCTACTGACGGCCTAAAGGCCAATAGTCATGTAATAATGACTGGACTTCTGGTACTTTCTGAAGAAGTACAGTAATCTATTTCACTTACTCAACTTACCCCATATTGCACTTTGCACCCCACCCCGCGCCATTGAACATCTGGCAATCTTTTACAGTAGTCCGGGCTGCAACCCTATCGTCCTTCTATTTTGCCAGTTGAACGTTTAAGTAATGAGCATCTTGGCTAAAATTTCATCGATTTTTCATCGCCGAAAATCACCCATCTGCTTTCAATCCACATTCAGAATCTTGCTAGGGAGCATATTTTTCTTCCGACGTCGTCTATCAGGATATGTTTATCCTTAGCGGTTTGCGTGATATTGGTTTGGATCTTTTTCTCCCGCTCGATCCCGTTTTGCGATGTCCCTATGTAGGCCTAGGCTGCTCCTAGCACAATAGGGCTGTGATGGATGCCCCCGTAGCCTAACACACGCGGGTGTATGGGCTCCTATTGTGTTAGGTTCAGTAGTGCTGGACTGTTGTCCGGTGCTTTCCCTAGCTGAGCCCCCCACTCCCTCCCTCCCTTCCTTGGGTTTTCCCCTTCCCTCCCTGTCCCTTCTACCGGGGGGGGGGGGGGGGGGGGGGTGTGTTCTCGGCGCGCGGCGCTAGGGAATGTACGCAAGAACGGGTGTGAGAGCGAGAGGAATGGGGGATTAGTTGTTCGTTAACTTGGCTTGGAGTCTAAGTTAACTCGTCTTATGTGAGTTGTTTACCGGCCGATGACTTTATTTTGTATAGGTCTATACTGCAATACACTACGGTTATGACATTTCTCATATGTCGGAAATGATTCCTTCTTGTGATATTGCTATTGTATACGTAGTTATCGGCTGATGGTTTGTATTTTTGTATATTCTTATACTGCGGAAGTGATTCCTATTTGTGATATTGTACCGGCCGATGAGTTGTATTTTTGTATATCTTTTACAAGCATACACTAGTATTATTGACATATCGCATATCACGTCGGAAATTATTCCTATCTGTTATATCTCTATGGTATACCGTTCGTTATCGGCTGATGTTTTGTCTTTTTGTATACTCTTATAATGAATCATCGTATTATGACATATCACATATCATGGTCGGAAGTGATTCCTATTTGTGATATTGTTATTGTATATCGTTCGGGAGGAGGTATACTCCTGAAGGATATTTTCCGTAGCGGGACTTTCCTCAGATACCGCGGAAGTGTGTCGGCTACCGGACCTTCCGGCAAGTCGTACTGGGACAGAGGAACGCTGGGGGCGCCGCCTTGTCTACGAAGACTACCTACTGATGGCAGAAGAGAACCGTGATAGGCGGCGATCGAAGAAGAGGAACGTTCCCGAGCTTGGCAACTTCAGGGGCCGTGGGCAGGGCGAGTTAGCACCGTGAGTCCCACAGGCATAGAGCTCTGGGTTAGCATGACCCTAAAGCCGGCGGGGCGGGCCGAGGTTGGATCGTCTCGCACTCGAGGAGGCCGGCTTTGCCGGTCCTTCCCTCGGCGCCGGACCCGAACGGGGTGTCGTTACACCTCGGGACGGCCCGGAGGTCCCGACAGGGAGGTGGGGCCGACCCAGGCGGGGCAGGCCGGAGTGACTTGTCTTTGCCTGGTCCAGGCCCTACTGGTAAGGTCGGCGCCGGCCCTTCCGGGCGGGGCGTCCGAACAGGGTGTCTTACACCTGGACGGCCGGAGGTCCCAACAGGAGAGGTCGAGGACGGGCAGGCCGGGCCCGACGGGGTTTTACACCTAGGGCGGCCGGAGGTCCCGCCAAGCTGGTCGGGGCCGGCCAGCCGGAAAAACGGGGTGTGGTTACACCTCGGGACGGCCGGAGTCCCGACAAGCAAGGTCGGGGCCGGCCCATCCGGGTGCCGATCGGGGTGTGGTTACACCCGAACCGGCCGGAGGCTCCCGACAAGTGCGGGCGGACCGGTCCCGCGGCCGCGGATCTGGCGGGGCGGTTACGGCCTCAGGCATCAGACCAGCGCCAGGGAACCAGGGATCCAGGGGACCGTGGACGATCCAAGCACTAAAGGCCACCGCCGACATCGTCAACATCTTCCCAGGAAGGTCTCTGCTAGGAGTCGGATAGCGGCTAGGCAGAGTAGTTTACAATTGGATAGCCAGCCTCGAGCCCTGCGGGGTGATGTTACAGACCAGTTTTGCCCGTTTTTCAGACAGTTTAGAGCGGCCGACGTTCGGGGCCGTACGGATTGACGACTCATTGACCCTCCGGGCCTCCTAGTAGGGGGAGGTTTGGCCGTGGCGGCCCCTCGGTAATCAGCGTTGGGTCCGGGCAACGAGGGGGAGGAAGACGAAAAGACGCTACCCGAGTTTAGAGCGCCGGACGTTCGGGGTCCGTACGGCTTGACGCTCCTTGACCCTCCCGGCTCCTCGAGGGGAGGTTTGGCCGTGGCGGCCCTAGGTAACTTCAGTGTTGGGTCCGGGCAGAGGGGGAGGAAGACGACAAGACGCTCCCCGATACCGAGATCTTTCGGGAGGTCTCCGGGGGTATGAGCAGTCCGTCCGAACAGCCGTAGCGCCAGGAGTCCTCTCGTCAGGCATTGCGACAAGTGGAGCAGTGTGGTTCTACGCCCGGAGCGGCGAGGCTATTACCGCTGTGCGTCATCGGGGGTCGCGAGGACAGCATCCTTGGAGGGTGCGTTGATCCCGATCAACATCGGCGAGACTTAGCGCTGGCGGTCTTTTTCGGCGACGGACGTTGTTAAGGTCCTGTATCGCCAGAGACTGTTCTCCGTCCTCTCCGACATAGTTACTACGTTCGGGCCAGCCTTCGCTACCCTGTCGCTATACAAGTGACTCTATCGCGTTGTTGGTCCGGGTGCCCTCCTATCCGTGGCCAGTCTGTCAGACTTGAGCGCGGGTGACTTAAGCCCGCACGGACATCGCACAGGGCCTAGGACAGCACGTCAGGTAAGAGTTGCCTTCAGTCAGCCATCCCTCGCGAGCCGGGGCCTCCTCGCAGGATATTTCGAAGAAGTGCAGCTAGCGGGACTGACAAAATTAAGTCCCTGGAGGAAGATGACTTGGAAGGAGTCTTTCACCACAGGTCTACGTCAGGACTGTCTAAGGCCTCCTAGCTAGACTAGGGAGCCGCTCGGGTCCGCGGCGGGGTTGCTGCGGCCGCCCAGGAGGCCACCCTGCAGAGCGGATCTCTTCAAGAGAGATCAAGCGGGCTCGCGGGAGGCCATATGCTGAAGACTAATAGTGTTCGCAGGTGAATGGACTACTATCTAGCCTGCCCCCCCCCCCCCGGGCGGGCGGCCACCGGGCGGAGTGCAGGCTCCATTATTTAGCGAACAGTTACAGACGTTTGCCAGTCGAGGAACAGGGCCGTTATTCCGGTCAGGTAGGGTTCCAAGCGTACTGCTTCCGTGGGGAGACTAGCGTTGGCTACATTCCTCGGGTTCTTACCAGGCCACTCTCGCTCACCTCCGTAGACGAGGCTCTAGAGGGCTCGCCTACATAGCTTACTGAAGATAGTAGGGACTCAACGACAGGAACCGGCCGGCATAGGACTGCCGGAATTTGGCTGGCCGACTACGTCTCGCCCTGTTAGGCCTACTTGACCTAGCAGCCAGTCTCGTCAAGCGTCCTCCGTTTCGCTGCTGAGGTTAGACCTTCGTCCCACTCGCTGGCCGTGTCTTACTCCGTGAACCCTATTACTTCTTTGGCCAGTTAATCACCTTCCACGTCGCACGCGCTTTCCCCGAGGCCGGCACGTTCGCTCGATCGACTCGACCTTCCCGCTGAAGACAGAACCATACGCCCTTTACGGAGGCAACCGGCTCACCCCCGATTTCGCCGTGCTCTCTGCGCCGTCCTGCCGTCGACTCCGTGGACCCCATGGCTTACTTCGACACAGTCATCCCTCACAGTCGTACGCGCTTTCCCTGAAGGCCAGCACGTTCGCATCGATCGACCCCCCTGTCTGCTGAGAGACGAACCAGGCCCGTTTCCTGGAGTCAGCCAGCTCATCACCCTAGGTATTCCGTGCTCTCTGCAGCCGTCCCTCTGCCGTCTACGCCGTGGACCCCCATGGCTTACTTCACCGCAGTCATCACTTCACGTCGGACGCGTTTGTTCCTGAGTCAGCACGTTCGCGCTTCACGACCATGACCGCCCTTTTCGCTGAACTGAGAACCGAACCGTCCGTCCCATTTACGTAGCAACCCTTCTTAACCCCGCGGTAGCCCCCGGGCTCCCTCAGCCGCCCTGTTACAGACCGGGCTTGCCTGACCCCGCTGACAGCGTAGTGCCACGTGGTGGGCTTCCGTTTTCCCAGCCTGGCTGGTGGTCTCACTGGAGACTCCAGAGCGGGTCCGCCCTTCAGAGCCGTGAACCGTCTCCTTCCAGCCTTCCCTAACACCGTGTCTCCCTCCGTAGCCGTGGGTAGGCTCTCCAGCCGTGAACCTTCTCTGTCGCCGTCTCGGGCAGTGTGTTGACCTCTTCCGACCCTCCCGAGCTGTGGTCGGACTTCTTCGGCCCTCCGAGACGGCCCTCCCGGGCCGCGGGTTAGCCCTACCGACTCCTCCGGAGCCGTCATCCGCCTTCTCCTACTCTCCTGAGGCAGATCGACCCTCCCGAGCCGCGTTTCGACTTTCCCCCGTCTTCTGTACCGCTGGGACCGACTCTTCACGCCTCCGAAGCAGCTGCCCTGTGCGTGGTTCGCTCATCCCGTGCTTGCATAGCCGGAGCCCGCTCGTCCCTGCTGCCGTCCTGTGTGAGATCGGCCTACCGATCCGAGAGCGTACCTGCCAACTCACCAGAGCAGTGGTCAGAACTCCTCCTCTGTCTCCTTGGTGAGATCATCTCTACCGAACCGTAGGATCGCGCCTGTCGACTCTCCATAGCATTGGTCCCCTCTTCTTCCTGCCGGCTCACTTGAGCATCGATCCCCTGGGATTGGTTCATTCCGATCTTCCATAGCGAGTCCGACTCTCCTGCCTCCTGTGTGAGGTCGGCCTAACGAGAGAGGATCGGGCCTGCGACTCTCCAGAAAAGTGGGCCCCGACTCTTTCTGCCCTCCTGGCCAGATCGACTCTCCTGAGCCGTGGGTGGGCTCATCCTGTGATTCGACTCTTTAGGCCCTCCCGGACCAGTTGGACTCCCAAGCCTGCGGTCGCAGCCGCGCACCTACTCTTTTGACATCCGATAAGCCAGGTCAGCTCTTCGAGTCGGTGGGTCGACCCCACGGCGGTCCGTGGGAGGGGTTCACACGTCGAGAGACTTACCTCTGCACCGTCGGAATTCTACCACGGTTTGGAGGGTCAGGGTGGGTGTCGGTGCGGACACGGCCATGGTATGGGTGAAAACCAAAGTTCGTTCGTCAACACACTCAACTCTTCTTCCTAAGTAGTCAGCTTTTCTCTCCGGCATCAGGCTTTCTCATTCCGTGGATAGAGAGCCTCGCAGGCACATATCTGTGAGCAAGGTTTCGCTCGGGTCACAGTGTGGCACTTACCCCGTGGCACCGCGCGCATGGAGAGTCGGCACTCTTGTTCTCCCGAGCTAAGCTTCTTCGCGAGACGGTATATGCGAGCGTCGATGGGGTTTACCACACGACGTTAGTTTAATGCTGCGTCTCCAACACAGTCTCGGCCTAGACGGAACGAGGGCTGCTCTGCATTTAAAACCGACCAACAACCCTGTTCGGGACGGCACGGACGCGCCTCCAGTGGCCCTGTGCGAGTCTGGTGCAAGGGCAATATGGGGTAAGTTGAGTAAGTGAAATAGATTCACAAAAACTTACTGGTTTGTGAATCTGTGAACTACGAATACTTACCCCATATTGGACGTACCCACCCTACCGTCCCCACTTCCGGGCCATCACGGGGCGTCCTCCTTCGCGGAGGCGGGCCTCGCCCCTCAAGCCTTGGGACGCCTCTGCCTAGAAAAAATAAGAAGGACGATAGGGTTGCCAGCCCGGACTACAGAGTCTACTGTAAAAGATTGCCGGATGTTCAATGGCGCGGGTGGGTGCAAAGTCAATATGGGGTAAGTATTCGTAGTTCACAGATTCACAAACCAGTAAGTTTTGTGAAATTGTTTTGTGAAATTTGGTGGTGATTTCTGTTCCAATAAAGTTAATACCCCCAGCAGCTCTCAAAAGAGAAAGTGGGAGGTATTTTGCAGTTTTGTCATTGCCTTTCAAACTTTCATGATTTATTAAAATCAAATATACGTCATATTGTTTGTACATATTGATAATGAGAATTACGTGTATTTTTGTCACATCACAACTCAGTTTCATGCATTTTTTTTCCTCTCAGGACAAAGGAGGTAGTTGTTCAGAGGCATCAGCTGCTGGTTGCCCCCCAGAAAAACAACCGGCAAACAGTTTATGGGACACGTTTTTTTTTCGCTGGCTGAACTCTTCTGATGATAGAGGTTTGTACTTCATGCTGGAGAATGTATCGATCACATGCAATTAAGACTTGCTTGAATGGAGGAATCTTAGGGGTTAATCAAGCTCAAGAGTGTTCATATTCAAACAGGATCTTGTGAGACACGGGGAGGGCAGCGGCAATAGTGAAAAATGCTGAGGAGAGCATAGTCATTATGATATGAACACAATCGATGTTGATTAATTAGGAGGTTGATCAATGGTCACGGTTGACATTCACAATATATCGCATAACAGGGGGTTGGTGCAAGCAATGCATGAACGTCATGGCCCGAGTGCATCCAGCGATAGCATTGACCCACAAGAGTGCATTGTCCTCCAGAATAATAGTAAAATGGTTTTGAGTTTCGAGTTTTGAGATTGAATACGAAAACGTTTGCTTTGGGTATTACAAGAATAGGTTAAAGAGGTATAGTTTCACAATTTTCCATGCAGAATATTATTTAATTTTGCAAATGTACCAAAACAATTCCATGTTATGCTGCTTTCAAACAGAAAAACAACCACACTGGAAAGTTTGAAAATATATATGCCTAATAAGAACGGGAAAAATGTAAGGAATTGGAGACATGTGAGGAATTCTATATCTTGTGGGTAATTGCAACAGCGGATCGAAGATAATGTATGATATATATGTTAATGGTATTGTAATTGTATCAGTTTCTGTCGAGAGATTGTGCAAGAAATTTGTGGAAAAAAGAAACTCAATAGTCGAATGGCGGTGTAGCTGCCTGCAGCCTGTTTTCCAACTTCAGCTTGAAAACAACTAAGAAGAGAGGACAAAACATCACCTAGACCTAGGCCTAGGTTAAGTTTCTCTTACCTCTCATGAGACAAAAACTCTCCATTTTGTGCTGTACTCATTTGATGGTTCATGTCTTTCTCCTCCAATTTGGTTTGTGATTCCTCTCTAATGTAATCACCAAAAGTGTGCTGCCAAAACAATATTTAGCCTAATCTGGATCGGTCAAATTGAACTTCAAATCAAATAATAATAATAATAATGGGCCCCAGGTGCTTATATAGACCTAATCACAGGCATCTAAAACACTTTACATTTACAAGGATAGAAAACAACAAGTTGTGAAAATAATAAACTTACACACATGTGGGTTTTACGTAGTCTATTGAAAATAATCTGCAAAGAGAGGGAATCCCTAATGTCTGTGGAATATTATTCCACCCCTGTGGGGCGGTCACAGAAAAGTTGGTCCCCAATTCTCTCGATATGATATAACCTAACTCTGCCATGTTTACCCCTATAGAGAGAAAACCACCACCTAACATGGAAGGAGTTTAATGTTTTAGAAAGCGAATGGTTTTGGCAAATTACTTGAGGATATCTAAATACGTTTTGTGGTCTTCCTTGCAGATTAAAGTAGATGGTAAAATGTGTAAAGTGTACCCTTACAGAGAAGCCTTGCAGGAGTTGATGGAAGCCCTGGTATCCATGCCAACCACATCAAATCTGAAATGTGCAGGCAAAGTGGTCAAGGTAGGTGGAATTTAATTCTGTTTGCTGGACAATAGGGCACAGCTGGTTGAGTTGCCAACTGATATGGCTTAGTTATTAGAGCATCAGCTTCACACCCGGGAGATTGGGGATCAGGCTTTAACAAGTCTTCCCGCTGGGCGCTCATGATGAGGGATTGGAGCAGTGAAAAACAATCTAGCAATCTAGCAAGTGATTTCCCACACCTTCACACACATTGAAAGGTACCGGCAAGAGGCATTGCCTCATTCCCTGTCCTTGTGGAGGATTAGCGGATGCCCAGAAACAGAATGTGCGGTTCCCGAGCAACCTTACGGAGCCTCAAATAGGTAGGGTCTCCGTCTGGCAAGTATATCCTAAAGGAAAAGTGGGTTGTATACCTCTCTTTGTACTACAGCCTACGTATCTACTTCTAATTTTCAGTTAAGCATCCAACAACATCTTAACAGTATCGCATCACATAATGCGACACATTCCAGCCATTTTGCGATGTGATTCTCAAATTGTTCACGGAGAAATATGGTGCATATAAAAAAAAAAAAAAAAAACTAGGAAGATCCTGTAAATAGTGCAGGAATGCTTGAAGAACCTAAAAGCACACGAGCCCTGTTCATATATGTGTTATGATGCTATTTGGTCCCAAAAGCTGCTCAGAATTCTGATCAGAATGAGATTTGCAGCAATCCGAAAAATTTGGTGTCATAGGCTATGAAATTTCTATATACAACACTGTGTACGCTTACAAATGTGTAAAATTCTTATTACAGGCTTGTTTTGCCATCACAATTTGTACAAAATGATCAATACAGCAGGGAACAAATCAGAACGAGAAGAAAAAGAGTAAAGGAGAATCTTCATTCCAACTCAAGTTATTTAGTCTTAAAATGTGTTTGATAATATGACTTTTTGGTCACAACGAAATATTGAATATTAGGCCTATTGTGTCTGGCTCCGATCCGAGGGTCATTGGCTTCCACAATTGCTGTCCTTTGGTGCAAAGTGGGGGTGTTCCGATTATGTTGGTAAACATGAATAGTGTTGCGACAATGCAACGCAGTACGCAACAAGTGTTCATTCATATTTCCATTACCATTCGAGGATTAGACACAACCGATTGTCGAACTAGCCTATGCAATTACACTGTGAAGAACAAGAATTTGAAAATCAATATAGCGAAAGACCACTATGTGTGAATTGCAGTAGTTTTCCAGAGTAGTGCCACTCGAATGATTTATTTGAAGCTTCAAACTATTGGGAACATAATAATCTGAAATTTTCTCAACTGCGCCTATTTCATGATCAATCACAGTTCACATGCTCACTGCGCGAGCCCAATGCATATTGTTTGGAAAGCTGTGAGTCATGGAGTGGCACAGGGCTTGCCAGCATGACTCACCAGTCGGCTGTTACAGCTCGACATAGACTGAAGTTCGGAAAGGACTTGGCAATCACTCTGGCGTGTGTGTATATGTCACACGTTCCCTGTCAGCAGGATTTCTTTCAAACCATAAGACTGAATTGCAGGGCTGAAGGACTCGAGTCCGGTCTCGGTCTCGAGACCGGTCTCGAGTCCCTTTTTCAGGGACTCGGACTCGGACTCGGACTCGGACTCGGACTCGGACTCGACCCAAAGGACTCGGGGACTCGGTCCGAGTCCTGGTTCGAGTCCTCTATTTTTACAAATACAGAACTTGAATTTACGATCGTACAATTATTAAGACAATCAAAATAATACGCACAAACGTTACCAAAAAGTAGCCCAAACTGTTCCCACGTACTTTCGACCCCCGATGTCTAAATCAGGAGGAAAATTATATCATTCTCACACGCTCGCAAGTTTTACGGCCACTTAATCAATATGAGAAACAAGGTACATTGCTAAAAAAAACTATACATTGTGCCGAAAAGTTGCTAGTTAGAAAAAAAACTGTTTGCATTATGAATCAGCATGGACAAATTTATCCATAATTGTTTTGAATCGAATCAAATGATGGTGATACTGCAACCGACCTGAACGTTACAGCATTATTTCTGTTCATAATGATACATAACACGAACATTAGCACAACCTGGAAATAATGTTTTCGGGAAGATTTATAGCCTAGCTCTCACATCAACTTGGACCAATGTATGTTAGGATACGTTCTTCAACCATGTGCTTCTCATATTCTGTTATCGTAACTGATAGTGGGTATTCTACTTTTTCTGCCTACATGGTAAAATCAATGTGAATAGATCATGACGGAAGTTACCGGCAGGCGGTGTAGTTCTCTATAATTCATTGGGGTGCAATTGCTGTTGCCCCACGAACTTTGCATAACACTTTCGATATCTCATGATCGATATGCGTCAGCTGTCAATTCTTCATGTGGCATGCCAGATATAACGAATAGTGAGGTACCGGTATTGAATATATAATTTATGTGAATGAAAATTGATTCACAGGGGGGGGGATGGGTTCAATGATGAAGACAGCTCCCATTAAAAAATAGATGAATGTGGAAGAGAGCAATTTCATTCTCTGTGCTTTTCAATGATGTTATGCTGGCAATCAATATTTTTACAAATTTTGATTTTCAAATCATAGAATTTCATATTTTTCATTGGAAGTGGCCTGTATGCCAGGGAGTCCAGGCCTACAAGACAACTCATGCACCCAAAGTATAGTCATTATTGCCCTGTACATCTCAGCTATCAGTGTAAAATCATTAGACCTCTGCTATTCGGCATGAGGTAATGACCAGCCCAGTACTCTCTCAAAGTTCTCGTGAATTTCAGTATATTGTCTATGCAGTATCCGCTTGGCATTCAAAACATTGCCCGATATATAGCAATATTTGTTAGGTTTTGCCCTAAATTTGTAAAATAGTCAAATTTCAGGTCAAATTTGCATAAGGACTCGAGGAGGACTCGGACTCGGACTCGGACTCGGACTCGGACTCGGACTCGGACTCGGAACTGATGACTCGGACTCGGACTCGGACTCGGAACTGATGACTCGGATTCGGACTTGGACTCGGAATGAGAGGAATCGACTCCAGCACTGCTGAAGTTGTTGAATTTTTTTTATGTGATATCATGCAGGGTTGGGTGACCCCACAATCTGAATGAATTATGAGCACGAAAACACTAATTAGTAGCGTCTTACTGCCTATTATGTATTCTATTGTTTGAGCTTGCTAGCAAGATTACAGACAAACCATAGGTGATATGCTGATGTTGTTTGGCACATAATCACAGCTGAGAATATCGCGGGTAGACTGATTTAAAGACACGCAGGTGAATTATAAAAAATTCTACTATATTAGCTGGAGAAAAACTGAATGTGTCAGTCCAAACCCCAAGTTTGTACGACTTTCCCTTACAGAGTAATAATCCTTTGAAGTTTGAGCATATGTATTGCGCAGATCGAACAGCATCCCATCATGGGGCCAAAATGAACGATTCATACACAACCCTGCAAACATCTTTGTTTTGTATGAAATTCACACTTTATTCTCACTTTGAAAAGGATTTAATTTATGGGAGAGGATTGCTGTGTGGTTGGTAAGTGTTGATGGTTACGTTTGGTAATCAGAAAGACAACGGAACTTTTGCGAATGTTAGTTTATTCAACACAATGAAACAAATGAATCATGACGTAACTTCCCAGTTGTTTTCCAGTGTGATGTCATGCGTTATTGTAAAATTGGGATTCTCCCCAATTTCTGCTCAATGAACCAAACTTTGAAGGTAAATAACCCACATATATGAAACTCTATTGAACTTGGGTAGGCCCTCTATATACAGTTTTCCATTCTCCATGATAAACCTCTGTTGTATCCCAACCGCAGTTGTCCTTTAACTGATTGATTGGTCAGCATGAAATAATCTGATTAGGTCTGCTAGTTTTGCATATTTATGTAAAATTTTAAAAATTTGTTGGATTCTCACTGGAACTCGGTGGATGAGGGTAACCTTTTGTTCTGGAAAATGTTACATATATTTCGGACCACCTGGGGTCATTGAATGTATTGTATGTGCCTAATTTGTGCAACTTTCAAGATTCCATGAACCTATTGGGTGGATCAACAATTAGTCCCTGAATATGTAATTGGAGAGTGGTTCACTGGAAGTCAACTAGTGTGCCTAATTTGCATTAAATTCAGGCAAATTTTAGTTTAGGACATCCCCACAAACACTGTTACATCGTTGGACATGGTTAGCATGGTCACCGCCAGTTCCAATGAAAATTAAATTGGGAATGGTTAGCTCAGTGCCATTTATAGGTGAATCACTCAGGGGCTGGCAAATTATGTCCACCTATATGCTCAATTTGTGCTGCTATTAGCTGCTAACTGGCAGTTTGCTACCCTTCTAAGATAAGGTTGGTCGAAAATACTAGATTAGTTCAGTTTAGTGATTAAGGGTGAGGAAGGACGTGAATCCTCAATAACGACCCCGAAGCCACAACACGCCAGGAAAGAAAAATGAATCAAACCGAACTAAATAATAAGCACTGGATTCCGGAAAAATAAATCAAGACTGTTCTTGAACGCATTCACCACTCGTGAGGCAAACAACATTTCAGGGAGGACAATTTCATCAGTGATCACTCTCTGCGAGAAGAAATATTACGAATGTCCATTTTGCAGCGCGTGCCACGAAGCTTGAGACAGGGTCTCTATGCAGTGAACATTGGAACCAATTCAAAGAAGTAGTGGAAGACAGGCCATCGAGTACATGGACAATTGTGAAAACGAATCAGTCACCCCGAATTCGTCTCAGCTCTATGGTAGTTAGACCGAGACGCCTTAATCTTTCGTCGTAGATAAAATTTTCAGGACAGTGAATCATTTAGTTGCCTACGCTGAACGTTCTCAATTACATGCTTGTCTTTTGCAAAGTTGGGATTCCACACTTGTACAGAATACGCTAGGTACGGTCTCACCAGATGCTTAAAAAGCCTGACAACCATAACTTTATCGAGGAAATTGAAGTGACGTGAATCAAGCCAAGAATCCATTACCTCTTCTAGCAGCTTAGGCACACTTGCCTTGAAGGGTTCAAAGAAGAATCAAAACAAACCCCAAGGTCTTTTTCTGAAATCACTTCTGGATATTTCGGCCCTTCAACTTGGAAGAAGCGTGGCGATTGTGAAAACCAACAGCATAAACTTTGCACTTGTCAACATTGAAAAAACATTTGCAGTCGGAAGGACCATTGGGCATTTATCCAGATCCTCGAACAATTGCAGCATCATTCATTCGAACCGACCTCCCGATTACACTTAGTATGTTGCGAACTTCTTAACCCTGGGAAGAAGAAGAACCCTCAAGATCGTCAATATACGCCAGAACAGTTAACGGCCAAGAACCGATCCTTGGGAATCACCACTAGTGACCTTTTGCCAAGAAGACGGATGCCTTAATTAAGGAAACTGTGTTCCTTATGAAGCCATCACGCAATCCAACTTGAGGACATTCCCCTCAATGCCAAAGCTCACCAACTTGAGCATGAGACGCTCATGTGGAACCATGTCAAAAGCTTTCTGAAAGTCCAGGGGACAATAAACAACAGCATTGCCGTTGTCAACAGAACATGTAACATCTTCCATAAATTCCGAAAGATTAGTCAAAACGAACGATTTTCCGAAAAACCCATGTGAGAAGCCCTAATCAGACTATGTCATTGAAATACTCAACCATATGACTCACGATGATGATTCCATTACCGTGCAGACAAACACTGGTAAAACTCACTAGCCTGTAATTAAAAAGGGAAGAGACCGTTTAACCTTTCTGAAAATAGGAGAAACATTTGCTTCCTCAATCATCCGGAACAATACCAGTCTTGTAGAGTCTATTGAAAATAATAGCATGTGGAAAGACAAACTCGTCGGCAAGGATTTTAGTAAGAAAGGAAAACTCCGTCAGGACCAGGAGCTTGACCACTTTTGAAGCTTCTGCAGTTTCTCTTTACTAAACCAGGACGAACACACCATATACCAAACTATGAGGAGAAACCCCGACAACTAGGTCCCCAAATTATCTCCAAGTTCTCATGAGTAAAAACAGACGAGAAGTAATTATTAAGAACCCTTAGCCAGCTCCTGGCTATTGCTGATCGTACTACCCGAGTCGGAATCTATCAAAGGACCAATGTTGTCCGGGACTTTCTGCTTCCCCCTTCACATAAGAAAAAAATGACGAGGTCTCCTTGATATTAGAGGCAAGTTTGCCTCTCCAAAATCAGTTAGCACCAGAACTAAAGCTGGACAAGCTTTTGCTGAAATTTGGGAAATGCTCTAGCGCAGACACGGAGACGCAAGACGATAATAGTCGCCATAAGTGTCGCTTACATTTGATGTCCAGAAAAACTTCCCTTTTCATCCAAGAGGCCTCGTTGTGCTTACTGCCGACGTTCTCCAAGGAAACGAAAACTTTCAAAACCTCGTTAAACCTTTTCAATGAAACCATTCCAAGAGTCAAACAGCATTCGTACTTTCTAACAATTCATGCCAATACTTTGCTAAAGAAACTGGGAAATGCCATCCAAATCAGCCTTCGCCCTTTGCTTATGTGTGTGAAGGAACAACTCACACTCTGTGGGATATTGACAGAAACAGGACACATTGAAAGCTAAAAATATCGTGCTCTTGCACAGAGCTACCCAAGCTCTCTAAATTATCTCCAGAATCTGTCTGGATCACTGCTCAAAAAATAAATCTAAATATTACTTTCTGGTAGGAAAAATGACATGCTGGAAAGGAAACAATCCTGCGGGACATTGAAAAAGCAAGATCCATGAATGCAACTAGTACCCATTAGACCAAGAATTATCTGGATAATTGAAATCCACCCATAATAGATTGTACTCTTCCAGGAAACTTCGAAAGACATGTCGCGAAAGAAAAAAAAAAAAAAAAAAAGGAGTTGTTGTCTCAGAGCTATTTGGAGAAAGATACACAACGCCAACTACTAAAGAACTGGGCAAAATACCAGGATGAGTTAGCGGAATTTCACACCAAACGAGGTGACAAAACTATTCAAGTCAGACCTCATTACAAACAAAACTCCACCACCAATTTGCCATGGAGGAGTATCCTTCTATCTTGCCTATAAACAACATACCAGGAAGGTAACTTCGGCGTGAGAGAAATTCCTGTTCAACCACGACTCTGTTAATACCAATTGACGTTAGGGTTGCGTTCCTGGACTAAAATCTGAACTCATCAAAAACTTGTCCTGATACTTTGAACATTAGCACAGAAAAAAACAGCTGGTCTAACATATCTATGTTACTGTTGACCGAACCAGGACCTCCACTGCGATGCTGCTGGTAACAAAACCCGCCAGGGGGCCTACGGACACCTGAACCCTCGCCCCCAATTTAGTTTAACAACCCTTCCATGCGAAATTGACCAAATTGCTAACAGTGAAGCCCCCGCACCATTTAGGTGAAGACATCCTTAGCGAAAAGATCCCTCGTCCCCAGAAACACGAAACATCCACAAAATGAAACGCTTCTCCCCAGCACACTCCAAATTTAACCACCAATGAGACCCGCTATCGTCCTACCTGCAACGACGGCCGTCAAACCTAGGGAGAATGCCACCAATCGCGACTTTCGACCTAGTGGACTTCAGCCTGCACAACAGTTCACGGAATCGGGATCTTAGGACGTCCTGCCTGTCACCCCGGAGATTATTAGTGCCTATCTCGACAACCACCACCTCCCTCATCCCCCACGATCCTGTTCACCCTCGCACTAATATCCTCCACCTTGCTCCCGGAAGACAAAGCGCTTAGTTCAGCTTATCTACGCGACTAATCCCTGTCAACATACAGGACATGAATCCCCACAGCAAACACTGCCCTTTAACCTTATCCTCCCCCACGTCCACCTTCCCTTCCACCACCGCGACTGGAACCACGGCTCTGACTGTCGCCCCTCCTCTGTACTCTCCCCCGCCCCCACTCCATCCAACTGACCCCCTGCACTGCCTCCTCAACTGCCAGCACACTAAAACATTTAGTGTCAAGGCCAGGACCCAACCACTACTTCCGTTGTATCAGCAGTAGCACCCATCCTAACCTCTTCCCAATGACACTCACGTGCCCCAAGCCTCGCTTCAGGCTCAGCTAGTCTATGACACTTCTTACATCTATGAATATACCGATCCGCCTTAGTGTCCTCAAAGCTCACCCCTCTTAAATCAGCCCTGACTTTAAGATACTCAATCCACATATCACAACCCTGACAGGCTAGCAGCCTATCCTTCCCTCTACAGCAAATAAATAAAGACAAAAAGTACAGAAAATGAAAATAAGTAGGGGGCCCCCTACAGTGAAAAATACTGATGCAGAAGAAAGAAGAAGAAGAGTAAAAGGAAACACTCACAAACACTAGTTCAACTCACGTTTTATTTCGACCACGGTCGCACATACAAATAAGAATACAATTAATAAGTCAAAATGATAAGAGAAAAACTAATATAGGCCTACACTATGAACACGAAAGCAGATAGAAAATACACCACACACAGCAGCAAGCGCACTAACTGACAGAGAAAAAAAAATCAATACTGTCGACAAAAAGAATGCCAGAGGCTACCTGCCACACGTCCCGCGGAGCAGAACAAAAGCAAGAGACAAAAACTGACAATAGGCTTACCAAATACAATAGCTCACTCAACACTCCACCACAGCGGACATAAACACCAAGATAATTGCATACGCTATGACAGCTAATTACACACAGGTACGGAAGGCAGAAAAGCTAGGCCTTTGCTAGGGAGGGGAATGAGTGGCCTAGAGCAAAAATAGCCCCAAAAAGAAAACAACTCACGCTAAAGAGACTCAAAACAGCTCAAGCACAGAAATACGAACGCAGAACACACCACTCACGAGAGCAAATAGAAATAATGACGAAAATGGAAGAGCATAATACTTATGAATACGGAGAGTATAATTCGACGACGTCTTGACGTTGGTGTTGCCAGATCCAGCCATGATGGCTCAACAAAAATGACTACTGGTTGTGAGAATGGTTCCCGGACAACTCCCACCGGACAATTCCCACCCGGACAATTCCCACCCAAACGTGACCCTAACTTTAGACCCTAACCCCAATTCTGACCATAAAAGACATTCCGTTGAGGGGGAATTGTCCGGGTGGAAATTGTCCGGGTGGGAGATGTCCAGTCACGGTGAGAATGGCTAGACAAGAACCCACTCGTTAGCAGTAGAAACCACTATTTATGGTCTGAATGCCGTTCACTGGGATTGATTCTGCATCTTTTTTTTCTCTGCTTGCAGATGATTGGTGCAGCATTTGATGACTTTGACAGGGAGATCAAGAATGAACAGATCAACACGAGGTTTCAGAAACTCATCAACACTGTTAAGATACCATAGTGACCGAAAAGATTGACAAGTAAGTAACGCATGATTGATTGATTGATTGATGATTGATTGATTTTATTCAGTAACAACTCATATATATAACAAATAGATGTACAAATATGAATGCTACCGAGGATAACACATAAAGTATATATACTTATTTCCAATGTGGTCCTCACCAATAAAATCCCTTGAACAATTAATCAAACCGAAAAAAAGGACAAAACATGAGACCCCCAACCCCAAACCACCTAAACACCTAAATGCCCAAATAGTTAGCATTGAATTTCAATGGTCATGCAAAAGTTGACCAGTTGTTCCCAAATTGTGGTCGTGACCCAAAAGTGAGTTATGAGGTGTACAGTAATAATGAATCACAAGTCTACAGTGAGGTCATAGCAGTCACAGAGCGTTGCAGTTTAAGGTTGATATTCACTGTTTTGAATGCTTAACATAGCTTGAATGAAATTTACCCCCTTCCAGAACCCTCCTTTCAAGAAAGCTTTGAATAGTTGATAACCACTCCGTGGGTTGGTGTATGACTCATATCAGAACCCACACGGCACTGGAACAGAGCCACTTAGAGAGACAGCCACAGATTTGCAGTTGCTTTTAATACACCATTCTGATTTTCACTGAAAAATACTAGAAAGTAGTCAATGAGCGGCAGGGTAATTCTCAATTACATTGTACAGTCATTCCTTAGGAGAAACAGTGGGTTGGGTTTATTAATACCCTTCCCACATTTTTAGCATCATTCTCTCAGGCAACAAGACTTCTGTTAATGAGAACACTATAAGGAGCTGGAAAGGGCCATTAGCTTCGATCTGGGGAATCATATTCTGCCAAGAAAAAAGTTGCATCAACTGTTAGTAGTGCTCTGGTTAGATCTGTAGGTTGCCGTGGGGTTGTGTCAGGCCCGCCAGAGGTGTTCATAAGTGTGGATTCTCGTGAGCTGATAAATCGAAGCCAGCTTGACGCTGTATGATCGTCATCCAAACCTCCTCGGTCTAAACAACTGCACAAAGGTCAGTTCATGTTATGGCTCTGCTACCAACTACTTCTTGTCTTGTTAACAAATTGTCATCTGTACAAAAACGCTATCTAATCCTGACGTTGAACCAGTGGGTAACACTGTCTCTCACTGATGATAGCTAAAGTTTGCTGTACATTTCACATCTGTGGGCCATTGCAACTCAGCTGATGACTAGGCAATACCATACCAACCCACATATAATACCATCATGAAACATTCTCAAATCTGAAGGCAAACATCGAGATTGGGCATTTTCCCAACATAATCTGGAATCCACTTCTTGACTAGTTCATCGTATGCCCCCTCCCCACCCCCCCCCCCCCTTCTCATGAGAAAGTTCTATTAACCACAGCCCCCAGGCATTTGTAAGTATCTGCTCACTCAACTGTAAAAACCAGCGATTACCACAGACTGGCGGAGGAACACTTCCTGACAGAAATAGAATAACATTTCTTTTGTCTCACACGATGGTCACATATTTAGCCCCCTCACAATATTGCCTCTGATGAGCGTATGTGGGCCCCCTACGTCATATAATCATTTCATGTGGCCCTTCCCTGCTTTAAGAGTCTCTTGATCAATATCTATCTCAACTGCAATCTGAACTTGCCCCCGACCCCTTCCATGCCCCCCTTCATTGACAGTTCCAAGTTAACTTGTTTTTGAGTAGGGGTATAATGCACTGTGTTTGAACGCTTGTGTATTTTTAGCTGTATTATAAAAAAGATAAAAAAAGGTGGTTGAGATTGTAATGAACATTACCCAACAGTACTTCGTCCACAAATTTCTATATTGCTTCTTAATTCTATTTCCATATCAGATCTATTAAACTGATGTGGATTGAAATCTTTGAACTGAAAGCCTCTAACTGGGGCAGGACAGTCACACCAGCGATATCCAGCGAACATGTCATGACGGCTGGCGGTGATACGGGGGCCGCTGCAGGAATAACTGTAAGTAGCTAACTACGGAACTGTGCCTATAAGGCAGTACAACCCTCAGTCTCTGACTGTGTACCAGCCGTGCACAAGACTGAGACACTTAGCCCCAAAATAGGTGAGGTGTCTAATACCCTCGGCCAGTGGTAATTTGCCAGAGCATAGCAACTGATGGTACAGAGGTCTTAGAAACCAGGCCAAATGACACCTGTGTGTTGTGTGTGATGTCCTGTATTGCAGTGCCCTGAAGCTATGAGAAAAGCCTTGGGTACCACAGGGTGCACCAAATGGGTACCACAGGGTGAACCAAATGGGTACCATCGGGTGAACCAAATGGGTACCATGGGGTGAACCAAATGTGTACCACAGGGTGAACCAAATGGGTACCACATATGAACCAAATGGGTACCATGTGGTGGACCAAAGGGTACCACAGGGTGAACCAAATGGGTACCACATATTGAACCAAATGGGTACCATGGGGTGACCAAATGGGTACCACATATTGAACCAAATGGGTACCACAGGGTGAACCAAATGGGAACACAGGGGTGAACCAAATGGGAACCATGGGTGAACCAAATGGGTACCTTGGGGTGAACCAAATGGGTACCCTGGGGTGAACCAAATGGGTACCATGGGGTGAACCAAATGGGTACCATGGGGTGAACCAAATGGGGTACCAAAGAGTGAACCAAATGGGTACCACATATTGAACCAATGGGTACCATGTGGTGGACCAAATGGGAACCACAGGTGAACCAAATGGGTACCACATATTGAACCAAATGGGTACCACATATTGAACCAATGGGTACCATGTGGTGACCAAATGGGTACCACAGGGTGAACCAAATGGGAACACAGGGGTGAACCAAATGGGAAACAATGGGGTGACCAAATGGGTACCATGGGGTGAACCAAATGGGTACCCAGGGTGAACCAAATGTGTACCACAGGGTGAACCAAATAAGTACTACAGTGTGAACCGAATGGGAACCATGGGGTGAACCAAATGGGTACCTTGGGGTGAACCAAATGGGAACCACAGGGTGAACCAAATGGGTACCTTGGGGTGAACCAAATGGGAACCATGGGGTGAACAAATGGGTACCATGGGGTGAACCAATGGGTACCATGGGGTGAACCAAATGGGTACCACAGGGTGAATCAAATGGGTACCAGGGGTGAACCAAAGGGTACCATGGGGTGAATCGAAGGATACCATGGGGTGAACCAAATGGTACCACAGGGTGAACCAAATGGGTACCTGGGGTGAACCAAATAGAATGGGGTGAACCAAATAGGTACCTTGGGGTGAACCAAATGGGTACAACGGGGTGAACCAAATGGGTACCGCATGTTGAACCAAATGGGTATCACAGGGTGAACCAAATGGGTACCAGGCGGTGAACCAAATGGGAACCACAGGGTGAACCAATGGGTACCATGGGGTGAACCAAATGGGTACCGCATGTTGAACCAATGGGTACCATGAGGTGAACCAAAGGGTACCATGGGGTGAACCAAATGGTTACCATGGGGTGAACCAAATGGGTACCATGGGGTGAACCAAATGTGTACCACAGGGTGGACCGAATGGGTACCACAGGGTGAACCAAATGGGTACCATGGGGTAAACCAGATGGTTGAAAGATTCAACATTGTAATTGAGTGTAATTGATGCTGTGATCGGTTGCTATGATGATAGACGAGTTGGTAATTTCGGAACGAGGGAGAGGGGAGGGCGGACCCCCCCCAATCGAATGCCTGGGATACACACCTAGGGCCTAGTGCTATACATAATGCATGTATACATAATTTGCAATTGCGAGTAGTATTGTCGGCCAGTTTTTCCCAGTCATGAGAATTCTCCACAGTAGCATTTATCAGGCCTGGAAGTGCAACCAATGATCTTTTGTTCTTGTGACGAACTTTTACTAGCCTTTTCATCCCTGTAGCCTAGGCAGGTAAAAAATTATGACAATACCACTGGGAAATCTGATTGCTGAAAGCCCCTTCCGATTATTCTGACTAAGCATTGTTTCAAACCTAGACTTTATTAGGCAGTCCTGGTAGCAACTTTATTTTAGGTTGGCTGATGGTATAGGTTTTACTGTAAGACTTACGATCTTGGTAAAAAATAACCCTCTCCATGTGGAATTTGAGAATATTTTGTTGTCTAATGAAGGAGTTATAATGAGGTGAAGTTTCTCACCGTCTGCTGTCCCTTCCCTATGGTGGAGTCATAGGGGCCTTGTAGTTTTAGGTCAATATTCTTCAATATATATGTATGCTTCAAATAGTCAATAACTAATCAGTGAGTGGAAGTATGACTCGTACAGCAATGCATGAACTCATGTGGCTGATGCTCTTGGAATTTCTTCTGTTTCTGTCTAAATTGGCATGCAGTTTATACTGAAACTAATTATAAACATAATATTCCTCACTGGAACCTGATTGAGAATATTTGTTATCAAATGAAGGCATTATAGCCTATTAGATATGTTTGTTGCATATGCATTTATCATTATATGCATTTATATTATGATGTTTTGGTTGTCTTTTTGCAGAATGAGCCAGTCTTTTATAGTGCTGATGGACAAGTGATTTCTGCTGAGGAAGCAGGTAGGATTGAATTGTAAATTTGTAGGCCTTTGAAAGGGTCATGTATAGAGGGTTGTATCATACAGACAAAGACAGTGGTTGGAACCCTGTCTTCATACAACATCTGTTGCGAATTGTGAATAGCGATCATCTCATCTGTATTACACAATACCACAAAAAATATTGTGCAATAATTCATGACATACTGTATGTGTTAGAAAAGAAACACTAACAATTCTAGATGTTCTGTTGTTCTTAATATTCGCAAAACTTGATGTTGCTCAAATGATTGACATGTGTTTCTGCCCCTGAAATGAATGGCACATCATATAAACTCATCATAGTGATCCTGGCTCGAAACCAATAATATCTCCAAGGAGAAGTTATCATTCAGGATTCAAAGAGAAACAAAGAAAAATTGCTGGGTTGCACTACTGCAATGTCTATCACTTTTGTTGCAGAATGCTATTGCACAACATTGGAAATGGAAGTCAATACTTCAATTTATGAATGTCCATATCTCTGCAACAGAATGTGTTTGAAGACAGGGTTTAGTTGTCTCACTCTTCAATATGAATCCAGTCATACTCCTTCAGGCAAACCCTTAAGCTTTCAAGGATGATTGCGAACTCTTCAGGAGGGATTGGTTTGTGGCATATTTTGGCTGTCCCATCATTGACCATTGAGCTGTTAATGTTCAAATCTTAGCTGCTGCAAACCTTCACCTACATGTCAATCAAATAGAACAATGCTAAGTTGGCATTACTCACATGTGGAGGAGGGGGTAAGAAGAACACAATAGAGCAATTGAAATGAGGTACCTTGCATAACTTAATTGTTGTGATTAAGGAATACATTCATGCCAATGCTGCTGGCTATGATGGTCTAGCTAGGAGACTGGAAACAAAGTAAAACAACAGGAAACTATTTTTTAACAACTGCTGCTTGCCAGCCAATTTGCACTGTTATAATATTAAAACAAGGATCACTGGAACACCAAACTACGTAATGGGACTAAATTACATATGCCTATTCGAATAATTGGAGATTGGATTAGCTCAGTCGGTAGAGCTCCAGACTGTTGTCCGAAAGATTGTGAGATCGAACCCCACAGACCGACCAGTTTCTCCATGGTGTCCTTGGGCAAGACGATCCATCTCCATGCCTTCCCCACTCATGTGCTAAATGAGGACCTATGAGGAACCGAGTACAACCGGCACTGTATTAGCTGCTGCCACATACTCTCTCGGGATTGTCGGAGTGCATACTAATCCCTATGCAGGGTAATATCTGTAGAGCCCTTTGAGCACTACAATGGAAAGGTGTTATATAAGTACCCAGATTTATTTATTATTATTATTAATAATTGAGAGCATTGCATGGTCCCATACTTTCCCTGCATATTGCTGAACTACCTATTAAAAAAAAATGTGGAGGTTGGACTCCTACATACGCCCTATTACCACTATTTGCCACTGTCCTAAGTGGTCCCAAGACCAAACATACCAACAACTATTCTTCCCCACCTGAGACAGAAAGCCCAAATATTCCCCACACAAGGATTATTGGAGATACCCAAGAGATACTGGGAATGAATAAAAAAATGATGTGCGGGTCACCTGACCACAGTTTCAAATTTCATCATTAGAAATTATGGTTGTGATGTTTGAACAGTATATGAGAGTAAAAACAGGGCAGGAATATCAGGATATTTTTATTACATTGTACAGCTCTTCTTCATTCACTGAAATTCCATGACTTTTAGAGGCAAAATGGGATGCTCCATATAAACTCACAAGCGCTCGGAGGTTAAACTCTGTGACATCCAGGGTTTCCATGTCACTCGAGGATGTTGTATATGCATGTCCTAGACACCCCCCCATGAATATTGTCAGTCGATAGGAATTTGTAGTTTGAGATGGTTGTATCGATTAGCTGAAATTCAGGGAATTTATTAATATAGGATGAAATATACTATTAATAAAAACAAATCCTAGCTCAAAGATTGGCAGCTGGGATATTCTCATATCTGGACGCTTCTCCCCATCTCCAGAGGCAGACCTAGACAGGCAGTTCCAAGAGGAACTGGAGGAGTTCATCGCCCAGGCCGACGAGGTCGACCAGCTACAGACCGACTTCTCCGATCTGGGGCTACCTAGCGACGACAAGAACGCTACCTCCCTCAATGAATGCAGCAGCTGAAGGGTGTGCCGGAAATAATCAACTCTCACATAGACCATCCCACTTTAGTAGTTTAATTTGATACGTCGCTAATAGTATGTAGAACCAGCCCTCTGTGAATGGGTTGTAGCACTTGCTCACGAGTTATTGTCTTCGACTAGAGAGGATTAGAAAAAAAACCAACTCAAATCACATTGAAATTCAAATAAAGATATTATTATTGAATGTATGTGTTACCCAAAATTGCTTTCCCCTTCCGTCTGGTTCATCCAAAAGAGCTCTCATGGTTGATGAGGATTTTTGCTTGGTTTGTGCTTGTGAGGAGTTTTTGGGGGTAGGTCTGAGAGTATCAGGTATGTGTATTAGGCACTGCTGTATCATAATGATGATATCCAGGCTTCTACAACTCATTAGATCCCCACTCGGGTCTTTGGTTTTGGCAGCGGTTTTGCAATCGTTTGAAAACAGAACTTTACATATATGTTCGCCCTTAGGAAATCCGGGATGAGTTTGAAGTGGGTGTCGCAGCACCACTCTTGAATGGGTCAAAAGGTGGGCTTCGCCCAACTGCTCTGACGGTGGCCTTCTTGTATTTGGCGAGTTTTTTTGCTGATCTGCGCGTTTGAAGCATAGCGATGGTTTAAAGACCAGTTTTTGTTTTTGCCCCGTACGACCCCACCGACAGTCATTTTGAATTTTTGCGGAATGATTTTTTTGGCAGATTTGGCATGTGTATATTTCGCAGCATGGTATATGCATTTGAACCAACCTCGCACTTCCCTGAGTCATAAATCCCCTTCTAACCAGAAGCCAAAAGGGTGCTATGATCCTTGGAATCTTCTGACAACCTATAGCTAGGCACAAGGACAAATGGGAGATTTGCAACAGCTCATTATGGGCAACACAACATCTGACAAATTTCCCATTATCCCAACCAACCAATAGGGTTCCTTACTCTTGAGAGAAAGCTACACACTGAAATTCAGACGTTGACCTCGGGTGACTCAGACGACCTTGAACTGACCTCAAAACAATAGGAATCTGAATATCAGCGGGAAAACACATACCACGTAGGAACGTGATCCATCCAAGTGGGGTCGGGTTATGTGTTAACAAGCTGAAATTGGACAAATGTCAGTTTTCACAATTTTCCAAGTTCCCCAAATCTGATCCTGATTTACACCAAAAACAATGGGGTTCCTGTACTCCTCATAAGAAAGCTGCATACCGAGTTCACCCTATCGCCAGGCATTCTGGATTATAATGTAACAGATTTTTCAAACTTTGACCTCTCTTGACCTTTGACCTGACCCCAAAAACAATAGGGGTCATGTCATGACTGCATAGATTCCCTTGACTTCGTCAAGGAATCAATAAAAACCAAGGTGAACAATGTCACCCTCTGATGGATCAATGTGGGGATTTGCACGTTGGCGGTTTACCCGCCAGGCGATGTCTAGTTTACAAAGTGGATTGTGGGTGAACCAATAGCTGATTCAATCATTTGAACAAGTTGCAGTCCATGTGCGAAAAGAACATTGACATGCTTCCATCCATTATCACATGACCTCCAGGGGTTCCTAAATAAACCATAAGTGACCTCTCAATAGCTAATCAATAAAGTTAGGTGCATGTCTGCATGTGTATATGGGTTTCTATCAACTTGGAAAACATTTTGGCCAAATAATGGCATATTTGAAAGTATCATGCAAATGAACAGAGACCACAAAGACAGATATAGCTCAGAAATGGTAGTAAAATGTAAAAAAATAGTTGAACCCTCGAAATATTTACCTTTTTGGTGCTCAAATGGTGGCTCAACAATGTGTGAATCATGATTGTAAACTTGGAAAAAACACAAACAGGTTGTATCGCTCTGTACAAGCCTATGTAAGCCACTCTACAAGTCAATAAAACATGGCCTAATTTCACTTTTCCTACAGGGTTGTCGCTAGCGAGAAACTTGAGTGGCAGGCATTCTGCATCTGAATTCTGTAAAGATTAGTCACGGATACTGTAGCGCCGGACGCGCAGAGGGTCATGGCCGGGGCCCAGGTCCAAACAGAGGGGCCATATTGGCTATTTTGTGACTTAATAATGGGCCTTCACATCATGGACCCCTATATTTATGCATTAGACAGTAGATCTCGACCACATTTTTTTTTTTTTTTCTTTTCCCAGAGTGCCGGGCGGCATGGCTCCGATCCTGCTCGAGTTCCAGGCGCACTACCCGAGTGCCGGGTACCCCCGCTCGGCGCCGCCCGCGTAGCTACATCCCTGCTGTCCTCATACATATATATACCTGAAATAGTCTCCTGGGGCCTTTCTTCTTTGTTACTGAATACTTCTGGCACTTGGTAAGCCTTTTCCACTAGCAAAAAACCACTTGACGTCTCCAAGTGGTTGTGTCGTCAACTTCTTATGGGGTGGTGGAGTGTTTTCCGGGCTTAGCTGGGTCGAGTCATACTGACACAGTTGGGCCGCCAACATAAGCAGCAGTAATAGTTAATTGAGTAGCACTCTTTCCCAATTCTTCTCTCTCCAGCGCGGACGGATCTCTGATGGACCCTGAAGCTGAGCAAGCCTTTGAGGAGTTCCTCCAGGGGTTCGAAAAGCAAGGCAGGCCCAAGTTTGGTACTACAGCAGACAGTGGTCCTCCAATAGCTAGCTTAGAGGCTTTAGTACGAGGAGGTGGGCAACCATCTTAGTCAGAACTGTACAACAGCTGGACAGATGGGAGGAGACAGTGTGAGGAAAAATTGCCCAAAGTAGATTTGAGTTCGCTGGTGGGACCTGTTGCCGTATCGTGGTTCTATAGTTGAGGCTAGAGATGCCAAGAGGCGGATGTGTGGAATGGAATGGCTGGATGGGGAATGATAGTTGCAGATGGAACTGGTAGCAGACATCAACTGTGTAGCACTACCAATGCTGGGGTTTGCATAAAACGTCAACCATACCGTTTTTACTAAGTACTACCCCAATCGACAGTTACCACATTCGTTTTATGAAACCGCCGGGGGATGCAAGTAACTTTAAAAAAGGGGACCCTGGCACTCACTAATGTTACTGTTATGTTTGATTCAAATACATTAGGGCCATTATTTAACAATGTTTATCATGATTGACTGTGTGAATAAAGCTGTATACCTGAATTTGCAGAGTCAACATAATATCGCCTTCCCTACCAACACAATAATTTATTCAAAGTTGGCGATTGATATTGCCTACTTTGCACCATTGGAGCCAAGCTGATTCGGGCACAACTGATCAAGTTATCCGAAATGTTTGCTCCATTCTGATGGTTATGCGTGCATAGTAGTGCTTCCACATTGTTACGAAAAAAAAGATGAATAGTTCACACTTGACAAAGAAGTTGCAGGGCCATTTATGGAGAAGAGGGGATTAGAAGAATATGGAATAATTGTTTGTTGATGATTGTGAAAACAGTATTCACCAGGCTATTATCAAGTCATTTTTTTCTCAGGATTATAACCAGACTTGACCTGGCCTCATCGATGCTGAATTCATGACTTCCAGTAGTAGAGAATATTGATATCTGGTGCTACACTAGAACGCTCCCCCTCATTGAGCGACTGCTTGATGGATATTACAGATATCAAACCCTGATCAATAGTGACTTGTCCACCTGTACAGATAGTTGCCCTTCTTGCTGTTCACTTTTGACAAATATTAATTTCATATGATCTGCAATCTGGATCTCTACCGTCAGAAATGATCCCGTCTCTCAATTCTCTTGCCGCCTGGTTGGGGATTATGAGTAGTATCCATTAGGTGTAGAGGAAGGCACTTCCGATTGGTAGACCATCCCTCCTATGACAATCCTGGGAGAGAAAGGATTATGCAAATTTGGACATAACCACCAAACATTGGATTGGAAGAACGATTGCTTAGTCTGACTTTTGTGTCGACTCCCTTGTGACAGTGTAGGGTTGAGCAAGGTATTTAATGGTGAATGCTCTCCCTCAAGTAAGCAGGAGTGGCCTAATGAGGTTGCTGGGCTGAAAATAAGCATGTATGGACTCTTTAATAGGGATGTAGGGGGTGTGTTTTGTACAGCAAGGAAATCACAACTGATCTTTCTTTTGGATATCCCAATTTGTAAAAATACAATTCAAAACACGAAAACTGTCAAGTTAGCAGTTTGATTTGCTAAATGACTTCCATGTGACATTAGTATTATACAACTTGGCGTTTAGCAGTGTGATAAATGAATAGGCTCATTCTTGAAACATTTTGAGTTCCAATACCACAGAGGCGTAAGCAGATTCCATAATCTATTCCTAGGAATATGCCCAATTTCCCTAGAGGGACTGTATGAAGAGACACCAAATGAGAAGTGAGATCCGCGTGCAGGGCTTGTGAATTTTTTAGGCACTGCTCGGTGCCAAAAATTTTGGTTCGCCCCACAGATACTGGCAAGGCACAAAAACACATTGAGGAATGATGTCAGAAAATTGAAGAGAGTATGTTTGCGAGGGGTGAACAGGGGGGCGTAATGGTGCGCCTCTCAATATTTGGGGTGGGCAGGGGGTGTGGCATCAATTGGAAGCAAGTCATTTCAATCATGGGCAAGGCACCATCATTTTTCAACATCAAAGTCACAAGCGGGTGTGACTTGTCCCCATCTCTGGGGGGGGGGGGGGCATGGACCCCTTCCCAGTGTTTGGTAGTATGTAGTACATACTGCGTTCCTATAAAAAAAAAAAAAAAAATGTTCAAGGCAAAACTGTTCTCTACAATGCAAAAAAAATTCTCAAAAATATGATTTATGAGGGATTGCAGTGCATGCAGCTCAAATAAGATTTGTTTTAATATCTTTCATTGGATATTGAAATGTTTTGTAAAAATACCTGAACAACAACAATTATGTTTTTGGCTCTTCGTTTTGGGGAGTGGGGATGGATTCAAAAATCTGTTTCTCCTATAGCGTTTTTAGCGGAGACCATATACCTAATGCTGATTGGGACCATGGGTTCTCCATATGTCCCTACAGTTCAGTTTTGATCTTGACGAAGTTGGAGGAATCTATGCAGTAATGCCAGTCGTGTGTGTATGTGTGTGTGTGTGTGTGTGTGTGTGTGTGTGTGCGTTGTGTGTGTGTGCGTGTGTGCCTGGGTGTGTGTGAGTGTTGTGTGTTGTGTGACGCCTGCTGTGAACACGATTACTCGACCCCACCTGGATGGATGAAGCTCATACTTGGGAGGTGTGTTCCCCATGATGAGTACATGAACCCTTGTTTGGGGGTCAGGTCAGAGGTCAGCTGAGTGGGTCATCTGAATGATGACATGAACAGGAAAATCCACATATCTTCTTGTTTTAAAGTTGTTTACCGAAGCAGGTTCCATTGACCAGACTGCATAGTGAGAAGAAATCATGGTGCATTTCTCGATGATAAGTCCCCCGTGGATGATATCCATCTGGACCAGTGTCTGGTCTTGGCATCATACGATTGGTAGAACCCCTGATTTTTATGGCGGCAAGCAACTGAAGAGTGAGGACCAAATACACATTTGTTACCTCGACGCCTGACAAAGTGTAAAAAGAGTCTCCCAACTGATCACGTATCAGCAAATCCAAAATGCTGTAGCTAGAATTTTCACATGGTGTAGTTGGCTTGCTCACATAATGCAAATTCCTCAGGATCTTCATTAGGGGCTCCCTGTCAAACTTCTGAGAACTCATTGAACAACTGCAGGCTTTGAATACGGTAGAGGTTAGTTACTATCGTGGGAAATGGAAAACGATATCTATGGGCTCAAAACCCATTATCCCCACTTGGGGATATTATGGGTGGGCCTTTGAGTAACCTCCGCGCCGCAGGTCATGTGCAAAAAAAAAGTTTGTCGATTTAAATGGTGGAACTCGTGGGATGGGACTTTCGATAGTCCCGACAAACATAACAATGATTTCAAGGTCACTAGAGGTCAAAGTTGTGAATGTTCGGAACATTCACGCATTTCAACAAAACTTGTGGATACATGGTTCCAAAATACATAAAGGTCACTCATTCAATAAAACTCCCCTTCATACTTTCTTTGGTCATGGATGCCGTCCTTCTGATGAAGAAATACTTGGTAACAATCATGCCTCCATTGTTCAAGGAGTTAGCGTTTACTGCCAGGGGATTGTCTAGTTTCAATAAGATATTCTTATGTGCAGTTATTGGCCTCCGAAGTTTGGTCCATTGTGCAGAGAGATGAGGAATAATGCATGACATCACAGTTGAACAACAGCGATAGTTATGTTACGCATACCATTGTTCCATTGTGTTAAGTAACAAAACTCTGCAGAAGCTCTGAAGTCAGTCTTCATCAAGTAACCATCAACAATACCAACCCACTACAGCATCCCCTCTCATATACTAAACTTTTTTAAGTGAAATTGAGGTGTAAATTTTACCAGAGAATGAAGGATATTTGCAGGGTTGTCCAGGTTGAATCATTTATATGATGATGGGATGCTTCCCAATTTTGCCCAGTACACATGCAAAAACTTCAAAGGCTTCTAACTTTGGACCGAGGCATTTAGGTTTTCACCAGCTATTATCCTCGTTATAATTATCCTCTTTCACAAGCTCCCTGCGGTCAGACTCAAAAATCTCTGCTAAAATCACACAGTGTCCATAACACAACAGTTCCATGACACAACAGTCAGCCACTGAATAATAAATGTTCATATTCGAAAGATTAAAATTGTTTATTGAAATATATTATTATACTCTATTCAACTTTCTTATAAAAGACATATTTAGCATTTTCAAATTTCAGAAATAAGATTTATAAAACAGTTCTTTGAAAAAAAAGAAAAAAAGCCACACGGTGAGCTCACATAACAAAGTAACTGTGACACCATCTCAACAGTGTAACATACAGCAAATCCTATTGATTGCCTAAATAGTTCATATTCATTTCGGCCAGTTCCACTAATTGATGAAGAAAGTAGATTTCTGTTGTGACCGACTATTCATATCGGTGAACATTTGCAAAACATTCATCTCAATGCTCTACCCCACCAAGGTTAATATAAATAAGGAACCCAAGCTGAGCAATGCCGGAAGGCAACAATTTATTTTTCAATTTGTCCGATAGTGTAACTAGTTTCCAATCAGGGTGATAATTGCAAAGTGTTTCAAGCAGGCAGATACAGTTAACACGCCAAGACAGTGCCGTCTAAGGCTTGTCTTGGGGAGGAAATTTTACCGTAGAAAGGTCATCCAACTTGGGAGCTGGAAGCTTACTGCCATTTCCATCATCCAATCATTCAGAGAAATGGGGTTGGCCTCCTTGAACCACTATGCTACGGACTCAACTTGGAAACAACGCGTTGGTCATCCACTGGAATTGTTGGACCTACCAATTGAAGAATCGGTTTGGAAATAACCCAAACGTTTGTCAGTTTCACGGTTTGGATAACCCTCACTCAGAATCGCTAGGATCACTGCTGGATGTGGCATATCCCTACCAGTGAAACAGTGCTGTTCTCCTGAGCTTGTTTTGACCTTTTCAGACAACTGAAGTGTCTGTTTCATTAGCATCCCTGTATCCTTTCCTTCTGTCCAAATTCTTGGTCGTATCTTATTTATCCGTTTTCACATCACTTGCTGTTATTGGCGAAGAATCCTCTGGTGCCGTACCGCCAGTGACCCCTGCATCACAGCCAGACAATGGCTCCGTTTTTGTGATACATTTCTCCATGGCAGGATTCTGACTATTGGATAATTTTGTTTCAGTATCCAGGGACTCACTATAACAAGTTGTACCTGAGAAAACAAGAGAAATAAATATATTTGTGGGGTATTTATTAACAGAGAGAAGTCTCCATTTTATCATGAGTAAATTGCCATACTGAAAACATTTCTTCTCAGTACTTTCGCTTCTTTGTTATGACGGATTATGGATGGTTCTGTGTGTGTCATGGGTTGGTTAGAAAACTGAGGCCCTAAGCCTGAATTTATGCCCTTTTCGGTTTGGAGGAAATTGCAGGATCTAAATATAAAGAGGTTTAATACAATAGAATAGCTAAAGGAGAAGTGAATTAGCCAGTCGGAACCTAAACGTTCCTACAATTTTCCAACAGGACTGGAGGCCATTGCAAGTTGTGCATGTGTGAATTGCACACGATTAGGAAATCATATCAGATTTTCAGTGAAAAAAATAATTAGTCTATGAGAGGGGGATTGCTATAGTGGTTAGTTGGGTGATGATGGTTACTTTTGAAGAGAAGGACAGTAGAACTCCCATGGAATGGTAACACAATAACAGTAAAATTCCCAGGTATTCTCTACTTGGCTCAACTGTTATGTTACCCCATTGTGCAATGGGGACTTTCAGCGATTTCTCTGCCTAATTTTAAGGGTCAATAACAGGGTTTCCTGCCATATTCTGGGCAATCAACTTCCATAACCTTTCATGACCAAATGAAGGATTTCCATGACCTTTCCTATTACATCTTGCACAGAATCCTCACCACTAAACATCCAACAAAATAGCTAAAGCAAACAACAGCAAACAGCTGTGAGAAAGTGACAACACCACTCATGAAAATTATCCATGACTCAATAACTTTTCACTGAACTTCAAGAATTATCCAGACCTGAATTTTTATTGATGAAATTCCATTACTCCAGGTTGTCCATGACAGCCAGGGGAACTCTGCAATTACTCCACATGGCAACATTTTATTGAAGTGGGGTTTTGACCTGCAGATAAAGCTTTCTGTTCCATACATTACAATCTCTGTTATAGCCAACGCTGTAGGTGTCCTTCAACTAACCATACACATAGCTGGTTTTAATTGCTTCCACACCAGTATGGCCCTGCCTTTGAAGTTTGAACTAGATGGTAACAAGGCGATCGCCAAAAAGTATCTGGCCTGGTTGCGCGATTGGTGGTTTCTATTATTCACTACACTACACACTATACATAACCAACTAGTTCATGCAAACGAACATCACATATTTTCACATATAACACATAAAATTCCTAGAAATTCCTAGAATAACTGACCAATAAGTTTGACTCTTATTACAAAAGTCCCTTAATTGCTTTTTTCCTCTTCATGCCCCCCCCCCCCCCCCCAATCTTCCTCCTAAATACCAAATTTGAATAAGTTTCATCGCTCAGTTCATTCACTTCTCTGACCCAAAATCCATCTTGAAATGTTCTGAATCCCCTTAGCAGCCCGGGCTTCTTTGCCTTTCAAAATAATTTCCTTTTATTTTCCAAGCAGCCAGGACATGCCATCCCCCATGCCAGGCACCAAACAACCTCACCCGCCTCCCCCACACACCCACGCAGCAGTCAAGGATGTCCCAAAATATATCTTTAGGGAACCTCCACATTGTCCCAGGCCAAGAAGAGAGGAAAGAAATGTTACAGTAATGTCTAATCAACCTAATCAAATTGGTTGGGTAAGGAGAAGGTGTGCTTGTGTGCAGCTTATCACAGCACCATTGTCAGAGGAGCTATATGGTTTTACTCCTTCTCCGTGCTTTTTCTACGGAAGCTATTATATGATGGAATTCATCCAAATTCATGAACTTCCAACACATCAGTATCAGAAAATGATAACGGACCATACCAACTGAGCTTTGCGAAATTCTTACCAAGTTGCCAAATTAGGCACATACAATGAGCTATAACAGCAGTAAAATTGTCACAGGAGCTATGGTTTACTCGTTCCTCAGTGCTTATTCTAACAGAAGCTATTATATGATGGAATTCAGATTCCTGAACATCAAAACACATTCAGATCCAGGAAATGTTAAAGGACCATACCTACTGCGTTTTGAATTGTAAATTAGGCAAATTAGGAACATACAATGACCTCTACTGACCCCAGCTGTACCTTCAAACATGATCGGGTCGAAGGTGAATCACATTTACCAAGTTTGTGGAAATTCAACAAACGTTCAAAAATCGCATGAATCATGCATATTAGACACAATAAATGACCTCCAGTGACCTCGAATTCACTTTTAAATCTCTCAGGAACCATGGTTGGTAGCCACACCCACCAAGTCGTGGAAATCCGACAAATTTGCATAAAATATGCAAATTAGCACACTTAATAGCAATTCCAGGCTGAAAATCTAATCAGTCAATATACTGTCATCTAGGTCCTACATGCCAAACTACATCACTGTAGACATACGGTTCTGCGTAATCTTGCTAACGAGCTTTAACAATAAATACATTTAAAATAAGCAAACCCAACGTAATTACATGACTTTGCTGCCCAAAATCTATTCAGATCGTGTACACCCAACCCAGGTGCTACACACAGAATGTCATCCATAACTCGGCGCCTCACGGTTTGTGAGAAAGAAAAATCCTGCTAACCGAGGAAGGTGGACACCCACACAACACACACGCCGTATTGACACATAAGTTCAGTTCATTCAGGTGAGACAATAAGCGACCATCAGGAAGCCTTCAACTAATCTTGTGAACAATTTTGACAGTCATTAAGGTCATAGTCTTTTTTTGCCACAGGATTTTCGAAAGGATATATGTTTTTGCATGGAAGTTGCATCACATGCTCCCACCTATGTCACAAGGCATGTTGTGCAATAGCTTATTTGCCTCACAGGTATTAGCTGAAATTGGGTCAAACCTAGGCTCCTATGAGGGAACATAGGAAGAATGGTAGAGTGGTATCAGTACACTTTTTCAACCAAAATATTTCCAGTTCGAATTCAGCGGTCACCGGACCTTTTTCCCTGGGTGGCTGTACATTTCAGTTGTGATGGGCGAGGTCTTGGTCCCATTTCACTTCATGGTCCACTGTGATGCAGTGGATTTTCTGGGGGTTGTTACGGGACATTTGCAACCAGTCTCGCCTGCCAAGCTGTGAGCATTCCTGTCAACTTGAACCTCCGCTCCTCCGGTTCCGATAAATTGGTGGGTCACTGACCTAGTCCTTTCGGACGGGGACGTGAAATGTGGTCCCCCTGGAGCAGTGGGATTGGTTACAACCCCTGCCTTTGTTGAACCATCTGAGCACTATCGAGAAGGCGCTTTCATCGCCAGTGCTCATCTATGATCAATACAAATACGCCATGGTTCCCAGATGAAGCCCTTAATTGGCTTCCTGAACACATAGAAATGAAATGAATCAAACTCCCCGCTCCTCCCCAATCCTGTCAATGTGACCACCAATGCTACCATTTGTGGCTACCAGGTACTCTGTCTCGGAGGCAATCTCAGTAACTGTCACCAGCTCCCTGGTACCACATCTGTCACACTTTTCATCACCATAGTTGCTCCGCTTTGGTCTTTCTACAATGCTGACTGCACCAGCACAGCTTAACCCACCCTCCCATCTTTCATGCTTCACATGGCGTGTGGTGCTTGATGGTGGGGCTCAACTGCCCTTCCCTACCTCCTTCCTCTTCTTCACAATGAGGCGACCCATTGCTGGCTGTTTTACGTTTTCTGCCGTCTACGTCGAAGATGCCAAAACCGGCTGGGCTTGCCTTCTTAGCCATATCTAATTGCCGGGTCCAGTTTGTCTAAGCTCGATTACTCGTTGATGCTTTTTCTGCATTTGGTGACGAGATTGTGACACTTGTGGTTTGGAGAGCAAAGATGGACTGGTTCTGAATTTCCACTCTCTTCTTGCGCTGTTTCTCATCAGAAGCTGCAGTAGTCAAGAGAAGCTAGGAAAGACCGAGATCAGTTTGTTTGCAATTACGATTTGCCTCAAAAACTTTTATAATTGCAAGATCACAAGACCCCCAAAACAATGCCGATTTAGTACCATTCCTCTTCACACATATGAATCAGCAGTACTGCCACATTAACAGGGTCATGCAGTGCCAAACTAGAAGTATAATATATTAGACAGGCCATGGCAAGATTAGATTAACCTCAGATTGTGGTTGTACGATGACGGCAGAGGTACTCAAGCATGTTCTGCGATTGGAGAAAATGTATAAAAAAAAAAAAAAAAAAAAAAAAAGAAAAAAAAAAGAGTAAGTACCTCTGCTGGATGAGGGGATGATCAAAACTGGGGATACTGCATCACAGGTTTACAATCGGTATATGTCATTGCCATGAGTGTATATCTGAGACACTGGTAATCAGAACAGCCGATTGTTTCCATGACCTGCTTGTAGTGTGAAGAAGAGGGTAATGGCATTGAATAGAGACAGTACCTTCTGATTGGTGCACATACTAGAGACAATTTTCGGCTCCTGGGGATTATGACACCTCGGTCGTAACAGACCTGTTGTTAATGTCTCAATGACAGCGCCATGCTCCTGGACATTTTCTCTCCCAGTGCGAACACCGGGTACTCATCCCGCATAATTAACTAGCACATGAACTTTACTTGAGAGTTTTGCCAACCACCGAACTTTCCTGATCACCAGAATCTCTAGGCAGCCAATTTAATCTCTCACCTTGAGGAGAAGAACCACCTTGCCTGGAATGGGTTTCCTAGCCTAATCACCAAACACTATGTAGAACCACAGTGCTTGACATTGCATTCCATTGTAATTAGGTAGCTTGCTTTTAGGGCAAAATAAAATATAAATAAAAATGTAAGTGAGAAAACACAACTAGCAATCCCATTCACTCAAACCACCCCCCTGAGCATCACCTCTCAAGTTACATGTTAATGCCAGCCAAGGGTCAGCTTGCTCTGAGGGTTGTTGTCTCAATAGTTTCCCCTAGTCTGGCACTCTGGAGTGACTGAGCTGAGGGCAGTATGGTCCTAATTGTCGAAATATTTTGTGTGACCCTGGCAATGACCCTGGAACTCTGGCTGGGAGTTTGGATACTCCATACAGTCCCATTAGGGCCAGCATGAAGAGACCAACTGTCATGGAGAAACTAAAAAATATGCCTTTCATGCATACAGCGTATTGGTAATACCTTACCATGTTAACGAGACATGTGTGGGTGGGTAAACCGCCCACATTATACCCCCATGTTTGAGAAAACATTGGGAAGAAGTATTCAACATCCCATGAAGACCTTCATTTTGGTCATAAACCAGAAGTTTTGTAATCCACGGAAGTTACAAAAAATCACAAGAATTATGCAAATTTGACCCAAGATAAAGCCGTGAAATGAATTTTAACTTTGTCAGGAACAAATGTAGCCCCCCTCCACCAGTTTTGTTCAAATCTGATAAAGTTTGGAAAATCGCATGATTATGCAAATGCGCCTTGGATGCTCTTGAAATGAGATGTGTACCATGTTTCAGATCAATCGGATAAAGCGTTAAAGAGTTATTGCGCTAAGACTAAAGTTTCCGAGTGCGGCGGCGGCGGAAGCCTGGGATGGCGGCAGCTACTCACCCAAAACCCAAAAACCCAAAACCAGTGTCGCGGGAATAAAATTATATCTTACTTTCCACTGCTTCATATTTCAGCAGTGATGCCAGTCTCCTGTCTTCCTCTGTTTCTGGTACCAGGTCTATATCCAGGGAAGATTTATCTAGCAAAGCTTGGTCCTTCAATGCTTCTTCATTCATTCCTTCTTCTCTTTCTGCAATTCAAAAACAAGAGCACTGAACTGGCAGAAGACACAGGTGGTTCCCTTACAAGGGCCAACACTTTTTGTTTAAACAGTTCATCTGGGAAACTCTTCAACTGATAAACATAGAAGCTGACATTATTTAGACAGAACAATTCGAAGATAGAAACAGGGAGGTGGCCAATTATGGTAAACATTTGAGGAAAGGTTGAAATTAGTTCAAGCCCAGAGTTGGAGCAATATGAGTTATAATTGAAGTCCACTAGATAGTGGTGTGTGGCAGTCACCCATTTTGGATCCGAGCACAGGAACTAGCTTTGGGCCATTGTGTATTTAGTGAGAGTGACGCTCCACTGCTGCGGCTGAGTTTGAATACCTCACATCGACACTGCTGCTTGACTGCCTGCCTGCAGGACCCAGGGGTCCAATGTCGGAGACAACGGAAGTGATGTAGTTGCTTGATTTGTGACCATCAACGTTTCTTTGAGCGTATATGGCATGACCTGCTCCAGGCAGAAGATTCCTGTCAACCTATACCTGTCAGTGAGAGAACGGCGGGTGTCGGGATTCATCAGCCCCAGCCCAGTCCCTCGCCCCGGGAGGAGGACGATATTGGAAAGCGGCGGGTTGGATTGCCCCTGGCTAGTTGTCTTCCAGGCATGTGCCCCCATGAGTGAGTTCAGAGTAGTTAATCCACTCAGGTTTTGAACCAGCTAAGGGCGTAAACACTTGTGAAAACTTGGGGCCCCAAAGTAGTAAGGAGCAATGTTTTTTGTGGTTCAAACAACATATAAAGCCTCTTGAAAGTCTTGCCTCCCCCCACCGCCACAGTAAGTTGTGCCTCATGAGGACACTAGAGCATAGTAAAGGTAGTCCTCCCCGTTATAATAGGGGAGAAAATTTGCGTTAACTGTTTCAACTCACATTCATTTTCGATATTCTTTGATGGAGACCAATAGATGGGCATAGGTCGCAGGAGCAACAGTAACATCAGACTCACCCTGAATTTGTTCCTTAACATCTATTCTGCATGTAGTCATTTGCCAGCAAGAGGATGTCAGCAATCTCTGAGAGGGTAGGTGCTACTTTCTGCAGGTTCTTTATTCTTCGACCCCTGCCTCTAATTTGAACATTCGCATCAGATGCTAATTCTTGACCCTTGCGCGATCTGTGTTTGAATCGAGAAGTGTGTGGCCCCCAAAAAAATTAAATCATCCTTTTTAACTATTTTATACTGCTGTGCCATTGGGGAAGACACCTAGCATGTCACACCTCCCAGTTGTGGTTTACTTTCATTTATAGCAACATTAAGTATTGCAACACCAGTATGAAGGAACATCAGGGAACAGTTTGTTGAGAATAACCACTGCATAAATTCCAATACAAAACCGAAAAAAAACTAACAAAAAAAACTTAGACATGGGGGAGGGGGTATCCAAAAACCTAAGAGAATATGGAAAAAACAAAGCTAAGGCCAAACTTTCTAATCAATTGGAAAATAGCCCGAACTGAATGTCCTATCCTTAACTATGAAAAGTGAATCTGAGACTTGGCATACACAAACAACTTCATGGAATGATTATACTGGGCAGGATAGGGAACCACATTTGTTTCCATGGACAAAGCCGAAATATTCTAATTGCTCAATGTAAGTTGTAAACAGATTGGCATAATGCCAATTCCATTGAAAAAGGTGCCATATGTTCTCCGAAAGCCGACTCAAACTGACATAAGTTTTCCGATTGGAGATAGCACTGGTTTTCAATGTCGTAATTTAGATTTTTTTTTGTGTGTATATTGACAATGCCAACAAAATCTTTTGACAAAGTAGATGGTGACTGTCAAAGCATCCGGTGGTATTTTGCACCAGAGAGGTGTAGCAATGGCTTGTTAAGATCCATGAAATGTTCTTTCTTATTTATTAAAGCCAAAACGAGCATGTCTGCAGCACGCCCTAGCAATATATAGTTGGCATAGCAGTTTTGGGCAAAAAAAGTTGGAGCGAAATTGTAAGTTTTTTAGAGGCCCCACCTCTAATTGTACAACCCCGCAGTGCAAGGACTGCACCTTTGCACACCTGAAATTTTGGAGTCATTATATAGGAACATGTATACTTCTCAAAGATTTTAAACAACTGCTGGAATGGGAATTTTTTGTGGAAGATAGGATTTAATTTGTAAAGGGTGCGCAAATTGACTGAGGGTTGTAGTACACTCCGAGTGTGTTGGACGAGGTCACTACATTTTTAGGATCTCAGAGATTAGGTGACTCGGTTCGAGTCACTGACTCGACAGTCACGTACTGTTTCAATGTGGAAAATTTCCACAAAAGTTGTTCAAGTCAAGTCATATTTGAGAAAGTAGGAACTGAGTCCTGACTCGTTACAACACTGGTACACTCCGTAAGTATGTGTTGTAAATGATCTCCTAAAGTCCAACCAATCAAAATACAAGCACTGATAAGGTGTTTGTCACCCACCTTCCGTGAGCGACTGCTTGTTCTCTGTCATGTTCATCTTTCATTTTCCACCAATCAAATAACAAGCTCTGATCAGGTGATCTGGTTACCCACCTTCCGTGAGGATCTGCCTCTTTTCTACAATGTCCCATCTACTCTTCTTCCACCAATCAAATTACAAGCATCTGATCAGGTGATCTGGTTACCCACTTCCGTGAGGAACCTGCTCGTGCTCTATGCCATGTTCCCACTCTCGTTCTTCCTCTGGGCCCCAACACATGATCTTGTAGTTGACATTCTGGGGATCTGTCTCGGTCTCGAAGTAGGTTTCACAGAGGTTGCGGAACTTCATTTCTGAACCCTGAGCGGGGTGTGGAGTCTAGTCGTAACCGACTTACTCTTCTCCCTCGCGTTGTACCGCGACACCTGACAATGAACAAATGATCAGCGAATGTTTCCAGGTACCCTTACGAATCAATGCTTATTGTGGCGTCATCTTGTGATAAATAAACGATGTATGTGAGAACCCCATGGGGAATGGGGCCATTTTGGGGCTTGTTGAGTCGTTGTTCCCACGTCTAATTGTTCGTTCTGTCCTCCCATTTGGTCACTACTAACTTGTGTTTTTGACCTATGGAGCACAAATAAAACAAACCAAACAAACAATCCCTGGCAGATATGCCTTATATGCTGCATCAACATCTCATAATTGGTATCGTTTGATTGAAGTTGATCACTTCATGTTGTCTTTATTACAATTATACAGCTGAATGCAGACGCTGAGTTGGATTATCAGCAGGCTAGGCGCACTGCTTCTCTTTGTAAGAACTCAATAAGCATATCAATTCCAATGCAAACATATACAGGACTTTTAACATGGTCAACATAGATACTGTAGCTATTATTTTAGCTAAAATATGGGAAACTGGATTCTGTTCCCTTTTCATGGCATGAATACTGTGAAATAAATTGAAGTTATATCAATATGTCATTTTGAATTAGATTTTCAGGATCATCTACTGAATATACTGGGGCAACCTCTGGTCAATAATGACCCTGTGGGATCACGACGTTCACCAGTTGATTAACCCAAAACTGAATACTTGTTAGTGTTATTAATCTATTTCAATCCTCTTAATACCCCTTATCGACCCCGTACCCCAATTATGCCATATATTGAGCATCTGGCAATCGTTCACAGCATACTGGCTGGTAACCCCAAGTGTCTCCTTGTCGAGCAGTTTGGCTCTGAAAAACCTCTCAAATTTTCAACTTCAACTTTGCTCAAATCGAGCTAAAGCAACATCTTTGAGGTTCTTCGCTGGCATGCTTGCAGCTTTTGGAGTGTATCCTTTCGATTTTGGGATGTTCGTGAATTTTTCTTTCCTCTTTTTCTCTTGCCTTCCGCCCCCCGGCTGGCTACCTGTATGCATACCAATGTGACATTCACATCTTACATATACTTATTCTGACATACATCTTGCAGGGGAATTTTTCAGAAAAGGATAACCAGTATCTGGCTGCAACTAAGTAATGTCATCTACATTGTGCACTCTTGCGGAGCTCTGAAAGGTTAAATTGCCTAAAAGGCTAATACATCTAAGGGATGTAGCTAGCCAAATTCTAGTGCTGGCTGAAATGTATTCAAATTGCAGTCAATGTTCTAATCAGGTGACACTAATGGCATCTGACTGTTGTTTTAGGATAAAATGATTAATTTAATATTTCAGTGTTGGTTGAAAAAACTGGAATTTGCTGTGAGTGCTGGTTGCTCAGGCTGAGTGCTGGCTACCACCAACCAGCAGCAACCAATGTAGCTACATCCCTGAATACATCACACGGAAGAAGCAAGTACCAACCCATAGCAATGTGTATCTTGCACCCCTCACACCAGATGTCATAGGGCATCTCAAACCTAATGACCAGGATTCCCTGGTCAATCCTTCTTGGCCTCTCTCCGTAAGGCATGGCTGTTGTGGTACTTGTCCAAGTCTTGTGCTTCCGAGGGTCCAAGTCGGGAGGGTAGTACTTTGTTGACTTGCTTCCTCTCAGCCTGAAAATGAATGAGGAGAAGGTAGAGCTTTTTGAACATTTTTGACTGCATGCCCACTTCTTCCACACATGTGATGACCAACTGATACCAACATCCTACCAAATTAATCCTGTGTATAAAACATTGTATGCTGGTATCCAGGATTCAGCTACCATTTAGCACAACTGTATATTTATAACTGAATCTTAACTGTCTCGTGTGATGTCAGGATTATATCACTCCTCCAGTTCTTGACTTCAGAAGAAAGTTTCTTCAACATACTTACGCTTGGTCGGATGGGGGCATGAATGCAGACCAGGAAAAAGATGGGACTGTAGAGCCCACCCAACTTTCCTGATTACTGACTGGACTAGGGTTAAAGGCCCAGTCACTGACTCTAACCCTACCTACCACACTAGACTCGTGTGTGCACCAACTGAGCTAGAGAACAACCACAATGCCCATCTCAAACTTAGTATTCTAAACCTTTTCTCACACTATATTAATTGAGGGTCCCTTGTCCATTTTCTGGGAACTCACACTTTACTGTGGAGGCATCAACACAGACCCCATTTAATGTGGCTGGGAAAATAACATTACATGGGCGGGGAGACAACAAGTAATATCCCAGCTTCCACATCACTCGCTAACAGTTCGTTACTGTAGGATACACGTTTTTCGTGCCTTTTGCTTCTAAAGTTTGTGAATTGTAAACCGAATAGGATGTTGACAGACAATTGCTTCCAATGTAGTGAATGAATTGACAATGTAAACCAGTCTACACTTGCATTGGAATTGGAAACTATGGCATTATACTCATGCACAATTAACTGCCGCAAAATTGAGTCACACCTCTGGTAGCTTTGTCAGTTCTGCTGTGATCATTGTTGAAATATCTATAGGACGTTATACTTGAATTTTGTTAGCCAAAGTAATTTGTAGCTGGAGAGGAATTGATAACAATGGGCAGCCATTGTACTGTACATAGGAGTAGCGGTAACAATGAACCTAGTGGTTCTTGTTAATTGTTTTGAAGCCCTCTTAGAAGCCTGTAGTCATGTTCGTCCTGCGCATCTGCGAATGACCATATAGTCGAGGCGTGGCTGACAACAGGAGACAGTGGGGGGTAAAGCTAAATAAAATGCAGGCTTGTGGAAAGTGAGTCCCACTGCAAATAAAATGGAACAGTTAGGATGTGTGGGCGCAGACTTGTCATAATTTTCTTGGTGAACTGATTCTAATGACATTCACACCCGCTCATAATTTGCTTGTCATGATGTTGTCATGCGCAATCCGTCCGTGTTCATGCGACAGTTGACGCACGAATAGAGGCTGGCTAAAACACTTTGTGCATCCCATTAGTCGAAACTGTGTGACAATATCATTACGTCGCCCGCATGAGTCGGTCTGAACGAATGGCATGCACACTTGCACAGGACTGTCACTGAAAACCGTTGCCATAACACTCGACTTCGGTGTCCCAACCTATCAGTATCATTTATTTATTATATCAACAATCGTTGGACTTGGAGATGCATGTGATCGTGCTTGCAGGTGATGATTTCGCCATAGGCATATGCCCATCTGTGTCAGTGTGTACCATAGGAGCCCTTCCGCGAAAAAGAGGTCGCCACAAAACGAACACGGAAATAGGAAGGTGTACTGTTAAATAAGGGGCTCGATTTTCCGCAACAAGAGGCCTGTCTTACATATTCCTCAAAATGTCATAAGTTCTCGTAACACTCTGCCACAGAAGTCATGTTATCGAGCTCAAGAGTCGAACCAGTCTATCACTCAGTCACCAACCTGGATGCTTGCTGGCGATGTTTGTTTCCTTTTGTAGCAGGTCCGTTTGCGTTGAAGTTGGCAAACGAATTAGCGAAAACTATTGATACACTTAAATCAAGAAGGCCACTCTCGAGTTACTGATCTCATCAGCATCACCTGAATTCCGTCATTCCAATCTCCATATTCTTCAAATTACAATTTCATTGGATACCGACCAAAAAAAAACCCACACCGACAAGGGTGAGATCTACCAGGACAGGTTTCTGAAATAGCGTATCGGGATGGCGGGTGAAAATTATTCTGTTCCGGATTTTTTTTTAACTCAGAAAAGAATGATTTTTTCTTCGCCTGCCGAAGAGATATGTTCCTGGGGTATCACCATGTTGTTTACTGGCCATATATGTAATGGCAGTAATGGGAAGGACAGTGCCCTCAATCGGCGGCCTTCTACAACTGTTGAAGTAAGTTGCGCTTGAGCTATGTGTTGTGTAGACTATAAGTCCAGCCCATAACCCCCTTGGAAGTCTCTACGCGCCAATAGTTTGCGAAACAGAAGCGACTGCGCGCGAAGCGGGCCAAAACGTTAGGATGTTTGTTGGTGTCAATCCATGGTATTTGACAGAAATTCCAGCTATTCATTAAGGCTTTTTTCCTGAATCAACTAGTCCAGTTTCCCGCTTCATTCTTTGGTCATAGTTTGCTCAAATTTTCAGATATGACTCTCCTCGTCTGCCCTCCGCCTGCCCCTGACCCCAATTCCAATAAACCATGGGAGTGCCGGCAGTAAGTAGTAGGTTTATCTCGTCTATTCCGACATGCTCAGTGGATCAATCTCCGCCACGTATCGATCTTGCGCAAGGTTTACTGCTTCCTCGAAACTGTAATGTTGATGTCCCTGATTGCGATTGATTTTTTCCGAGCAATGTAGTCACAGGTCTCCCAACTGGCTTATTAGTATTTTCAATGCTTCTTCTCTCTGAGCGCCGATCCTCTTCGCTGTAGCTTCTTTCTTTCCTGGAGTCTCGCGACGTGACCGAAAAATCTCAAACGTCTATGTGCGACTCCGGGGGGAAAATGACCAAGGGATATGATTGGTCACATCATAGAAGTCATCGTTTGGTATCCAATTGTTATTGGTCCATCGGATGTTTAGAACATTGCGGCAGTAGTCTTTCTTGGAAAGTGTCATTTTGTGATCAAGATTCTTCGTTGTACCCCACAGTTCGCAATTATCCAGAAAACTACTCTGTATTAGGGCATTCGAAAAATCCGGAGTTTGATGTTTGTCGTACTCGTCTGCTCTTAAAATTGTTGATAGAGTTTTGAAAAGCGTTGTTGGTTATACCACTTCTTCTGTTAATGTCTTCTTCGTCACCAACCAACTTCCTCATATTTACATTTCTCTTCCACTTCCATTGCCATTTCTTGTTTGAACCTTTCCTCAGTTTTTCCGTGCAAGTGTTTAATCTTCAGATTTTCCTTCTTGTCAGTTGGGAGTGGCAGTAACCACAGTCCATTAGGATCACTCCCCCAGAAACCCCAACGCCAATGCATCCGTGGACTGCATTCTGCCAAGTCTATACACCTCCTGTAAAAAGTTGGAGTTCTATGCCCCTAGATTATACCAATATTCCGACGGAAATTTTTATAGAGAATCCATCTTTTTGCGCAGTTATGACTCAGAAAGACACCGGAAACGAAAACAACCGTCTCAATCGCGCGTAGCGCGATTTTCAGATACTGTGATGAGTTAGGTCAAATTCACCCTCATCGAATTCACATGCGCAACATGATCGTTCTGTAAGAGGATTTTTGTGATTCTTTTTCAGTTTTTTCACACATGAAAAAACCCACATGACATCGAATTTTTGGGGGCGGGTTGGGGGGTGCTCGGGGACAGGGGAGGGGCTAGATGTGATCCCTCTGGAGAACGCATTCTCAATAAGGTGTTTCCAGGCCTGATTAGTTACTCCTATTCTATGAAGACCAATTTAATCTTTTGTCTATTTGTAGGCCCTAATGGATAGGGATTAGTTTAAATGAAATTATACTTTCAATGAAGTTTCTCCTATAATTTCAACTTCTGAAGTAGGGAAAGATAGGGGCGCATTTTCCTGGTGTGTAGGCCAAATCCACCTTTAAAGTGGGGGCCTAGGCGTGGGAACTTCCCTAGTTGCTCCACCCTGGTCCCTTCCGTACGTGTTAGTTGGTAACGAGTCTCGCAGCCAGCCTGTGGGGTGTTCGCCACAATGTTGAAATAGGCCGCATTCACATATAATCCAGGTATAGGGGAAGGGGTGGCTACACAACCTTCCAAGTTGCAAGGCGAGCGTGGTAACATTCCTGACTAAAAAATAGGACACTTGGTGATTCCTCTGCTGCCTGACCATTCCAGTGCTGGACATATTGAAAAGTTTAGCTTAGGCAGAGAATACGTATAGTTACCTCTAAGCTGATGCCAACATCCTCATATTATATCGACCAACAGTATTCCAATCCTTGTGAATCATCAGCAATGGCTGCAGAGCGGTTGAGTAAATATCCGTCAAATTGTCATTATTTATTCTTATCTTCATCACATATCAACAAGAACGCAACCATGTGTAGCGATTCCTTGCCGTGTTTTCATTCGCGCCAAGTCTGTGTGTACACTTCAAGGACAACTGCAAGATTAATTATAAAGAGGCTAAAGTAATAGCTGGAGGAAAACTTAATGTGTCATCCAACCCGGAAGTTTTTAGGACTTTCCGTTATGGAGAACATGTCTTGTAAGGGGTTTGGACCTTTAGATAGAGTTTTCTATTCGCCACAATATAACCTCTGTTGTATCCAAGCCTGCATTTGTCCTTTATAAGATACTCTCTATCGGAACATATTGACGTCTCGAAGTATACCGGGTACTGAATCGATTGTCAGTAACTATTGATAAACTTTCATAGCAGCAAAAGTAATTTTATAGCTCATATTTCGAACATAGCCTTTGGACGGAAAATATCATTGATAAAAAAAAAAAAAAAAACACTATTAACACTCCTTAGTGTATCAGATCTAATTAGAATTTCGTTGAAGCTTCGATCGAAACAGATACCGAAACACCTTCCGTGTGAAGAATATCACCATTCACTATTGCTAATGAGACGGGGAAATATAACTAATGATCCCTGCGTAGCTCTACACAAATGGCGTAGGAAGCAGTGGGGGGGGGGGAGGGGGACCCCAATGAAACACGTGGAGGGGTGGAAGTACCATTCCGCCCCACTCCCTCCTCGAGTCTGGAAACTTCTTTTTGATTTTCAAAACAGCAATCGTCATTCATGCTACTCCCTCATTCCTCATTTTCTGTCAGATTGCTTGAATTTCCAATTTTAATATAATTTTATATCAACATCCAGATAATGTGCAAAATTTTTCGCTCTCTGCGGGCAATAGCAATACTTCCTTCCAAGTTAACACGCAGATTTACAACGACCGCCGTGATTGGCTGACGGTATTGTATAAGAATCAATTGTGTCTATAGTTAGGATTAGAGATTAGGTTGGGGATTAGATTCACGTACAGCCAATGCGGACATGGCTTGTGAAAACCTGTGTATGGACCCCCTTCTGTTGCCTGTATCGTGAAATATGAGATTACATTATGCTAATGCAATTTTTGTAATTCTGGATGGGACTAAAATATACAAATAGCGTCCTTGACAATCATGGACATACGCGGAGCATAGGAATTCCGTCCCCCCCATTTCTAGCCCTCCAATTCGGATAAAGGCAGTTTACCATGGTAAAAAATGAGACAGCCGAAATTGAGTTTAAAAAAGGAAGAAAGAAAATAGAAAAATTAAAACTGGAGAGGCAGAAATCTAGGCGAAAATCAACCACAATTTCGACCAAAAATGCGAAATTCCGGAAAAGATGGGGCGAAGGTAATTTTCTTAATCCCATATCCACCAAATCACACAAGTTTAGCACGCTTCGCACGCAATAGTATCCTTTGGCGTATTTTACGTATACCAGTCATCTGTGAACTCAATGAAAATTCGAGAACTTTGTGATAATTGCGCGAACTTTTTTTAAAGATTCACGTCGAAAGAAGCGGGAACGTGGCGAAAGATAATCCATAAACTGGGTCATCTAGAATGGACTAACTGGAGGTATACTGACGGTCCCCGAAGAGTGACTTTCGACCAGCTCCCAACGAGGGTCACTAGCCCTTGTGCTCAGCACATTTTGGCAGAAAAAATCAGAAGATTCAGAGCAGCAAATTGCATCTAAAGACATGTGAAAATGCAAAATTATGTTGAACGCATTAGAGGATTGTTTTTGAGGAGTGCTAAAATGCACCAAATTGCATCAAAGGCAACCTGTAAACTGGTGAATGTGAACAAACATTTCCCAAAGTGGGGTAGCGGGATTTGGCGGTTATAGGCGTACGAGCGGAGGGAGGGGGCGGTAGGGGGAAGACTGCCGCACAAATGTTTCTGAGGTGAGAAATAATGGGGAGAAAAATCGGGCAAGAAATGACCGAAATACTTGGGAAAAAAATTGGGCAGCGAATGTACTGCTGACTAGCCCGAATTCAATAATGCCCCAAAAACTGCCCCAATCCAGTGTTTCGGTAACCCACTTCACGATTCGGGCAAAAATTTTCAGCCCCTACCATTGGAATGGTCCCCGTATTCCTGGTTGTGTGTCCGCTGTGAGGTAAGATTTACACCCACAACCAGAAAGAAGCCCACTTACTGCCATGAAGTCAGTACAATATAGCAGAAAAAAAATCACATAGCCTGATAATACGCTCCCCTAGCGATCCTGAATTTATGGCCTCACCTCCCCTATTAGCAAAAGTGATTTGTGGGTCCCTGGACACATGCTACTGCACGATGGGTGAAGAAAACTGTAAAACGTCTGCTGAACAGTAAACAAATGCGTTTAAAATTAATTGGTCACAAGGGTCAATTGGGCCGGGAGGGGGATGTTGGGGATAAGGACCCTCTCCCTCGTACGCCAGCTGATAAAAACATGACGGTGATGTTGAACTCTGATCGCGGTATTGACATTGTCCCCACGACCACCCTCCCTTTCAATTGTACACAGACCAGCTTCATTAAAGGTTTGTACATGACTAGACAGTCAAAAAAGAAGATCAGGTTCGGCGCCAGGGTTTTACGATAGAGGGGAAGATTTGGCAGAATGTCGGACATGGGGAGGGGTCTTGGGGAGGGGGTGTTCTCCCTCCCTTGTTTTGCAATTTTTGAGTCATTAATTACTGCTTAGATGCAAAATGGTGCCACATTTGATACACTTGTAAGTGTATCTACGGTCAACGAGTTTTGACAAAATCCATAATTTCTGGTAAAAAATAAAATGGTGCTGACACTTTTCCAGGCAGGTCTATTTTCACCTTCGATACACCTGACAAAAAATAAACCCGATGAAACTGTACTTACGGTCTGTACAGGTAGACAGGCTTAATTTTTTAGAAAAAAAAAATGCATGTATTGTATGCTAAAGATGGTGGTAACTAAATAAAAGCAAAATGACCAGTTGTTAGTTAATTTTTCTGTAATTCCAAATAGAATCACTCTAGGAAAAGCAATTAGAAGCAGTCTCAATCAGAAAATCCACATTATATCAAGCTGCAAAAAACTGAAATTTTCTCCTTCAGCCGTAACTCTTACAAAACTGGTGGGTAAAAGTTACTCCAAATGAGTCGTTTTGAAGACATCACCATAGTAATGTCAAACACAATTGGAGCATTCATACTTCAACACCGAAATAAATAACGACGCTCGGGTCTATGTCAAGTAAACTATAGTCCCTTCTAGGGTATCTTTGCGCTTTCTTGTTCAATCCCCTTCCGAATAGGCACCTCGGTTTTGCGACTTTTATAAATTAAAGACGATTGCGTGGATAAAAAAAAAAAAGTGAAAAACGCGTTCGTTTGACAAAGTTCTCTTTTTTCATATAAAGAATGAGCTTATTACATATTTACCATTATTATAAAAGGAGAAACACTAGCCGTGTCCCCTTCCCTGCCATCCTGTCACCCTCAATCTATGTTGGATACTTGCGTCTTTAATTTCTTATCGTAGCGTGCCATGCGAATGGACCTCTGTCTATTCCACCGTGTAGCGGTAGGTATTACGGTGTATAAACTAATGCAAATTCGAAGATATCTAATGGCGTAAATCGGCTTGGGTCGGAGTAATCACGCTGTACGTGGTCACGCGGTAGGCCGGAAGGCGCCTGCGAAGTCTTGCAAGTTACGTTGTGAGTCATTTCACAATATTACAAACGGTTGGCTCATAATGACCACAGTGCTCTCAAACAGTAAACATTTACGCTACATTTTTCGAAAACGCTATTATTACAGCAATAAATTGAAGTCTCGATTGGATCCATGTCTACTGAGCTGGAAGGATGCTGGTCCGATGTGGCTTTACCGACTTCGATAGAATTTGCCGAGAGAAATGACCGAAGTATAATTGAGGATGTGAACAACTCTTTATCTTACAAGAATGTTGGAAAGTACCAAGATCAAGGCCAGAGATACTGCTCCATCTTGTTCCATAGCACAGCATGCGTACGGTCAGAATGGTCGAAGTCAGATAGAGCGCAATGAATGGGCGGCATGGTATTGTAGACAGCATGAACAGTGTGAATATACAATAGGCCTAAAAACCGAGGGACACCACGGTCAATATTGGTGCGACAGGGACAGTATAGTTTATGATAACTTAGTGTGTTCGACTGTACAAGTAGGACGAACACCAATCAACCCTACCTTACCAGTAATATCATATCTACCAGGACGGAAAGAAGAACAAACAAACAAAGCGGAGTGCCCAAGCTGGTCTCTCCAAATATTAATAAAGCTAGAATAAGCGTAATGTTAGTTATATCCCCGCAACACTGGAAGTGTCCGGGGAAATAATGGTTTTTTTGGGTGTAGCCGCTGCTGCGGGGGCGGTGATTTGTGTTGGCGATTGTGGGGTGTGGGGGGGGGGGGGTGGGGGGGGGACAAAGATGAAGCTATCTGGCGGAGCGCCACAACGGGTTGGCGCGTAGCGTACAAAAAAATTCACGTTTGGCAGACCCCCTAGATTGCAGGAAGCGGTACTTCCCGTCCATATGGACACAGTAAGCAGCATTCATGAAATTGATTTAAAAATGTTATTTCAGGAAGGTTCTCCAAAACTTATCGCCTTAGGATCAATTTTAAAAGTTGCGTTGGGTGAATGTGTAATTTTCTAGAACCCCAGTCAAGTTAGGTTACGTGAGCTCACTGATGAGGTCTGGAAGGATCATGGAATGTGCAATGTCACAACACCAGTACGTTCCCCGCGGAAAGCGCGAGATTTTGCAGAATCCCTTTGACCAACGACTTGCACTGACCCGCTTTTGACCTTTCACTCAGATATGCCTGCGTTTTTCACTGGCGCTTGGAGAAGACACTTTTCACAAATGACCAAACAGGTGGCCATAGATTAAATAAACAATTAAAGCCGCAACGGCGCGCGAAGCGCTCACGATTTTTTTTTCACTTTTGTACATCCCATCTTTCGATATAAACTTATCCTCATCTGAATTTTTGAATATGCCCTGCACGATTTCACTGAACCCGTTTTGTAATAACCGTGCACTTTTTATAGCTGGCCCGTTTTGAAATAAACTGGCCGTTTTTTAATAAAATTAGCCCGTTTGTAATAAAAAAGCTAGCCGTTTTGTAATAATTCTGGCCAATTTGTAATAAAAATCTGCCCGTTTTGTAATAAACTGCCGCAATATGTATAACTCACTTGTATGGAACACTTAGCTGAACTTAGACTCCGGACGATCCCAGATACCATTTTTCCAGTAAGTGGCCTCTATAACGGTAACATGCTTAGAGCCCTGGGTATTCAGGGGAATCTTTGGATAGGTGGTGGGGCTTATGCAGAAACTGTTGACTATCCACTCGTCAAGTTACTGCCGACAGTCGTCCAGTCCACACGTATTCAGTCCGAAAATGAATAAAACACGCATTCAGTCCGAAAACCGAATTGCACCGGCTTCACAACCGTCGTCGGTTCCGAAAATAAATAACGGCTTTCAGTCCAACACGCCTTCAGTCGGACACGCCTTCAGTCAAATCAAATAACACTGTCAGTCCGAAAACGAAATACACCCGTCAGTCCGAAAGTAACTCAAATGTCAGATCCAGTTTCTCGAGTCAACAATTTTCAAGCTTTAAGGGCAATGTCGTCTTACGAATAAGCTCGACTCTTGTATGACTCCAACAAGACATTACCATTAGGACGTGATGGTCCGATACGTATATCGCCACTTACAATCGGTGTTGAAACAGTTGCGTTTTAATCGTAAATTATGTTTTATCGTCTGAACGGGTTTCTCCTATTTTTTGCGTGGGATTCATACGGTATTGCCTGTTATAATAAGACATACGGTGACCCAAACAATTTCGAACCTTTAATTTAGTAAAGGGAAATAAAATACGCTCTTGTTACCAGTGTAGTTTTCTGAACAATCCGCCAGGCTTTTAGTGTTAAGACACTAAACGGCCCGTCTATTTTATCGGGAGTTTTGTAACGATTGGTTCCTTTAAAGTTGAGTGAAGGCAAAAGTATACCAACGGAAGACGGAGGTGTGGCTAATCGCTGCATCACTACCTTAGTGCAGCTATACATGATCCAATATCCATAATCTCTGGACTTGTCGTTGGGGAGTGGAGCCGTTGTCGGGTTTGTCAAGTGCATATTGGTTTCTCACGATCCGTTGTCCAAAGTTTCCGTGTCTCACGTCATAACCTAAACTAAACACCTGTCGGATCAATGTCCTATATCAAAGTTTCGCATAAATTCAGTGGCTTCAATCTACTGTTAACAGCCCATCCGGATTGTAAGAAGACCAAAACCCAGCTTATTTAGTCGATGATTTTCTGACAATTTTAACATTGCATAATTTTCTAATTAGCTACCTAATAATCATCCTTGCTCACACCATCGCAAAATTTGTTAGGGACTGATATGCCTAGTTGATCATATCCAAGTTCGATAGGAATTCAAGGGTATAATCGCTTTAATTCACCTAAGCTTAAAGGGAAAATTCGTCGGAAAACCCCCTGTTAATAAGGGTTCGGCGCTGATTTGTTGTTCAAGTTGTAATTTATACTGGGCGAAATTACAGCGGATTGCACAAGACATGCACTATAGAAAGAGTGTATTTACTCCCCTTGACCTAAATTGCTAGTTTTAGCTACGTGTCACTCTCGGGCTTAACTATTTTACCAACCACATACCCGAAAAACTATAAGTTCGGGCACAGCCACGACCAACGCGAGTAATTGGAAGAGTTCCGATAGTAATCAACGACATACCGCGGAGTTGCTACATTGACGTTGTGTATAGGCGAACTAGTACCGCATTGATATAATCGGACAATGACGCCGTCATACGCCGTAGCGTGCCTTACTAGACGACATAGTCCCTTAACCATCTTCCTAAATCTACATCAATAATATGGACAAGGTAAAAAACATCACCTCAGTTATGAAATATTCCACAATAAGCATATTTCAGGCTGAACATATGATTAGTTTCCGGCCTTGCAACTTGTTTGCGTCATCGTATTTATGTCTCCGCTGAATACTGCATAACCCCACAGAACAAAGGGGGAAGCCGTTCAGACGATAAACATTAATTAAGAATACCGCAACTTTGGCTTTGTATAGGCGATAGTGAAAACCGTACGAGTATCAAGCCAGATTGGCAAGCTTATTCGTAAGAAGAACATTGTTCCTTCAAGTTCGCAGAATTGTTTATCTGACTATACCTTTACATGTGAATTACGAAGGGGTGTATTTGATTTCGTGGACTGACGATGGATTATGCTGTTTTGGACTGAATAACTGTAGGACTTAAAACACGTTATTTATTTTCGGACTGACGACGTGTCATTGTTTTCGGACTTGGCGGACTGGAAGCGTGTTGGACTAAAGTATATATTCCAGAAATGACGACATTCTGCTTTCAGACTGAAGACTTGTCCGACCGAAGGTGTGGCGGACTGACGCGCCAATTCTATTTCGAACTGACGACCGTGGTTTCTACTTACGGACTGAAGACTTGTCGGACTGAAAAACATGGATTTTCTGTGATTTTCGGAATGACGAGGTATCGGACTGAAAACTTATCGCACTGAAGAGTGGCGGATAAGATAATCAACAGTTTTGGAATGTGCGATCCCAGGGCTGCTTATCATGTAAATCGATCTCTCTCTCTCAGGCTTATAGAGAAACTTACTGTAAAATTGATATGGGATTGTCCGGAGTCAAGTCAAGCCCAGTGTCCATAGAAAAGGTGTATGACAAGTGCGGCAGTTTACATACAAACGGGCCGCTTTTTATTACAAATTGGGACAGAAATTTATTACAAAACGGGCTAGCTTTCTATTACAAAACGGGGCCAGCTATTAAAAAAACGGCCAGTTTTAATTACCAAAACGCGCCGCTATACAAATTGCAGCGTTTATTACAAAACGTGTCAGTAGTAACACGAGTCATGGCGTTTCCATGACCGAAAGTCGATGGCTATTTTATGGGTCTTAGTATGTGCACCGCGCATGCAACCAACTTTCAACAAGTGGTCGCCCCCAAAAATTGAGTGCTTAATAATCTAATTCAAATTTGCAAATAGCAATGTGCACCGACTTTTCATAAGAGGGGGGGGGGGGGGGGAGGGGGACACAGACATTTTTAGGGGGTGGGGGCGGAACACTATCCAGATGGCCGGGAAATGCCTTCGGCTGCATGTACAAGCTCCAAATTGTCAGACCTCGGTCTTATCGCTGCCCCGACTAGGAAAAACCGTATCTCACCCAACCAGTGGACATTTAGGTAGCTTTAGGTCTACCTCCCAACCAATGATTCTTGGAGTCATGCGCGAAAGAGCAGGGAACTCCGAGTGCAGTTATCTGGAGAAGCCTTGGCTACTGCAGTTCCAAATCGCGCGTGGTCGAGGGGGAGGGGAGGAAACGACCGGAGGCTAAATGGTTTCGTAATAACAAAATGAGGTTGATTGATTGTAGTTTTCCGAGATCAATGAGAATGTGGTTGTATGATTCCTCCAAATTGAGTATAAGTGGGGAGCAAATGAGGCCAACATTTACATGAGTGTGCGGAGATGATGGGAAAGCAACGGACAAAATCCACCAGTACGCGCGAAACACAAAATTGTTCACTTGCAGTGTATACGGGCGAATTTGTCCATTTTTTGTCACTTGGGGGCATGATTCATCGTTAAAATTTTTAGGGGGCATATTTAGACTTAGCCTTTTCTCACGTGAATTTATCATGTCTTTTTGACAACGAATTTTTGTGGCGGCGTTCTCGGGCCGCATTTTCGATTTTGCCTCACCCTGTGCTCTCCTAGTGATAGTATTGACGTGTACCAACTTCAACGAGGGATTCTTTTAAAATCACAGCTATCGCCAATCTTATGCGACGCTATGGATTAAAGAGAACCTTTCTCTTATAATGAAGAACAACAGGAGTAAATTTCAGGCATTTTTGTAAAGAAACCACCATACGTTTGCACAAGGCACATCATATGCAGAACACTCCCGGTTACATAGTTTACCCGCGCGGTAACGCGCAAAAAAAAATTCCGAAAATTGAGCAGCAGGATTCACTCAAATTGATCAATTTAGGTCATTATGCATTGTTTAAACACGATTGCTGATGAAGATGTCGGAAACAGTGTCAGCGAAATGGCAATCGAGCTCAAATAGTGGGGTGACAAAATGCTTTGCGTCCCTCTGGCCCCTCAACCAAAATATTGGGGGGGGGACGCCCCCCATGATCGCCGCCTTGGCCGCTGCCGTCTCCCCGTCTCTGCCACCCTCTGCGGCCGGAAACTCAAGCCGTTGGCGCAATAAGTCCTTACGCTCCATCCGACTGATCTGAAACAAGTTGGTACACATGTCTGCCCTAGTGAAATTTCGGCTGGGTCGAAGGTGGCATCACTGCATGTCTGTTGCCATCTATTTTGCAGGCTTCACCCCGAAATACTGAATCTGGTTTGTGGGGAAAAAAGTTGGTTCGAAAAACATTACGGTGATAGTGATCAAATTTGTGAGTTTTCTGCGGAAATACAAAGTTAATCCGATTTACACGAAACTTGGTGGGTGGGGGACAAACGTTGGTCCCGAATGACGTGACGGTGATTTCAAGGTCACCAGAGGTCAAATTGGTGTTTATCACGATCCTTCGAACTCGTCCGGTTTGAAACCAAACCTTGGGTGGATGTTTTGTTGTCCTAACAACTGAAGTCATTTCAGGTCACAGGAGGTCAATTTTGCATAATTCATGCGATGTATATAACTTTGTCGTATTCAACCGAAACGTAGGAAGGGACTATACAGTTGGTCCTGAACAACAGGTAAGTCATCAGAGGTCAAATGTACATCATAAAATGTACTTTCTCTAAGCGAAGTCCACGGAGGCTGTGTCTGTTTGTTTATACACGTTAGCGATTTACCGGCCGCCTGCATGCACGTGTCTGGTTGTGCCTGGAAACGAGTATTCAGGTACCCGCGAATTTGCGCCAACTGTGCTATGGGGCCGCCTTGGCGTGCAGTCCTACACTGAGAACAATTAACTGTAGAATGGCAGCAGAGAGGCTAGTGGTTCAATGTGATATCATACATCATTGACGAACCTTGGAGTTTGGGCAAAACCCGGGTTTTTTTGTTTCCCGCGTGCATAATTGTATCATATCGCAGGGACAGTTTTAAGGCGAGCGTAACCGGATGCGACGGAAGGGGGAGGGGGGGGGGGATTGTGAGATTGCTGCCAAAGTCTCTTTCTGTGTGGCGAAAACTTCGTTTGGTCCTTTTGACTATAACATCTTAAATATTTACGAATGAATTCCGCGAAGAATCGTGCACAATATTTATTCAAAATGTGCGACGGAAGCCTAAAATGAACCCAAGTCACATTTTAGCTATGCGCAGGCGTATTGCAGTTTGTCTAGTACCGCCGCACGATTTCAGAAAATCTGAATCCTCAACAAAATCCGTTCAACGTATACGAAATTAGGTCGGAACAATTCCAGATCATAGGTGATTTTTTAGTGCAGGCATGGTCGTTTCCTGTTTTTAATGAAGGAAAATGTTCGATGCGCTATCAAAGTTGATGTCGCACCGTCCACTGGCCCCGCCAATGATTCAGTTCGACCACGGCGCGAAACGAAATCTACAGGCGTTTGTTTAGGCAAATCACCGATTGTTTGTAATACGTCATTCTGCAAGAAGCTGATATACGAGGTGAAAAGTCAAACGCCTGTTTCAAAAGGCTAGCGGTTACCCGCCTGCACATGCCTGTTTTTGTTTTCGTTGCAAAACACATGTACCTTGCAATGTAAACTATTCTATCTGGGCCCTCCAGAATGTACCAACTAGCTTCGCTTCCCCGTTGGCCCCGAAAGGAGGCCTTCGCGGTCCTCCTGTACCCCTGGTCGGAGTTAGGTGCAATAGCTATATCTCGCGATGACCACCCCTTCCTCTCTAATTCGTATTGGTCGAATTCTCGGTATCGTTCCGATGTTATCTTTAGGCATTATCTTACGAAGAGATAGTATTCGTTCGTATAGATCCACCCTTATAATTATTACAAGTCGCCCGCCTCCTGAGGGCTGGCCTTAAGCGTTTCGAACGGTACCAGACGTCGATGCGCATGCATGCCGATTTTATCTCAGTTTGTTGAGCAAACCGAATACTATTATGTTATTCAACATCGTATCAAACGAAACGCCAGGGTCCCCCGCGAGGTCAGATTTGTCCGACGCGACCACGGCGAACTGTTCTGAAATACAGCTGGAGGTGATTGGGGGTGGCCAATGAAGTTTATGATCGATTGTTTGAACAAACGAGGCAGAACAGACTGATATTAGAAGGCAGTGGTGACCCAAATGTGAAAATAATCAGGTAAGATTTCTCTGATTAATGGTCAGTGATATCGCGAGCTAGTTATTACGGGGATGTGCCAGAATCAAGGGCAAAGGTCATCAAGGCACAGGGCGGAGTTTAGCCACACGAAGGAGGGGGGGGGGGGGGGCTGTCGATCAGGGGGGCGCCAGATTGTTTGGCCAATTATTAGGCGACTAGTCTAAGCGGAGGCACCACCATCCGTTGGCGCGGAACGCTTCGAAATTTTGAAAAAATTGAGCCTTCAGCTTCTACCGGAAAAGGCCTTTCCAGTTGCGAAAGGGCATTGGATAATCGTCTTATTGATTATATTCAAGGATACTCTTTTTATACAATACTATTATTCTATTATTTATATGATTATTTTTTTTTTTGGGGGGGGGGGGGCCTCACCTACCATCCGTAGATGGCGACATGCGGCAGATTCTAAGGGAGCCGGATGGGGAAAAGAACATGAAATTAATATATTTCCCATGGCCAGAACCGGGACAATTCGGATGAAACACACATTCAACATTTAATTAAGATGACTGTTTGCACGATCAAATGGGTAAAGGACTACTGCAGGATGGTATGATTTATACAGGGGCTAATTTAATAGCTGGATTAAAATGAATGCGTGTCCAAACGGAGTCCGACGGGACTTGTATACTCATTTGACGGCTGTGTATGTGAAGCAGGGGATTGAGCAAGATAGAAATGCATCCCATATGCAAATAAATTGATGTCATACTTGCACAACTACGCAAAATTTTGTTTTATATTGAAATTGAAACATTAATTCCACTGCGAAAAGCATTGTCCATGGGAGAAGATTGCACGTAGTGGGGGGAGAGGTGTTTGATGGGTATTTGGTGGAGAAAGACAACAGTACTCTCTGCTAAATGTTGACCCTATTCAACAAAGTGAAACAAGCAAATAATAACCTAATTTCCTGTGTTGTCCATGCGTGTGACGTCATTCGTTATTGCGCAATGGGGATCTTCCCATTCCTCGAATCAATGGCCCAAAACTTGAAGGCCAATAACTCCCACATAGGAACATCGTATTGAAATGGAGTTGGGACCATAGATACAGTGTTGTATCCAAACTGCAGTTGTCCTTTAAGTAGGCTCCTATGAGGTAAACATGATATAAACCGGCCAGTGGAAGACACCAGTTAAGCCGCGTTTCCAGCACGCGGGCGGGCGGGCGTCTGAAATCGCTCATCGTTATTTTCAACTGTTTAGCTAGTTTCATGCACGCGGGCGGGAGGGCGAGCGATTTTTCGAATCGGTATGTAGCGATTTTAGCGCCCGCCCGCGTGTCGCGTGGTATTTCGCAATCAATTCCGGGGATTTCCCTGACAATCTTACCGGCTTGAAGCGGATAATGGAGAGTAGAAGATAATTGTAGGTCTTGAATAATGTTCCAACACCATTCAAACTGTTTCAACACTAGGGATGAGTTTTAACAGAGGTGTTATATTCAACGGCCAGAACTATTTGAACAATGTTTACATGTTAAAATCGATGATATGTCAAGTATTTGCTAATTAAAATCTTCCAAAAAGTCAATTGTGAAGGTCGAATGGGTTGGGCCTAACGCGTGACATTCAGGAACAATGTTTCAGAAAATAAACCCGGTGTTTAGGTTAAACACTAGTAGGAGTCTGGGGTTGACAAACCAACGACAGCACAACACGACAAAACAACACAATCGACAAAACGGAACAACGACAAACGACAACAAACGACGCCGACAAAACATACAACAAACAAAACACAACAACGACGACAATGAGCAATGACAAGACCACAACAACAACAATAATAATAATAACAATCAATAACACATTAATAATAACAGTATAATATGTAGGCTACATCAGTTTATATAGCGCATATAAACACTAATAGTGAGAAGAGGTGCGTGACTCGAGAGGAAAACGCCCGCCCGCCCGCGGCCTGGAAAACGAGTCTTCCAAAACGCCCGCCCGCCCCCGCCGCCCGCCCGCGTGCTGGAAACGCAAGTTAGAAGGAAAACATGGCAAGTGACATATTCAGGAATCGCGGTTTCGTGTCGGGAAGCGTTCTTATAGACTAGACTTATCGTAGAGCGTAACAGAATATCAAAACTAGTTAAGTGCTCATCCAGCTTGTCTGCGAGTATAAGAATACGGAGATAGCTTGAACATAGGTGACGGACAGTGTTCAGGGGCGGATCTAGGAAGTTCGGTTAGAGGGGCGCACATTTGTGCAAAGGAGGGGTCAGGATAACCTTTGAACAATGCTAAGCGGAGTAGCGCCACCACGGTTGAAGCGCAGCGTCCAACGGGGGGGGGGGGGGAGGGGAGGGGAGGACAGTCCCCACCAAGAGTCGAGACTGATCCCCCATGACTTTGTGTTTTCACGCACTAGTTTTAAATGGTTATGTCTGTCCCCCCAACCCCCCAATATTCAACGAATCGGCCGCCAATGGCGTACAAAAAAAATTGTGGCTTCACAAACCCTCCAAATGGCCGAAACGGATTCCTGGGTGATCTAAGTACAGTACCGGGATGTTCTGGGAAGGTTGTCTAAGAAAACTTGCTCTCTGAAGTCTGGACGTGGCTTAGAGCAAAATTACAAATAAAAAAAATCCAACAAATTATTCATGTCATGCTCTCTATGAACTGTAGCGTAAGAATGACAAGGTCATCTAATTACCATCCATTCACCATGATGCCCAAGTAATGCGCCCCCGTAGTTGTCCATTTCTTTCAAATAAAATTGAGGCAAAAAGATGGTGCCTGGGCAGTTGTGGTAGTGGTATCACCAGGACTTTTCATTCTGGGGGTACAAGGGGGGGGGAACAGTACATTCGACGGGGGGGGGCGGGCACCAAATTATCATACTACGCGGCGCGCCACTTAGAGGTTGGCGCGGATCGTACTCGAAAATGTGGGTTCACGAGCGCCCAAGCTGGCCGGAAAGACCTTCCAGAGCTTTTCAGCGGCTGGCCATGTTCCAAGCTTCAAAACACGTCTCAAGCGGCCAAAAAAAAAAAAAAAAAAAAAAATCCTTCTAATTTCTTAGGTGGGTGCGCGCCGGGTGCACCCCTCGATCCGCGCCTGGTGTGTGTTAGTGTGAGTGACATTTTTTACATGTCGTTCATACGCGTAGGATGGGCGCGGGTTCATTCAATAGACTGCTCTAGTCTATGGGGCCAGGTAGGGTAGGTGTGATCCATGGTTGTAATGGCATGTATACCGCTGACCAGAAGGAGCTTAGATAATTCGGCTAAGCTGAAAAAAGTGTATAGCTGCGGTTTTCAGCACGAAAACTTATGGGGCACTGCACATACTGTAGGCCGAAGACATAGTGCCTAGAAGATGGACACAAGCTTTGATACATGGAATTATGATTAATAGAGTTAACGTATGATTCCAACTTCCGAAGGGGGCAAGGGGCATAGTTTTCCTGGATGGGTGGGCGAAATCCCACACAAAATGGTGAAGGGGGGGGCAAACGCCCCTAGTCCCCCCCCCCATGTATCGCCACTGATCAAGTGGGGGGCATGCATTGATAATCTGTTGAAAAACGGGGGGAAGCGCAAAATGCTTCTTCTCCTGCAGTGGGTCGAATTTCAATGATAATGGAGTTTGTAAGGACGATTATTCACCAGTGCGGGATTTGTAGGGTGGAGGGACGTTTAGAGGGGCGCGCATACAGAGCTATGTAGAAACCTTTACAACTAGCAAAAAGTTTTTCTCCCACAGATGAGGGATGAATTTCCATGATTATCGTCAGTGCATAAGGGATAGTGGTACCTACAGGGGGTGCTCGTGTTGAGGTCAAAGGTCATTGAATTGGCACAAAATGCTATTTGGCTGTTCTCACAGTATAATATGGAATATTCGTTATACATTAATGTTCGCCATGGGAGATAGGTAGCTAGATATGTCATCAATCGTGTTAGGGAAGATAGATTAGCGCAACCCTCCGGGATGACGTGGACGTCCTGCTTCTATCGCTGATGTGGTTGTATATTGTCCGTGTGCTCTGAGAATTTTAAGAGGGAATAATTCACAAGAATGTGCTCGTGGATCAACAAAAATAGATTGATGAATTCCAGTATCAAGTTTCCTCCTTTGGTCACCAGATAGACACATATAAATGATAACTGACTTACCTGTCTGCCTACTTTCCCTAAACTAACTTATGTCCCCCTAATCTACTTCCCGAAATGGTTCAGATTGTATATATGCCAATACTGGTGTGAGTGATATTAAAAACATGTGGGCCATTGTATCATTCACAGGTTGTTCAGCTACAGGATTAGAAAGAGTTGAAACAAAAGGTGAATGCCCTGTCAGTGACCACAACCACGCCTGGATTGTGGGCCCCAGGCAATTTCAACCTTTAAACTATATTTCAACGCTTGCAGCAAATCACAAATTCCGATGGAATTTAACATAACGAGATTGAACAGTACAATACGAAACGTATTAACAGGGCTCGAGTGTTGCACAACCAACATATTTTGGGGCAGGGTATCATACAGTGCATACAACCTCAATGCCATTCATGCAGTTTAATTCAGTTGATTTCCATCAGTCGTGGTCGTATATGTAGTGCACCACAGCTGAGTGCATTCCTACTGTACATAAATACGTAGTGAGAATACCAACAAGTTGTACACTTGTACTAATGGCCACTGTTAACAACTGTTTCGCACCCCATATATAGAGGAAATCCAAATCATCAGATCTCTGGAAAATCCGAACGAACACCCAAAAATAGAAACACTAGAAACTGACAATTAGGTGCTTTTTTTTTTGTTTTTTTTTTTTTTTGCAGATGGGTAGGTTTAACGGATCGGCCAACGTGGTATACCGTGTCGCTAAATTTACCGTACAATATATGAGTTTATAGCGTATGTTCTACCCCCCAAGTTGACAGGTGGGTGATACCATGAGGTTAAATAATACAACAACCAACCCAACTGTATGTAAGGTGAGGGTTTATGTATTGTTTTCCGTGACTATCGACTGGATAGATGGGTTATAACTATTGAGTGACTAACTACAGCAAACAGAGGCAGGAAAATTCTCAAACATAGAAACAAAAGTGTTGGTGCACCTGACTGAAAACTGTTGAGATGGGACGTTTGAAGTTTAGCGTACACGAAAATTCCGTAATCAGATAAGTGTACAGGGCAGGCTGTAACTTCGTTGACACCCTCTGGATAGCAACCGCTATCACCCATACGCATCATTGTCGGTTGTTAGTCAGAAAGTTACTGGACACACAAACGACAAACGAACGAAACAGATAATTAATATACCGGTCCTTAATAAAATAATAAATACAATAAACTGCTTGAGTATATTTGTGTATTATTGACTGGACATTGAAACTAACATAACCTAGTATCCTTCAGTACGTATACGGGTTCATGGAAACTATTCAATAATGACTTCTTATTACTGCCTGTTGGATAGACTGCCCTGGATAGAGACAAATGTGGGTGTACATGAAATTGGAAGTTATATCTCTCAGCATCGCCAGAGAAAATGCATGACAATTTTTTTGGTTGCAACTAACCTCTTTGTCTGATACGCCCCAAAGTCATTAAATGGGTCGCCTGGGCCATTCGTATCTCGAACTTGTTACACTGTAGTCCATGGGGCGCAGTTGCATAACATGAATTAATATTCATATTTATATTTATTTATTCATCTGTTTTTGTTTCATCACAAAGCATGAGCAATGTGAAAGGAAATCTTTCAAAAAGCCAACAAGTGAGGCTTACAGATTGGGCGAACTCCCTGAGAGCAATAAAAGCGGAAGAGTGATAGTAACCATATCACATCCTGAACTGTTTGTTATATCCTCTAATTATAATATATGCCCGTAGATCCATGAGAGGACTACAATTATGAATCAATTCATTATCTGCCTTTTATTCATTAGATAAAGTCTTCCTGAACCTCCCTGGATCTTTCTGCTGTGGTGTGAATTTATTTGTACCGTACCGTCTATGGAGTTCCAAACTTTTTGCATGACGATTTCTAAGAAGAAGGCTTATCATACCAATTCTAGTGTAACAGCATACCGATGATCACTGGACTGAAATTGGTAAGTATCATGCAGTCGTTAATCATTCATTGGAAATATTTTCTGATGCGTAGGGTATAATCCTTCTGGTGGCTTTGTAGGCAAATGTGGCGACACTGACTTCAATTGAAGTCAAGCAGGTACTGTCAACTTGGAACGATTTATTAATAGAGTTGGCCAGGTCATTGCAAGTGGGACAACTTTTTTGTTTTTTATGTCCCAATTCAGCCCTTGAATATAGCTTGCAAATATTTCCAATCGGTGGGATTAGGAAGCGCACAAGGTCAATTTCGACTGCCGTTTAGTGTCATTTGGAACACTAACGCCTGCCCCCCCCACCTCGCCAGAAATATCTCCTGGGAACTCGGCGCATTTATGTCTAATATATTTTTCTCATTTCATCACATGCATGTTAGATCTGACATACCTAAGTGACGTAGCATACCCATAAAACAGATGTACGGTCTTTTTTCCAAAGGCAAATTATGTTGTAGGTGGCATCAGATTTCCTTTCGACACATGTTATCTATATCCTACGACTAGGACCTGTGAAGGCGTGTGAGCCTGCTTTGAGCAAATCCCTGGAATGGACTCCCAAGCAAGGACGGGGGAAAGAGGGGGCAACAGGGTATCTGCTATTCTTTGCAGCATGTCTATGAATACATAATGGTATCTTGAAGAGTTCGTCCTTCTCCTCCAGATATTAGCACAAAATGATGAGGTATGTCCCCGGGAACATGACCTCTCCTGACCTCAACGTATCTCGACTAGGCGTTCCTCTTCAAATATGCGACCTATATGCGTTGCGTTCTTCAGATACTGTGCTGATTGTCTTCGTAAGCTTTGACCTCTCCCGAAATTCATCGATCCCTAACTAATAAAAAACAACAACATGCTCTTTTCTCTTCATGTATGTAGCCTACCAAGGCAGCGTAATCCAATGTTAGCTTGATCAAGGCTTCTGCGTCTCATAAATATCGTTTTTATAAATTGTGAGTGTGACCTTTCCCTTTCCTGCCTTCCCCATGCTAAGCAATAAGGTGCCTCTCCATCGTGCAGGCCCACAGACCAAAGTTGGAACGTGATACGTGCTTGGATTCTTAGATCCATGCTGACCAAGCTTTCGAGGTTTGTCTCCCGTTATCGAACGACCTCGACCTGATACCAAAAACATATAATTCATCCTCTTCATATGTGTCACCCCCATACCTGATTAAGCTCTTGGTAAGAATGCATTCGTTAATAAGATCGTACCAACATGTTTCTTTAGATGGTTTCGCCCTCTTACAACCTTCATGCCTTGAAACTCTGATAACCAAAGACAACAGGGTTCACTTCACATATTGGTACTAACATACTCATTTCCACCACTCCTGACCTCGAATGACCCTCGGACCTTAACTGGCGAACGATAATGTTGTCCTCAGCATATGTACAAACTTACATGCCTAATGTGAACTTGTCTGCTTTGTTCCATCAGTGATCGTGTTACAAAGCGCTTTGAGTTGCCTCTCACGACCTTTAAATGAACGGCCTAAACTTATGCCGCTAACCTAATATTTATTTTGACTTGATGAATGATCGTGTTCGTCGGATATCGTGTGCCAAGCAAGTGTTGAGACCAGAGGTGTTCCACCAAGTCCACACACACACACACACCACACACACACACACACACCACACACACACACACACCACACACACACACACACACACTTCCTCTCATACTTCGCACGCACGTTGAATTGTACACGCATCAAGCCCTGGGATTCCATTGTTGCGTTGCGTGCCCGGCATGGATGTGAAAATCATATGTGGAAAACGAACGTTCGTCTCAGAAGAGACACGCTGTACTTTATGTAGTTTATGCGGATAAAGATGAAAACCCAGCCATGCCTATTTTCGTTGATTGTTTTTTCTCTTTCAGGAATAGATTTTCCATACAATTCCTTCGTGGTGATACGATCCGTGTACGCATTGCTGCATATGCTTATTTTGCCTCGCCAGTGTTGGTGTGCTCTCATTAGAAGTGTTTTGCCCTGTGGACCCAATATCTATATTGCATTGCAAACTAATGGGACCTATTCAGACCTAAGCCTCATTTCAGCTTACTTGAATTCGCGATTTTTCACATGTGTACCGGACCAGCATACGCAACTATGATCCTAGCCAAGTTAGGTCAGAATCGGATGAAGACCCAAGGTCATGAATTACAGTGTACAGTTTCTGTCGTTCTTGTTTCAGACTAGATAAGTATCAGACGATGGGCGCCCACCGCCGCCCTATGAATACCTTCAAGAGTTAAATGTAACATTAATAGGCCGGTACCATAAAGAAAATACAACATCCAGTCATGCCAGAAAAAAAAAAAACACACACACACACACAAGGATCCCCCCTATAACTTACACGGTATATGCTAGGACTTCGTAGCTGAAGCCTTACAACTGTAATGTATGTTCGCAACCACTATAAATCACGAAAGGCATCACATTTTTGGGCCTAGCCATCAAGCCCTAAAAAATATTTATTTACTTTTCCCTGTTTACATCAAGGCATACGATCAATGGTTATACACGCAATCCTATATAGCATGTGAAAGCCACGTCCCTCGTTAGCGCAATCTGTATAGGCCAATTCAATATCTCATGTAAGTCCAGACTGTAGAAAGCACCAGCCTTGCGCTTTCTTATAAATTCCGATCGGAAATGAGGAATGTTAAATGCGAATGTTCAGAACGAAATCACCATTTTAGAGCCTATAAACATAACTCCAATCCCCTGGATAGAACAGCTGCATTTGTGTTCTCGTATCGGTCATTATATCGAGGCCGATGGTCATGTGAATATTACTGGACTTTGGGGCACTTTATTATGATTACCTACTGATAGCCCAAACTCCTGGACCGGATTTCACCGATTCGATTGAACCATAGGCATAATTCTCTTCAAATTTTACCATGAGACATCCGGGGGGGGGGGGGGGGGGAGGACTGCAAGATCCCTATGATATCATATTTTTTTACATTTTTTTCTGAATATTTTCCCTCTCGTCTCCTGGTACAGGGCGCAAAATGTAGTGTTTATTGTGTAGAGTTTACATATGCGGGCTTTTGCCTTGATCCCTCGTGATTACATAGATTCTCAATTCTCAAAAGTGGAATGAAATATCGCAACAAGGCAACTTGCTAGCAATTAGAATTGGGGTAATGGGGTTTTTTGATATGTCCTTCTTTTTCACCTGGCTTGTTTAAATCAAATCCTTTCACGAAGATTGGTTGCATTGACGTTATCGGGTATGGTAACACGGCCACTGACGCGGACTCCATAACGTGTTTTCCGGAAAATAGAGGTGGTTATTGCTGCTTGTTAATCGCCAAATTTATTTCGGTTGATTGAGCTCCGCAAACCCGCAGATTTTGTACTACGTCATTGCTGTATTGGCTCACAGTAAAACCAGGCTAAAACGAGGCGTATATTAAACAGCATCAAAACGCTTGTTTCAACGAGCTAGGGATAACACGTCTTTCATCGGCTTACCTAAAATCGGGAATGCGAGGCACCGCACAGGCGGTCATCGCACGAAACAAGTCGCACGTCTTTACCAATCCCGAGACGGATAAGGCCCAATATCTAATTCATGCGGGCCACTCTTGCAATGCAGGGCTTTCACCCGAGGTTACAGAGCGGGGCCTGTCGGAGGTTTTAGGCTAAGCCATGTGGACAAGTTGGCCGATACACGAGAGGCGCCTTGTCACAGGAGCCCACAATAGATGAGAATCGGGACAACACGAGGGCACAGTCGGTCTTAGTGTGATGTGTTTCGCCGTGTCGGTGATTCATGACCCTTAGCGATGGTATGTAACGTCTGGATTTTACTCTCGATAGGAGTATAAGCAGATAGCAGGGGAGATTTCGCAACGTTGAAAGGGGGTGGGGGAAAAATTTTAACCAGTGCTGTGTAACCGACTAGAATTGGGATGTTGGAAAGGAGGTGTGATGGAGGGGGGGGGGGGGGGGTTGGCAGGCGACCCCCTAAATAGGTGGTCCATGTACATAATACAGATATATATAACATCAGCGAAAACTCAGCCACCAAATGCCATAGTTAAAAAACTTTTACTTCTCCAAAAGTCATCTCATTATTCTCCGAAATTTGGTCATTTTCGTGTTTCACTCTCCAATTATCCTGTTCGCCGATTGGCGATATGCGGTGGTTCTGCGAGGACTTTAATACACGGGAGCATCCTTTTGTTGGGGGTGGGGGGTCCCGTGATCCCAACTTTTTGGAGGTCCCCTACATAGGTGTATGTCCTCTTGACCACCTGGGACCTCAACTTTCAGCCAGTAGAACTGTGCCCTTAACATTACCAAAACGAATGCTATTTGAGTGCCAGTTGCAAGCTTGTGTTGAATCCATCACCCTCATCGAGTGAACAATTTGTGTCCCATGCAATCATAGGCGCTGCAGCATATAATTCAAGGAGAAAAAAATGCGGATGGCTGACCTAGGCGATATACGGGACCCTTCTTATTTGGGGCCAAAAATGTTTTTACTAGGATCGTAAAAGTGGGACTACAGAAAAGCAGCATCTTCATCTCAGAAAAACTTTGCCAGTGGATTCAGTAAGTCTGAGCCAGGAGTCAAAGTCAGTTTGGATTTACAATTATGATTTATGATTATTGGGTGAAGGTACTTCTGCCCTTTTAAAATAGTAAGTGCCATGTACTTCCTGTTGCAACTTCCTGTTGCAGAGAAGAGAGTAAAACTTAGAATCCGTCACTGAGAACTGAGGTCTAGATTTATGTTCACTCTAACATTAGTAGGCGAACATTTATTAGGGGCCTGTGAGGAGGGGCCCTCAGGTTTAGTCCGTCCTTTTGAAAAGTTTTGGCTTTAGGTGCGAATCCATGCTCTAAAATATATGATTTTTTGTGCCAAAATGTGTGACCAACCCAGGAAGTGAGTTCTATTCTGTGAGTTAGGGCCTGAATCCTTCCATGGGACCACCGAATGTCCTCAGGTGGTGTCTAGGGGAAAAGGCCTGGAAGTCAGACCGGTGAGCCCATTCTAGAGAACCCGTGTTTCTTTCGACGGAAAAAAGTTTTGACTGAATATCACGACGGTGTTGAAATCCATGAAGTTGGATCACCGAAGTCAAAAAGTGTTAGTTTTGCACAGTTCCTGGTATAGCATATGATGAAAAAATGCTTCTCATCTTTGCTAGAATTACACCTTTCTTGCCCGGTTTTTGTTAACATATTAATTCCTCTATAGCGCAATATACAATGTAGGAAATATCTCGACGCGCTCCACAATTTTTTTGCTGTCTCGTCTCGAACCACTGGGCCACGGAGTGTTTTTGTTGAAATTGTGTAATATCGGAGTGCATCGTATATCTTCTTCAGCTGGCTAGAAATGCCATGCCATGTCAGGAAGCCATTGTAAAAGATAGTCCCAGAAATACAAAAATTGCACCTCAATAATTGTACACGGAATCTCAAAGCTATCGTGAACGTGGTCTACAATACTGACAGCGAAACCACTATCAGGATACTGAAACGGACAAAGTTTGCATATTTACTTGGACATCGACAAAAAAGGAGAGAGTTCGGGGAGACGGGAAAAATGTTAGTAACTAATATAGCCTAATAGTAATAATATTGTTGGTATTAGTTCTGCAGATTGCGTGCAAAATATGGGTTTTCGCCCTGGCAAAGTAACATTTTTGCGAGTTGGAGGAGTACGGAGTAGGACACCCTTTACCGACCCCTTGAGTTCGCCGCTATATGTCGAGACAGGCTTTAAGTGACGAGTATGAGTTGGTTGTGGATAATTTATCTGGAATGTATTTTCTAATTTTGAAATTAGAAGAACTCGGTTGTTACTAATATAGGCATGACACATAGGTAAACATGTTGTTGAAGGAGTCATGCAGCCACGAAAATCAAACTCTTGTTGAAAGTAATACGGCGTTTTACCGGGCTGCCTGCCGGGAACATGTCAAAAAATAGGTATGTTAAGACTGGAGGGCTTATGAAGGGGAACAAATATTTTCCAGGCAGCGCCTATTACAATTATGTATATTGGCCCCTGGCAATCTGCACTAGACTGTAAGAACCACAAGTCCAAAACTTGACAAGATTGACAAACCTTTGAATCCCTGTATGAGGCCTGAGAAAGAGTCGGATATTCACTCGAATTTCAGAGTTGTCCTAATTGCACTCCAAGGGATTTAGAGAGTATACTCTTCAGCTATCAACGTTTTCTCCTATGTCTGTCAGTATATTGCTCATCAGTGGACCCGATATGAATGACATACAGAGGAATACCAGCCCCACGACCTGATCCTCGGGATGTGTGTGTAGACAGGGTACATAATCTGTCTGTGGGAAGTTGGACGCTAGGAGTTGTCCTCCACAGGGGAATTGCTCAATGGATCTATATAACACCGTGGCTCGCCGGCAGTTGCTAAATATTGCTCTGCCTGCACTGTTGCGCTTATGCCGTATGGCCACGAAGTTGTTATTTGTTCCACGAAAAAATAAGTTCATTTGTTCATTTGTTCACGAAAAAATTAATTCGGTCTGAATCTAGTGATTACTTTCTACAATGCAAGTTAAAATAAGATAGAAGTAAACTTTCACTTCAGGCCCTTGCGGCAATTGTAGTGGTTTTCGGGGATGGGTGATAATCAGTTCATATCTATCCCATGGTACCAGGGACACAATATTCATCAGCGGTTCTGTAACTGGTCCTAAAGTACAAGTATTCATGCTTTCAATTTATTAGGCAGTGCATATTGTCACATAGAGGCTAATTATGGTAATATATTGTAGCCGGTTACACCTCAATGATTTTGTTTGCACTATAGCGTAACCTGTTAAGTTCAGGGAACTGGACTTTGTAATCTCACCAGTCCTCCACATAATTGGCTCACACGTGGTTTTTGTTTTGGGGGGAATCAGTTTGTGAACAGGGCGTTCAACAATATATATTCAAATAACGATGAACTATTCTGTTGTTAATTTATAACGAGTCTGCAGAAACTGCAAAACTCCGATTTTCTGCCTCATTGGTAAATTGTATTTTGCTATAGGGCGAAGTATGCTTTAAACTGCCCGGGATTTAGACCCATCGTTTTGCTTCACGTGCTAGGATGTGCCAGATGCTCGCCTCGCCCTCGGCAGATTAAATCCTCTCGATGCGTCCTTTGTATGACAAGTTTCTGACTAAAGTTGGGACCTTACCAGTGGGAGGTGGCAATGGAGATAGTTTTAAGATTGCGTCGAAATCGAACGCGCCCAGGTGTAGTTTTCCATCAGAGCTTCATTGTCCTGTACGTGTACACCACTGACTCAAAACGTGCGAAACCAGGCCGGCCTTTGCGGCGAGTGAGCCGACAAACAAACACGGCTCAGTCGATATCATAGGGTTTACGAACTCTCACTTCAGAGACCTGTTTTTCAAACCGAGATAATTTCCTAAGTAGGCTAACTATGATTTGCGGTACATTGCATGGTACCACGATGCACGTGAATCTTCTCATTTTCTACTCATAACTGATCCAACTTATTAGCGTATGATTCCAGCATTCGTTGGAAATACGAACTGTTAATTTATCATTTTCTCATCTTTAACTTAAAGGGCAAGTTCCAGCCAACAATTTGTAGATGTCATATGATTGTGCATTGAAAAGTCATGCCAAACAACTTTGTTTCATGTTCGTAGCATTTTGGTTAAAGTAACATGTTAAAGATTATAATTTAATTAATTATTCTAGCATTCGGTAGAGCCTGCCGAAGTAAGAGCTCTAAACTGTAGATTGTTCCATCTTTCGATAAGATGCGTATATCGAAATTGCCAAGAGCTATTGACTGCAACTGTTGCCTATTGCACTGGATTGAGGCGGGACTAGCGGTCGAAACCCCACATTGACGCTTCTTGGCTTTTTGGTCAGGAAGATACAGCGTAGGCTGCTGGGTCGTGTAGAGGTACCCGCCCTGCCACCTGCGCTCGTTTTGTTTTTTTCTGCGGTATTCCTTCTATATAAAGGCCTATTTCTCCGTTGGCCTATTCCTCTGTAATCGGTGAGGTGGCAAGAACAGTAGTCGGTAGAGTGTCCGCCTGCCGTACCTGAGGTCCTAGCTTCAAACCCCGGTGTAGTCATACACACCACCTTTCCACCCCGCTTTTTCCGTTGGAAAGTGGCTGCACGAGTAAAGCTTCACCCTCCATCTGTCGGATGGGGACTTTAAATGGCAATCCTGGGAGCAGGAATTCTCACCTCTGCCTCGTTACTCAAGGCGCTCTTCGAGAAGAGTAGTCGAGCATCGCCGTGTCCTTCCACACCTAAAACTGGAGCCTCTACAACTCCCGACTAAAGTCAGCTGAAGCACCTTTGGGTGGAAGCATATATGTTTATATTTTCATACATATATACATTCAGTTCGTAAATACGGGGTGTGTGTGGGGGGGGGGTGGCACCCCCCTGTGAAAATCAGAATCGGTCTTTGGGCGACAAAAAAGTCGGTCTCTGCTCGAGTTAGGTGAAAAATCAATTGATTTGTAGCATGACCTAGTATTTTCTAACTAGGAGGTGCCTTTGCCTGATGATGACTTTACCAGTAACTTCGGCATCGAGTGAGAGAATTGTTTCTCTAAGCTTAAACTAGTGAAGACGTTCTAACGTCTGTCCATGGCCAAGACGCCTAACGGGACCTTTGACCCTGGCTTGTGAGCGTGATCTCACAAATGGCATTGGACTTTGGATGCAATTGTTGATCAGTGGGACAGACTTTGCCGGAGTTCGGTCGCCAAATCAGTGTTTGATCGGGGTCACCGATATTGCGGTTGGCGTCAATAGGCACCTTTTCCCCTCATTATGTATGTGGATATATACGTAAGTGCATTGGGTTTTGTGTTCCCCTAATTTGCATGTCCAACTGCATGTTTAAGTCGTTAGATTGTTCGAAAATCTAAATTGTAGTGTCTGTTTGCTATGTACCAATTCTGAATCCTGGTAGTAAAGACAATAGTTTAATTTTAAAGAAGAAACTCGTTTCCACCTCAAATTGAATCATAATTACGATATATCTTTACCAACCTGTAAACTACATTCTAAATATCGACGTACAATACAGGGGCGGCGCCTGCGGGAGCAGTGCCCCCCCCCCCCCCCTCCGTCGGGAGCAAAGCGGAGAAACGTCAGGGAGAAAAGTAAGAAAATAGGTGCGCTGCGCGCTCGGGAGGAGTGCAGCATGCAGCAAATTGATTCTACTATGATGAACATGTGTGCCAAGTTTCAGCCCATCGGGACAATTATTAATCTCGGTAATCAGCGTCTGGCTGGCAAGACCCATGATGTGACTGCCAATTCCTCCTCATTCTTCCTGTACCAATCTTCATTATGTGGATTTAGGTTCAAGCACTTTGAAAAAATCACGTGTCATAACTCATATCCACGTACAAGCAATCTAGTAAGCTCATATGATAACCAAATATGAGTGCACAGGTTATTCATGTATCTGGTTACAGACCGTTTTGACACCACAGATCTTAACACACAGTTACACGTAGTCGGGAAAAATATGTTGGCAGAAAAAAATGGATAGGTTTAATAGGGTAATCATGCTAGAATATCGTACTAGGAGATGCACCATTTTTTTTGGGGGCCGGGTATGAGGGGTTTCAGGTTTGCAAAAAATTCCCCTTAGACCCCTCCCACCAAATCAGTATTAACAACAAGATCACTAACGAAACGAAACGATTGGCCACCTCAGTCGGGGACGCCAGAGCACCCTCCACGACCGTATGGCGCCGCCTTTGGTAAAATACGATAATAAGAATCGGTCACACGAAAATCTCGTCGGTCTCAAAATGATTCACACCCCCTGGAATTTGATGTATATACGCCTGTATAATTTAGGTAGGTTGAGCTGAACAGCTTAGTGAGCGTGAATTATCGATTGCCCTGGATAGTGCAATTTAGTGCACCAATGACATGTGCTGGTAGTTTAGTCCAGCACCCATTTCACACAGAACTGTAATTGAGCCCAGAGGGCTAGTGCAAAACACTGAAATGTGCTAGTACTGTGTTCAGCACCCAATCTTCACACGAGACTGCAGCTGAGATCGTAGTGTTGTAAGTTAGCAAACGCAGCGTGCAAGAGTGTAGCAGGGCCTTCACGATTCGAACATTATAAGATTATATCACGCCCGTGGGGCATTAATTTGCTCGGCCTTCAAATCAAATTTGGAGCTCATTTCCGATCATGGCCTGAACACTGTTATGTCCAAAAAATGAATTACGTCCGAAAACGGATCATGTCTCAATGTACTTGTCCACGATTATAAGTATGACAAGAGTTTTAATACGCCAGGAAGATGAATTTGTTTAAACCATGACTTCATGCCCTACATTGCCCACGCAAATGTCAAAATTTGATTTACGCTCTAAAATCTCATGGCCACAAACACTGATCATGGTAAAAAAACATCGATAAAATAATATAATGTATGCAGTTGTACGGTAGGTTATAGGTGTAGTTTATTCATTGATTTGATTTGAATTTTAAGGTGGAAGCAATTAAGGCTCGTTCAAGGAATCCTGGCGTATTAATCGGTAAGCCACCGGCGATAACTCGCCTCATCTTTCGGACTGTCGCTCAGATGATATCGGGCAGTGGCGTACGCATCCCAACATCTGCTAGGGTACCATTTTTACGTCCTCATCCGAAAGGATGATCAGGGAACTCCGGGAACCCGACTACTTTCTGGAACTTGGATGAGTGGAAGTTCATGTTTGAACGAGGACTGCTCACAGCCGACAGACGATAATTATTGCAAATATCTCGCAACAAACCCCAGTAACGCCCGAAAGTCCACCGTTATAGAGAATCGAGAAGTGGAGATCAAGATCTCCCATCGCAACGGAACAAGTACAGCTACTGGGAAACCGTATGACGACCTGCTTGATTTCGAATCGGATTATTGTATGCAAGTGTCACTGATACCACTCTACCAGTTTTCGCCCTAAAAAGTGTATACGCTCCTAATTTTCCTCACCTGTGAAGGCTATGAGGCTGTGCGTTGAATTAGCGCTACGGCTATGAAAAAAGCAGGTTTACTATCATTATTCATTAGTTATTTCTTTTGAGGAAGTTCCGTGTGTTAGAACCCACCCGATCTGAGAGTCCAACGAGGGGAATTTGCTTCATAGGGAATCATCATAAACCATAAAACTTTACGTCAGGAGTCAATGCGGCATGGGAGATGGAGATTGCATCGGAACACCGGTCCTTAAACCCATCCTGTCCGGTCAAGCACTGTCAATTACCCATGGATGCGAACTCCCGACCAAAATTTGCATTCAAGAGGTAACCATCTGGACTTGTCATGTTTTACAAGATTTCAAACTGACCTCTGCTGACCTCAGATGAGTTCTGCTAACGAAAAAAACAATAGCGGAATAATGTACTCATTATGGGAATACACATACCAATTATGGGCTTTCTAAATTCTGATTGAGGTAAACGAGTTCAACAAGCAGGAGTCACAACATATTACACACACATACATTTATCACGCTGCATAGAGTCTGCGCCACGAATGAAAAAGGGATACCACGGGGAAATGGCTCATCAGTGCCGGGCGTACCAGGTGATTTAAAAAACGACCGGACCGTCCCATGGAAAGCGATCCGCGAAGAAAAGTAGGTCATCAACCCCCATTTCCCCCGCACACGAGCATGGCAAGTGGATCCGTTTCCGTGTGTGCCATTTCGCGATTTCAGGGAACTCTTCCCTTCAGATGCTCTGATGCTCCAATTATGGCGGTGCAGCCGTTGGGGATGAAGCACCAAAACATGGGGATTTTCAAAGTTGTAGGGATCACAACCACAGAGGCCAGAATGTTCAAGTTCCGAATCAGTTGCCCAGTTTTGTCTCTCTACAGAATGGAACCGCCACTTGTCTTGCTTGATGCAAGGAGAATATTCGCTTCAGGTATTTCCAAGACTCCCGACAGGTGATGTGATTTACCCGTCTCACTGAGAAAGGCCTGGTTTGTCGTCATGGTTTCTCCATGATGCATTCCCTTCCAACACCTTCAGCACAAGGATGCATGGTGTTTCAACAGGCAATCCTATATTCTCACTCATGGGGGTCTGTATGTTCTAGTTCCTTGGGAGCCTTAAGTAAATTCAAATTCAAATCGATTCAAATTTAAATCACGGGAGTCTCTCAAAGATCTTCCAGTGAGGGGTTCCCAGGGGAACGGAATAAAGGGGTGAGATTTTCTGTTCCATGAGTGCTGAAGTTCGTAATTCGATCATGAAACAGGCGAGACGATCTAGAGTGGTGCGAAACCCACTCGTCGAAGGATTGCCAGTCCATCCGTATCAGCCTGTTTTCCTTTTGGGTCTGCCTTCTAAGCTTTTTCTCGCACCCGATGTTTTGACTGTTCAGAAGTCTAGCTCTTATAATGCATTTTCTGTTTCGTTCCACAGGGGGATATTTGTTCAGGGAGCTCGGCCATCTGTTTGATGCTGCACACCTTTTGAGTGATCTACTGGGTTCATCATCAGTTCAATCGCACTGTGGATTGCCAGGAAACCAGTGACAGTTAAGATGACCTTAGGCTATTCAGAGCAGGTACACGGGGAAACTTATGCAGTAAGTATGTGTAGCTTCAATGACATTGTGTATGATGTGTGTGCTGTGTGTGGTGGTTAGGTGCGTGGGTATGTGTGTGTGTGGTGGTCCTAGGATATGAACACTATTGTACCGGGTGTATCAACGGTTTGGTGACAACTTATTTTGTTGAACCGTCCTCCCATCTCAAGTGGTTGCATGTAGGTCGTTTGGCATGTTTCTAGCGACCGTCAGTTTTACCGGAACATGGGAAACGGGAGACCCCCCCCCCCGCGTCACTCCCCTTATTAAAGCCCCTGTATGTGTGTCTTGTGTGTAGTAAGCAATGAGCCATCGACGTAAAAACTTGACATGCGTATGTGCAGGAACAGGTCACAGGTCTTAGTTGTAGAGAGTATGCTTCACTAACTTGACCTGAAGACCCATGATATAGGGCTCCCCTTTAGTCAGGATTTAATGGGGTCTAAATCCAGTATGCCAAACTTCCGTCTGAGCTTTCGTCAGATGCGATTTCAACCTCGGTCAACCTCGAAATGACTGCTGTTATATACAGCTGATATAATGGAGTCATCATGAGTTTGATCCCCTAACGAGTAACGGATATGTTTCCAATTTTTCCCCCAATACTGAACACTTTTCAAAATACATTTTTACAATTTGGCAACATCATTCATTGGATCGGATTCTTTCAGATGTCAAAGTTTATAATCGTTTCCATGGAATGATTACAGAGAATGGGATCGGGTCGGGCACATTTCGACAAGTCCGCAACACAATGAGTGATTGAGTCGATCATTGGAACCACAGGGAGTTGTGCAATTTGCTGCTAAACATGAACAAGATTTGACAGCAGTACAATATGTCCAATGAAAATATGTTCTTTCCATGGGAATCTAATAGAATATCGGAATATTCGTATCTGTCATTTGGTGTCCATTTGGGGAAAATATTTCATCCAGGTTACCCCAAATAAGAAAGAAGACACACCATTGAAAAAAAATGCACTTGGCTGATAGATCTTGATACGCTGTTTACATGGCAATTCATTGCGCGCCGCGCACTGCTAATATCCACTTTTACACGTTGATCGAGTCACAATACTGATTGAACCATGATCACCTACTATTGTCTTTGGTGTATCAAAGTCAGGAAAGATTAATCATGAATAAACATGAATCGTACATGTATGAAAAAAGGAACAGCTCTATTGTTTTTCGGCCAATCCAGAGTCATAAGTAATCTTATTATATATGGATCCTGCCTGACCGTGGCTGTTATAAGGGTAGTCAATATGGACTACAGTGTCAACGCTACTTGTGTGACGATGATTCTCAATCATTGTTGTTCTTCCCTTGACAGAAATCCTCGGTGCAGTCTTAAATGTTTTTATCATATGGGCCCTGACGTTGGTTTCTTTTACCACCTGGCTGTTATGAGGACCATCAATATGGACTCAGTATCGACGCTGAACATCATGCTTATAATCTGCCAGGCTTTGAGTCTTCATCACATCGTTTAGTCAACCAACATCATCCACCTCCCACCCTCGCTTACGGAAGTAGTCAGATGGGGAAATTTGGCATGACGGGGACAGTGAAATCAAAAGTGAATAGAGTGCCAGTTTCCGATTGTATGCCCCCGAAGAATGCTCAACATGTTTATTCTTTTGGCTGTTGCCGATTTGACACATATGAACCGCAGTAAGAGTTGGCAACTTCTTAGAATCGGTTTAGAATTGTTTGTGGATTCCCCCACCCCATCTGCTGTGTGAAAACGAATGGGGTAGGGGATCTTGTGTGGGTGTCACATCTCCCTACACAGTGGCTTTAGAGCCTCGGTATGAAATAATATGAATATCCCGCATTTAATTTTTAAAAATTAGCGTTTTATCTGAAAGAAAGCGCTCTACGGATATGACCTTTTGATCTGACTACAGCTTTTAATTAGATGGACACTCGCAGGCCTGACGTCATGTCCACCGGTTCTATGCTCTTTATCCCGGCTGCCAGTAGACGTCGGCTGGAGAGACACATTACTGATATGGTGGTGCATGTGTTTGATCCCTAGGGGCCAAGAGCGGCGTAACACGTACTGGCGTGACATCAAACAACGGTCATTAAACAACAGTATGTCATGGTTGTCAGGAAATATGTGTACGGGTTGTCGACATCAGGAAACAAGAAATGTCATCGAGTTGTGTGGGAACAAGCGGGACAAGTTTGTGTGAATGGATGTTTTTTATGTGTTGTGTGCGTGTTTGTGCGCGCGCGCGTGGTAGGGTGTTGTGTGTGTTGGTTGTAGAACTCACCTTGTAATTCAAGCTAACTCCGATATGCCCGCCCAAGTGAAACCCTATCATAGGCGTTATTCATTCCGTCGACTTTATTCCACTAGTTCGTCTCCACTTTTACCTGTAATCAAGTCAACATGCCTAGCGGATTCACGTTCAACTTGGTGGTCAGCCTATATGATAATGAGTACATTGAACGTGTTGTTTATTTGATGAGGAGAGGGTAAATTTGAGGGAAATGTTAAGTTTCTGGTGGTTCAAACTTGATTAATGTGGATATATGTTCTCCATGATGAGTAGAGGGGCGCTACCGATTTAGCGTCAGTAGGGGATTTTAAACCTCGCACAAAAAGTGGAAAACAATGTAAAATTGTATTCTGGCTAATCCTTAAGTAGAAGTCTCCAAGGAATCACTGAGCCTTCGGGCCTCCCTGGTTCTTACCGACACCAGGTCGAAGAGTACGTTTAGTATCAGTAGCCCATATACTCTGATGACACTCAACTAGTCAACCTCAAAATGTTTCTTTTCGCCGTAAAGTGTTCAAATTATGAAAAATGAAAAAGGATTTTGAGATTTGTGGTTTTCGTAAAGCTCTACTACATGCCATTGGCAATTTATATTATCGAGAATATTTCATTCTGCCCGACGGTCCATAAAAATATCCTCAGTTTCCAGTAATTAGAACATTATCTTGTGAGTGTGAGACGCATTCTTGGCCCAAATGTTCTGTCAGTCATCATGTCATCATTAAAACTGCTTTATTCGGTATAGATTATAGCCATTCTCCAGTGGTCGGTCACGGCCACGCCACTCTCTGTCTCGGGCTAACCACGGGCACAGAGTCACGGTGCGAAACACGAAAATGGAGGAGACTCTAAGAATATTAACATCCGGGCGGGCTTTCTATCACTGCATAGGAGACTTGCTCCAGAGGTTGGTGTTCTCATAGCAGCCTTAATCATCAAAGTCAAGGTCAGTGCTAGTGATCACCCTGTTCATAGCTAGGCATCTGATGACGGGTGGACGTATATACAATTTGATAACTCGTTGGACGGCAATATAGATCTCATTTTATCTGATTTCGGACGGTATCTATGCCGAATGCTTGTGGAAAACAGATCAGCAAAATATTATCAATAAGGCATCTTCCGGAACTTTTGCAAAAAAGTATGCACCGAATAGTGACCCGGGAATGACCTTCCATATGTCAGGCTGAGAAAAATCACCTCCAGGGACCACAAAATGACGTTTGTCTAATCCAGTCTAGGTCGGGACAAAAGGTCTGTACCCTTCAAGTTCCGGTTGATTAAAAAAAAAAAAACTTGAATGTGAAAGTTATGCAGAGAGAGATGTTGATAAACTAGACTACTCCGTCTGTTGGACGGAGACGATGAATGGTGGTCCCAGGAGCAGCTGCTAAGCTGAAGTACATGCTCGTCTCAAACTGGCCGAAAAGGGCGGTACACTGTGGGAGACCGACGGTCAGTTTTGACCAAGAATGGGGTGGGGCTCCCCGCCCTCTATTCTAGGTCCAAATTTTCGATCCAAAGTATGGTTAATTTGACCCAACGTGGATCAGAATTGGACACAGGAATTCGGTTAATTGCCGAAATGATACGTCATTACAGTGTATTTGAGAATCGGTGAACCATCATAGTCATGTAATCCAGGGGTGGTTCCTGGGTGAGCCAGAGCTCTCCGGAATGTACCAAATCAGCATTCCTCTTAACACCTGATTACCAACAACCGTATTGATCACCCAATCGATTACCCAACTGTCAGATCGCTTTGCCCGCGGAGGTTTTATCTCCACGGGAAAAACCATCTTTTCGGGATAAGTGTCCTACATTCGAAACCTGCGCACGAAAAACTTTTTAACGACTCGGTTTGCATACAACCAATAATTTTTACCATTACTTCTACAACCCTCCGACCTTACAAGGTTCCTACCTCATTTCTATTCTCTACCCATATATATATATATAGATATATATATATATATATATATCTATATATAGATATATATATATATTAATATAATATAATATATATATATATATAGATTATATATCTATATATATAGTAATATATATCTATATAATCGCGTGAGAGCTAAGAAGCGTGAGATCGTAGAACGCAAGAGAAAGTTACTGGGAATTTAACCTGAAAACGACTACGACCATTTGGTCTGACTTCGGAATCGACCTAGCCATCACAAAGAATAAATGGTACCACGGCGGCACCCCCTCCTTATTTTGCCTATTGTCAATCACCACGGCGCAATTGCCTCATTATTATAATCTGTTAGGATATCTCCTGTCAATCACTGAGGCGCCAACTGGCCTCCCCCAGTATAATCCCCACAGGGATTATCCCATGTCACTCAGCGAAACACTAATTAGCCTCACCCCACCATTGTTCCTAGGCCTATAAAGTCTCAGCCGTCTTCTCTCGAAGTTACTCACTTCTGTGGTCCTGCACTGACGAAGGACTAGAATCGTCCGAAAGCTCTGCATCCAAAACATATCGCTGTTTTACTCACCTTTTTCCTAGCTCAATCGCTATTTCGCATCTCATTCGAGATCCAGCCTATCATTTACGTAGCATTGTGGTTTTACAGTTTTGACTTGTGTCTACTATATTTGAATATATATAGGTATATATTATATATATATATATAGATATATATATATATTATATATATATATATGATATATATATATATAGATATATATATATATATATATATATATATATACATTAGGAACTTTTGGTAAGTTTACAACCTGCAGGGATGGTACCACCACATGCACATGTTGATAGGTCATCTATTACATTTAGGTTTCCCGTTCAAGTTGGACCCGCGAAGGGCGACGTGGAGTGGTCAACCTTAATAATACTTGCATCCGACAGGTCTCGTTAGTGCACGATATGATACAGGCTTAACGTCACCAGCCCGCCTACTTCATTTACTCACCAGAGAACCAGGTTCCTGCAAATTAGAGATGCTTATACTCTTGATGGTGGCCAAACAAATCCAATATCTACATTCCAGGCTGCAGATGAGCTTTTACTCTTCCTTCCTACAACCAACCAACTCTCACTTCAATAATGACACTTTAACATCAGAAGTGCTGATCATCAATAAAATTCATTCACTGATACAGGTCCAACTTCCAAGTATTTAATATTCCAAATTTGTCCTCTGCTTGAACAAGTTCGTATTGACTGTCTACTACTTATGCAACCTGGTTTTTATTGCCGCAATTACTATGATTAAGTTACCGTGTACTTGGACAAGCATTTGCATCGCTGCCAGAGTTTGTCTTAAGCATGATCGAGAACACCTTCATACATTGGTGAGTAGATATAGGAAATTTATACCAGCCACAGAAGGTGATTTTGTCACTACTTATATATTTTAAATTTACGACTATCATCTTTCCATATTTGGTGATGCATTCCAACGTTTTATATCCTCTTCTCTGTCCTGCAGCCTGATATAAACTAGCGGTCCTATCTGTACATTCCTCTTCTCCGTGATTGTCCTGTTTTACACTATGTCCCCTAATTAAGGATGCTTTCGGAGTGCTTATGGAGGGTGAGTTGTTGGGGCCTTGTTTCCGAATAATGTCATTAATCTGGTTTATACTCAAGCTGCATGTTTTACCCAATAGAACCAATAGAATCATGCTCATTATGTTCCATCACTCTCGTGAGGACAAAAGTCAACAACAGTTTCCTTTGTTTTGTCCTCATGTCCAATGAACCTCCTGTGCATTGACGTGACACCATTGACACAATGGTTTTCGTATGTCCATCATGTTCCATTGCCCCGTGAGAACTGTATTTACAACATCACAATGGTTTCCTTTGTCCATCATGTCCCATAACCCGGCTGGCGCCTTACGTGGTCTAACAACTTCACAATAGTTTCTTTTGTCCTTCATGTTCCATTTTCCCCAGGAGACTGTATCCACAACTTCACAATAGTCCCCCCTGTCCATCATGGTCTTATAATCCTGCCGAGCCTTGACGTGTCTACAACTTCACAATAGTTTCCTCTGTCCATCATGTTCCATTGCCCCGTGAGAACTGTATTTACAACATCACAATGGTTTCCTTTGTCCATCATGTCCAATGAACCTCCTGTGCATTGACGTGACACCATTGACACAATGGTTTTCGTATGTCCATCATGTTCCATAATCCTGCTGAGCATTGACGTGTCTACAACTTCACAATAGTTTCCTCTGTCCATCATGTTCCATAATCCTGCTGAGCATTGACGTGTCTACAACTTCACAATAGTTTCCTCTGTCCATCATGTTCCATCACTGGTTAGGACTATATCCACAACCTCACATAGTTTCGTCTACAACCTCACAAATGATTTTTTTTTTTTTTTTTTTTTGATCATCAGTTCCATGATTGTTCAATAATCCTCCATGAACATCGGCGTTTCTACAATCACATAGTTCCCTCTGACCATCATGTTCCAATATCATAGTGAGTACTGTGTCCACAACTTCACATGTCCTTCATACATGAGGTTATGATCTCAACGTGAAGAAGTGTCGATTTGGGAACAAAAATGGAAATAATCGAGTCATCCATCCCTGCCATCCAAATGAATACAACTAGAGCACTTGGTAATGTTAATCAGGTATTTATATGATATGACATACTTATGAAGATAAAACGGTATATCTGCACTACAATTTCCGGGGTACGAACTTTTTTTTCCTCAGTGTCAATGATTGATCAATCAAGTTAGATGCCAGTAGGTTGTCTTGACAGTCTAGGTGTCAACAGTGTCTTGTGGCATGCTTCCAGTCAGGTCCTCAGTTATACCCAATGGGTGGTGTGATCATCGGAACATTTTCACGCAGATAGTCGATCAATACGATCTCAGTAGGGTGGAGTGTGGAGACTGATAGCAGCCAACTGAAAGGATACATACCAAGAAGACTGACCAACAGTATTCAATACGATCATTAGAGAACCTCAGGACTCCGACAACCGAAACCAGACCCGAATGCCAGGGGCATCAGCGGTGACTTCTGTGGTTTCGAGGTATTAAGACAATGGTTTGACTTAAACGACATTGAATCCATAGCGTAGATCGGCGAATTGTCTCATAAAGGAATTCATCGACTCCTATAGACCCGAAATAGTGCTTTTTTACATGAAATAGACCAATATTGAGAGGGAAATCAGCAAACGTAATATCGGTTAAAAAATGACGGTCGTTCGGAATTAGTTCAGCAGCAAACTGCAAATACCATCACCGACTTATAGATTTTCGTCAAATATCGACCCAAATGAGCCGTTCGGAAGCCATTATTAACCTCATGCGCCAAATGTTAAAGACAGTCGTCTGGAAAAAAAAATTGAGATACATCTCCATATTTGTACTCAAGTACTCAACCTCTTGGGCGTAAGTTCATTTAGGGCAAGCTGTAATGTTAAAACTAGAATGATGGAATACACCATAAAATATTATAATAGGAAGAACATGCCAGCCAGGTATTGAAGGCAACTAAAGTCTAGGACTTGAACTGTATTTTCTAAACATGTATATCTGTCATTAAGTGAGAATAACATGAATGTGTTCCTCCAACCAACCTGATAGGATTTCATCTGAAGATAGAGGTGATTTTAACTGAAGCTCTCAGATATGAACCGTCGTGGGCAATATTGAGCTGAAGGGACCACAGCTAACCGAGAATCGTGGTTCAGTCAAAGCTTCTGCCAGTGTGGTTAGGGCAAAGCTTCTGTCAGTGTGAATAGGTCAGAGATTCTATCAGTGAGGTTTGGTCGAAGCTACTGTCAGTATGGTCTGATCAAAGGCTAGCCATGTGGTTAGGTCAATGTTACTGTCAGTATGGTCGGGTCAAAGCTACTGCCAATGTGGTTAGGTCGAAGCAACTCTGTCCGTCTGTGGCCAGGTCAAAACTAATGCCAGTGTTACAGAACAGGGCTACTGCCATCGCTACGGTCCAAGTGACAATTTAGGGATGAACATTTATCGCCCAAAAATAGGAATAAGCAGTGGGCATAGATGACACATATGCATATACATACATTTGTCAGGGTATTCGAGGTAATGTCGAACATCGCCGTCCAAAAGAGCAACTGGAGTCAATTAAGGGTGTCATTAGGCCCATAGCATTCACCATCTGGTCGCTCACACCGGTTTCATCTGCAATGATGGTTCATTTGGCGGTCGGTGAGTCACAATCTCATGTATGATCTTTCACAACAATTTTTGTCTGCAAGGATTATTCGTTTAACAGCGGAAGTCACGTGTAGTCCATAACAACAACTTCTCTTTTCTTCACGATCGTTCATTATAACGGTCAGTGAGTGACTTCATGGCAGCCCTACGTGCGATCGAGTAATATTTAGCTGTTGGTAAGTGAGCCTTCCACTTCCCTTGGCTTATACGACACTTCATTAGCAGCGCTTGTTTATTTCACAGTCTGTGAATAAGTTAACCTTAGGTTCCCACAAAAAAATCACATTATAAAATCGTATATTGTGAATATAACGATATCTCGATGTCAGAAGATGGTAACAGACGTTTCGGGTGCTGCGGCCACCAGGTACTCGCTGAAACAATGTCTATATCCATCCTGTTCTGTGATACGTGTGTAGCCTCTGATCCCCCCCCCTCACATTGGTAGAGTACACGGCCAGGACAATCGATCTCAACTCTGGTTGACCAGCTGACTCCGCAACAAACCTCTCTTTTTTCAACTTTCCCTTAATCAAAGCCCGAGTTGACCTCCCTCAGGTGCTATCCACCGCCTTCAACCTGGCGAATGACAAGTTCGGTTTCTCATTCACGACCATACAGGTGAGGATATACGTCGCGAGATCATGTCATCCTGTCGCCGATGTATAGGTCCGGCTGCTGGACCCAGGCCCCCCCCTACATCAACCTTTCCAGCACTGTTAGTTTATTATTAGGTCAAGACCAACAGCAAACGTTTTCCATTCGCATAGCTCCATTCGCATAAAATTTCATATTATGATCATACATCTATATAATCATATCCCGGTGTTACATAAAGTGCGAAAGAACGGTGCTAAAAAACGGTGCCCTGTGGTGCTTCAGTGTCATTCACTGTATGCAAAAGCTGGAATCCCCCCCCTCCGTGAGACTGAGTCCTCTTGATGAGCTCAATAACCAACGTTCAAGATGTTTTTCCTTACTATGAAGTAGCGCCACCTGACGGGATCATTCATGTTTTGACGGTTTATATCTTTCGGATACGGGGAATAATGCCAGGATTGTTCATAGACAGAGTTGCACTGGGTTCTAAAGCACGAGTTGAAAATATTGATGGAGTTACATGACAATTGATGGTTACAAAGCTCGTCCGGCCCAGCTGACTTCAGCATTGGAAAATCTCGGCGTACTTTATCCTCTGTGATGGTTCGGAATGGCGCGGACTCTTTGAAAGGTTTATTTTGAGAATACGGTCGATCCCATCTGTGAATCGTGGCAATCCGAACCGATGATAGAATGAGTTCAGTTGATTTCGCGTACGTCTGGGGATTCTGTTTTTGAGCGTTGCTTCGACTACTCTCATACAAACAGCCGCTCATTCAATGCAATGTTTCCTTCTCCTGATTGATCAACTGTTTCATCATCAGTTTTTCATCACCGCTTTCGTTATCCATGACATGTTATGGGGTAACATTTGCCTTCTTCTTTCTTCGTGGGGGTGATGGTCGTTCCCTTACAAAATTCGGTATAGGAGGCTGACTATGTCCGTTAACTTGTGAATATATATCGGCGGTGTCACAACGCGAATTCCGACAGTAGTGTAATTGTAACCTCCGGTAATCATTAGAAAAAACTCGCGCTATTTCCGTGAAAAAGATACAAACGAGTAGCGCCTCAGAGTATCCTCCTGTGCCGGCTGATCAGTCGTTGTTTTGGTCATCCCCCACCCACCCAACCTTGCCGTTAGCTACGTCTCCGCCATGACTGTACCCCTCTTCTTACCTTCTTCTCTTCTTAGCACAGGATGAACCTCGATACCAGTTAGGTAATGTTACATGACCTTATGTTTATCACAATGCATTGTCTGTTATGAAGTGTCCTCACGAATCCTTGAATCGAGTTTTCCCACCTGTGCCTCTCAACGGCAGACATGAGCACCCTGACCCTGAGCCAGTTGGGAACAGGGCTAAATTTATTCGGTTAAACCATACACATAACGACGAATCGGTGAGGTTTTGTATTGTTGGTTATTCTTCGTGTGTTCTATTGTGCAATCTTTATGTGGGACCCCATTAGAAATGAGCCACTTTTTTTGGCCTACTGGGTGTTGCTCCCGTGAAGTGTACTTCGTTCCCCTCGATATGTCTTTGTTTGTCGACTACGTATTATTGTTGTATTTGTCCCCCACCCCCTCCTGTGTTTTGGACATATCGAGCACAAATAACAAAACCAAACAACAAGCCCTGGGTGGGTGGTTGTGGAGCAGTCCATAACCATTGGGATTTAAGGGGTTTTCTGAGTTATCCCTAAAGTGTCACCACATCTTTTTTACAGCCCATGTGGAGACTGCAAGCCTTTAGGCAGCCTGAGGCACCTACCTCGTTGGTCTTCTCTGCCTAGGTGCTGGGGTCCGGCGAGTTAACACTGGTTCCAATGATCGGGGGCTAATTCGTGTAGACGCTGCTGGATCAGTTTGTGCAAAAGCGATATATGGGCCTATAAGCACCGAACATTTGTTATTATCATGGGATATTGAGCTAACAAATCGCAGAGTGGCTATCAGACGCTTCGCAAACAAACATTAACTTGGTGGCTGTACTTGCAACTGCGTTGGCGACAGCCATGTTTTCACCTCACGTTCCGCTGTAATGCAGTGTTGTGCATGTATGTTCGGGATATTTGCCAATTAAGAGTGTGAAAACAACTGTGTCAGCTCCAAACCAGAACTTAAACCCTTGAACAGACTCCCACGAAATTGCCTCAGGGTATACTGCCTGGAAGAACACAGGTGAGAACACTAATGCGAAAATCATAGCATGGCATCGGGGAAACTTGGGGTTGACGTGCTACGTCCGACATGGACAGGGAGTCATGAATCGGGGCTACAAATCGCGGAGGGGAAGGAAACAGGCATTAATTGTCAATTATAAACAAAAAACTATCATGCTCTATCAAGATATTCAGGGCGAGGGGAAACTGAAGTCAACTGGCATTGGCATCCAAGAAGACCTGACCGCCAAGAACTTGAACTTATGAAAAAGCCACGAAATCACAGCAAGAGATGTCCTCTGGTCGTAGATGGTAGAATGATTGCGTCCTGGTGAAAGGCAGTGACGGCACAGGGTTCAAGGGCAGGATCCATGGGCAACGAGACCTGTAGTCTTTGGAATAACCCAATATTGGTTATGAACAGCACGTAGGCCTACTGCCGAAATACCATGAAAATCGGAAAACGGTTCCTAGCCCTCGGACGGATTATATATATAATTAGATAGATATATATATATATATTATATATAATAATATCTATATAGTATATATATATTATATATATCTATATATATATCATATATATATATATATTATATATATATATATATATATATATATTATATTCCATGCGAGGCGCCGTAAGTTTTTTTTTCTTCCTTAGTTTTATTCTGACTAGTTGATGTCTGCAATATAGAGATTGTAATACCTCAATTTTGCAAATCCATATAGATTTTACGAAGTGTGTTTTAAATAAACAAATCAGATGATAATTCAAATTCTATTCAAGGCTGGCGTATACGCTTCACCGTACATTGATACTGCTACATTAAGCAAGATCTGAGGAAATGATTAACGATGTGATTTTAAAAGCCATATAATGCTCGTGGGCGTTGGAAAACCATAACAGTATTCAAACGTTATAGGGGGGGAAAATTTTTATAGTATGTTAAAGCTGTTTCAAATGTTGTTGCTATCTCAGAACATGGCTTCACGAGAATTACTCCCTGTGGAAATAGTTTCATTTCCCAATATAATTCACAAAACACCGGGACGATTCAAAGATGGGGCGGGGTTGGTTTCTACATTCGCAGTGTGCTTCATTTTAAAGTCAGAGTGGACCTAGATTTGAATTCGCCTCATTATGAAAGTCTTTTATTGGAATTACTTGATACCAAACATCCTAGATTGTGGGTGTTCTCTACCGCCCCAAGTCATTCGCAAGTAGTTATGAAGATTTTTTAGCAGTACCCTAGATTTACTAGTGAGGGAGAGAAGAGTTGGTTATGCTGGTTATTATAACTGAAACCACTTACATTACGAGGACTGATAATCAGTAACTAATTTTCTAGATGCAGTTTTTTCTTGCTCGTTCTTGCTCTATTTCAAGACCCACTCGTATAAATGAAGATAGTTCCACGTCAATTGATAATATATTTTGTAACGACTTCAAGCACGATTTGTCTGAAGGTATTGTAGTAACTGATGTTAGTGATCACTCACCTTGTGAATTCTGTATCAGCATTCTTTTGGAAAACCCCTCGCCATTATAGAGGTGTATTTCTGAGAGACACACACAAACTTGTACAGACATTAAGTACCTGGACTTGGGATGGCTATATAGATTACGATGTCAACTGTGCTATAAGCGTTGTTCGATGTTAAACGAATATTTAATAATCACTTCCCTCTCCAGCCTATTACTCGCGGAACTACCGCAAAACGTAATCCTTGGATTACCGTGCTCATTGTTCGATCCAATACGAAAAAACTTTATAATAAGAATATCAAATGTCCACCAGCAATAACTAAAGGGTAGTTATCAACTTACAGGAACATTCTAACAACTTATTACAGAATGTTTTGCTAAAAAAAAGGTCATATTTACAACAATTATTGATGAGTGTAAATCGAATTCCGAAAAGCTGTGGAAAAATATTAATCAGCGAATTAGTCAAGAAAAACCAGTGATTCTGTCGATCGTATTATATATAATTGATAAAGGGACAATTAATAACTCGCTGGAAATGATGATACTTTCAATGAGATTTCTCGGGACATGGCGGGTGAACTGCCAGCAAAATACCTGACTGTGCACTTATTTTGATGGTTTACCTAAAAACAATACCCAAGTTCTTTTTTCTCTCTCCAACGAACCCGTCGGAGGTATTAGAAAGCATGAATAATCTCGTCCAACCACTTCCATTGGGATTCGATATGGTGCCTGTGTAAATTTTACGTAAATCATCTTTAGCCATTCGCTCACCCCTTGCACATATTTTAATCTGTCATTGTCTTCTGGCATAGTCCGGGTAACGAAGATTGCAAAGTCATTCCTGTTTTTAAATACTGTCAAGATAATTTGCCCTCGTCGAATTACAGGGCCGATATCGATCTTCTCGCTTATCAAAAAATTCTTGGTGAGAAATTTTCGATAATCGTCTTATTCGTTCATTGATAACATGATATAATTTCCTCATCTCAGTTGGTTTCCGTAAGAAGTTATTATACAACCTATATGGCTGCCATTGACTTGAACGACTATATCTTACAAGTTTTATAATAAGCAGTATCTGTTGGCGTTATTCTAATTTGTCAAAAGCCTTCGACCACTGGTAATCAGGTATTTATTACGTAAGCTCATCACTATGGAATTCGGGTATAGACTACAATTGGATTCATAGGTACCCACTGTCGGAAGCAATTTGTATATATGAATGAAGTACATCTCCTTCAAGGGGCCATTAATTGTGGCGTGCATAACTCACTAAAGGAAAAACAATCAATACCCAGCTTTAAAGGCATATAAACTACATCTTATTTCTGCTGAGCAATCCCAATTGTCAGATGTTTTTACTTGAGGTTACTGCCGTATAATGCGTGTTATTGTAGTCAACTAGTAAGAAGGGGAGCTGGGGGGTTGTTTCTTTAATATGTTTACATCTTATTAATTGCATTAGGTAGGGGGTCTACTTGTACAAGCTTCTGCATTTATAGACCTCCTCCACAAACAATTACTATATTGTAATATGTATGGCTGTGCTATTTTGTGGAAATAAATGAACTTAACTGAACTGAAGTCTCGTCGGTCGACTGTGAGCAATCACGTTGAACAAGAATCCTCTGTTCCTCCAGGTTCCGAAAATGTGATTGGCCGGATCCTGGAATTCATTGATCGTCCTTTCCTCCGTTCCTAGGCGACGTAAAATGGCGGTCCCAGGTGGTCCAAGGTGGTTGGCAATGGTTACGCCCCTGCCTCGATATCATCTGAGTACTAGTCGAGAAGAGTTATCGCCGGTGCCCACATCAGCCTTATCAGCCGGTACCTTCATCAGTCTCACGAAAGGCCTACAATCAGATCAATTTCTTCTGATATTATGAACAATACAGAGGTCATTATTTTATTCTTCGACGAAGTCAGACAACATGATAACTCGACCAGGTCTGGGTGGATGACGTTCGCTTTAGGGTCAGGTCAGAGGTCATCTGAGGTTACCAAAGACCAATGTCTGGGATCCTTGTGACTACGAGTCCGCAATGCGCGGTGTGATTCAGTTGAAAGTTGGTGTGTAGCTTTCCTATCAAAAGTACAGGAACACTTGTTGTTTCCGGTGTAGATCAGGAGTAATTTCTTATCATCAAAAATGAAAATATGTGCAAATTCCTCGTGAACATGAGACGTCCGAAATGTTGGTCCGATCAAGTTGAATTCAGTGTGTAGTTGTTTCTTCGTTCTATTAGGATGGCGTCATTTTTTGGTTAAAATGGGGAACTTATAAGGAATATCACATGTTGCCCAAAATTAGAAGTTACAATTTCCCATTTGTTCTTCTGTCCGGACAGAATGAGTCAAGGGAGCACTCAGCCGGTTATCTGGGTAATCTTTAATGTCATTATTATCGCTATCAGATAAAGTCACTTGGAAACTGTCTCAACGTGTCAAATGTGAAACATAATGCATCCTTGCTGATTCTGTCTGAATTCCTGTCTTTTTCAGGTTAGATCAGGATAGGGTTCATTACTGCAGGGCTCTAATGCAACTGACACCATAAGGTTACAACGTGGACAGAATAAGGCAGGCAAAAAAATCGTTGAAATCCAACAGTGCTACTCCGTTATTTCTACGGCAGTTGCACTCGCTAACAAGTAAAATTAGACATTCGCAGGCGGGTCATGTTTTACATTTTTACATGGCCCCATATAACTTGATATAGATGCTATTTAAATATAGGTGTATGGCCTTAGAAGCCCCTTTATTACTCGCTGTAGAGGCTGCTCAGATGGTATACAGTTTAAAATGGCCCTATATATAGTGCCTCATATAATTTATATGAAGGCTATCCGGATGTAATATGGCGATATGAAGCCCCATATAGACCTGACTTGATGTAGAGGCCACCCAGTTATATACAGTTCCATATGTTCAAATGAAATATCATTCATGAAGAGGCATATGTCGAGTTTCAGGGTTGCCAGATTATTTTTCAGTATCCCGGCTGAAATGCTAAGGCAGGAATGCGCATATTCAGAAATTCGAAATATCTGGAACATAGCATTTATTGAATTCCTGGACTAGCCTTTGCCTGACTTGAGACAAGAATTCTAGGTTTACCTAGATTTACCTGGATGGCTACCCTCGGCGAGGATGGCCCAAGAAAAGTAGGTTGATTAACCCTTGAAGATCTTGCTGTTCTCCAGTCTGGTCGTGAACTCATTCAATGTTTGTGCAGAAACCACATTTACCGGGAGCTGATTCCATGTTTTCCATACACGCTTGAGGAATGGAATTTGAATTATAAAAATGTGAATGATTTTACAACTGTTCATTCAATTGTAGGATACTGTGAATGTGAAATATATCAGGGTTTTAGGAGGCTCCAGTGGAAAAAATTTTCCTGCATGGCAACATGTCAAAACAGCCGAATGTTTCCCCCAACATTCCTAGTATAGGCCATTGACGTTCATAGAAAACACATATTTTAGGTCCTAGGCCTGACGTTTTTTAATACCCAGTAATGAGTATACATGATTCTCATACATTGACCTATCGTTGTTGTTGTTGTTGTTGTTGTTGTTATTATCAATAATATATATTATATGCCATCAAATTCAATGCTGTAGGATGCTAAATTGAGCCTACGTTAGGTGTCATGTCTGCTTTCGCGTGGAGTTGTTTCTCATTTTTATATTTGTGCCATATATCGCATTTCATTATGTAATACGATCCAGTAGTTCATTTTTGGGGGATTTTGGGAAATACGAGAGCCGAGGGAGTAGGGTAACATGGCAGTGTTCTCGATGGACAGTCTGTGAGGGGGGAACATGATTACTTTGATGTTGAGTCTTAGAATCGAGCCGCTCTTTCCGTGTTCTGTAATACTGATGTCTCGTACACAGTCGATGCAACCAGCAGTGAAACCACATCAAATGATTTTGCATTTTCCAGTTATCACATACTTGATTTTGTTTATGATCATGAGAGCGTAACAGAGAACAACATATAAAGAATTGACTTCCATTCTGCTCCTAATGCATACAAGTGTACACATGTGAAGTCACAGTGCTATACTTGTTGTAGTTATAGTTGTAGTTATAGTTTTGCATGTTTTATAACAAAGGCAAATCATGTGTGACATTTCAGAGACAATCAATGATCTTGGTTATCACGTTTTGCCATATTTTGTCTGCCTAATAGTAGAGGCCTACATCTAGAAATAAATGAACCAGTATTTAAAATGTATTCATTTCATGCTAATCCACTATATGAAATATGTATATCATATTCTAATTCAACAAATATGTTGTTTAACATGTCTCAAACATTGAAGTTCTAGCACTTGTTTGCATCTTTAATTGATTGTATTTTTTCTCACACTAAAGAATGGCAAATCCCTCGTCTCTGTTATATCCCAATCCATTTAATAACGAGTGGGTTTTCGCGATCAATGGTTGTTTGAGTTTGCATTTAGTATGTTTCAACCAACCTGATCTTAGTCAGAAGAGAGCAAATTGCAAGTTAGCAATTTATGACAAGAAAGTCTAGAAGGATAAAGAGGTGGATATAGTTCGCTGGCCTTAAATGGGCTACCTAAAGACCTACAAATGGCACTATATAATCAGTGACCATTTTCAAATTCATTAGGATTGAATGTTGGCCAAGTCTACCAAGGATTACTACGTTTTGTGGAGATATAACTAAAATTGCCTAACTTAGGCAAGTTAGACAGTCACATTACTCACTCGACTCTCAGTGACCCATTCTCTAATTTGAATATCTCAGGACCAACGGCGGACTGCACTCAGTCCGTTTTATGGAGATACGACAATCTTTTGGAAAGTTGCATGAATTAAGCAGAATAGACACATTTAATTACCTCTAGTGACTTTATGGCACGGAATGTAGACAATATCCGCCAACTAGCCCCAAATTTCATGAAAATCGAACAAACTTCGAAATTTCCCATAAATGATGCAAATTAGACACACTGAATGAACTCCAGTGACTCAAATCTATGCTGAAATAATCAGGACTAAAGGTGAACCATACCCACCACCACATGCCAAGTTCCATGAAAATCCGACTGACCAAAATGTTGCATAAAATGCAGATGAGATACATTGAATGACCTTCAGTGACCCAGATTCTTTATTGAAAACATTCGGGACTTAAAGTAGACCATACTCTTCAAGTTTTCAACAATCTGATAAACCTTAAAATTTCGCAAAATTATGCAAAATAGATTACTTAATCAGCATGTTTGACGCCAAACTTCCATTCATCATCTACATCAATCATGTGCCTACGTGCTAAACCAAATCACAATAGCAGCTATGGTTCGTCTGTAATCTTGCTAACGAACTTGAACAATAAATTTCACAAAATAGGCTAATACCTACTATATAAAATAGGGGGCTGATTTTATGCTTGGAAGTTGGAAGTATGATGGAATTTTACTGAATGAATAAAGAAGAATGAAGGATGGATTGACCGTAAAGTATTACAGCAACTGCCTATAATTATCTGTATGTTCAAAGACAGCCTATAGTACATGAAGAATTTACATCTGATGGACGAAGGAAATACAACAAGCCATGCTTAACATGGACAGAAAGCCAGAGGGCTTAGTGATTCTAGAATGTCATGTTAACAGCCTGTTCCCATAAGTGACATCTGTTGACTTCAGATGACCTTTGACCTGACCCTAAAACATAATTGGGATTAGGCGCTAATTACGAGGAACCCGCATATCATCGATCCGGGTGAGGTCGAATGATGTGTTCACAAGCCAAAATCGCCCAAAATATGTATATTTCCCGATGTTCACCAAAATGACCTTCCATATACACCAAAACAATAGGGTTCTTGTTCCCTTATTAAAATACGTGAATAAAAAATCCCGCTGAAAACCTGATTCTAAGAAGTGCCTTTGGAACTCATAATGGATGATATATATATTGCAAAGCTTTAGAACCGTGGCTGTATTCACCGTGGATGAGCATCGGCGATAACTCACTCTCTTCTCTTGACTAGGGCTCAGATGGTATGGAGGCAGGGTGTACCATTCCTCAAACTGTCTCCCGAGACCGCCAGTGCACGTCCCTCCGCGACAGTGACTTGCAGGATCGAGACCATTTCTCGGATCGCCGGGAGAGGACGGAAAATTCATGTCCAAAGTGACTGCTCACAGATAGCCGACCGACGAGACTTATTACAAAAAGCCCAGAACAAACCCAAGACACCCATGTACAAACCACTGCATCACAGCGGAAGACCAAGACCTCGCCGATCGCAACGGCGAGTACAGCCACTAGGGTGCACATCGTCCTGTGACCGATGGAATGCAACCTGCATGTTTGCTTGCAGAGTGTCACTGATGACACTATGTCATTCTTCCTTTGGTGGTCGTTAACCTCTACTTTGCCCTTTCCACCTATCGGCCCCCCCTCCTCCCGGCTCGCCTCTTCATCTGCGTCCAGGGGTCATCGTCCATCGGGCTGCAGGGGTGGCAGCCACCTCTCATGCTAAATCGGTCTCGACACGGTCGGTCACTTCTTCTCTCCTCTTTTTTTTCCCTCTCCTTTCTTCATCGTCATCGGGGACTCGCAGCCTCTCCCAGAAAGGGCTTGCGATGATGCCATAACCACCCCTCCAGGCTCGGACCCAGAGTCCTGCGTGGCCCACCACCCGCAGATTGCCACCACCTCAGCGTGTGTACAGTCAGCCCTGTCTGTGTGACGGTCAGAGTAGAGGCGGGCGGCTCGCCTCCTACACCGCCGGTCCCCTCCTTTGTTCCAGACGGTGGGGGTTACACCCCCCCCCCAAAAAAAAAAGGAAAAAAAAAAGAAAGAAAAAAAGGAACGGCCCAATTTCCATAATTTTGAAATGGCGATGATAGCAATATAGTCAATTTCATGCCTTCGAAATTGGGCTGGAAGATTCCATATAAATGTGAGGTGAACTGATGGAGAGGATGGTCATGGTTGTAGAAATATCATTCAGCATAACTTGTTGTGGCATAGTGTGTATACTTACTGGAAAGAATACCAAAAGAATCTGGAAAACATTTAAAATTGTGAGAGATTCTATTTCATTTATGGGGGCACTGAAATCCTCGTCTTCAAAAGGAAGCCCCCGTCCACTTCATGGGTTTTTCTCTGAGGTGCCAAAATAGAAAACGGAAGAGGGGTTGAAATTGAGGTGTACAACTTGAGGCATGGCTGTACCTCTACTAGTCGAAATAAGTGTACATTCAAGTATGGCTTTGCAGCTCGATTCACGAAAGAAAATGTTGGAGATGAATGGATGAGGTGGAATTGAATGGTGATTTCGGTAACAGACTGGATTCACTGGACTGTACCCTGGGTAAAGCTGCTAGATGGGTCCTTGTTTTGGAATCGATAGTGGGAACACGCCCACAGTATGATAGTGATGGTCATACTGTTAATCAGCGGGGTGTACGACTGATGATTAAATATTTATGAATCATTAATGTTATTATGAAATCTGCGATCATTTTCCCTTAATACTTGGCACATCGTATACTTGGTAAATAAGTCAACAAAAATAGCGTCAGTGAAATGATGACATCAATTTGAGTTATCCTCACTACTCCTCCTATCCACATCACCTCCGCAGTTCAAACAGTTCACGCCTAGGTTCCTGGGGTCGAATAGCGCAACGTTCGCCTTTTGCAAGAGGGTGAAACTTTCTCTGCGATGGCGAATATACTAAGCAAGATAGTGAGATGGGATTGAAGCAGTCTCAAACGATAAGCGATCCAATCACGTGACGACATGCGCAATTGGCATTAACCGTTTTCGGACTTCCAAGCCCAGGGCTTAAAAGGATCTGGTGAACTGCGGAGGTATTAGTCCTCCACCGACTCATCGGTGGCTTGTAGATACCTCATGAGGTGGAGGTATTGAACTTCATCGAACTAATGTATTTATTACGATATTTTGCAACATCTTCGGTCGCGCGTATGTAGGCTTACACCTGTCAATCCGATTACCACATCTGGACCAGTTGTACTTGTGACCACAGCTCAGAAGGGGCCCACACTATCTGAAAGGTAAAACCGATACCTTTTTGTATCATGTATACCTTATCAAGGTGCAGGGATTATGCTATTGAGAGGTACAGCTAAAGTAGTGTTTCCTTGCGACGCTGGCGGCTAGAGGGCACGTGGGCACGTGCCACGCAGGCACTCGGGTATTCCCGTTTCCATGCACGCGGAAGCGGAGGCGGGAAAGTGCCGCGTTTTAAACACATCATCACTTTCCTCCATTGTGAATACGGGACGCATACTAGTGTGTAAACCTAAACACTTTGGTTTAATTTCTAAGAAGCTGGTTCGTCCGCCTGCAGGGAAAAGGAGTCTATAGAAGTTATAGTGAGCGATTTTATGGCCCGCCCGCCGTCCGCCCCCGTGCATGGAAAGGCAACTTTAGGGTGGAGCGGGGATTACGACAGAACTTTCATTCAGCAGTGTGTACATCTTGTACGAGTTATTAATATGAAGAGAGTAATTTAGGTGAAAAAGATTGGCAAAGACATGTATTAGCTGTATCATGTGACAACTTCGCTGCGATGTGAGGTGTATGGAAAAAATAAATCCTAAACACGAGGGCGTTTGAGCATTATTAATTAATCAGTAAATCTGTGTCAACCATTGCTGGCTGTGAAAACGTATCGATCTAGGCTAGACTATATGGAGTGTTGCGCCCAATTTTTTCTTGCCTATAAAGGTTCACCCAGCGACCTCTTTCAGTTTTGCAATTCCCCGGACATCAAGCCACTTCCCAGGTTTTTGTTGTGAACAAGGGCAGCGATTCACTGGGGGGACGGGGGGACGGCGTCCCCCAATATTGCGGGTGGGGGGGCCCGGGGAGGCAATTGCATCCCCCACCCCCCCAATAGTTGAGCCCGACTGCATTTCGCTGACATGTATCCGACATATCCATCAGCAACATGTAAAACAAATGCATGAGACTAAAATGATCGGTGCGGGATTTCTGCTGCTCCCCTTTTCGACTTTTCGCGCGATGCCGAGAGGATTTGTTCATGTGTCGGTAGCTGTTCAGAATATGATGTGCATCTGCAGAACATTGATTTCCTTAAACCAAAAATGCTTGAAATTTCCTCTGGGTTGTCTCAATTATCAATGAGAAGAAGGGTATCTCTCAAATACCTTCGTTTTACATAAGACTAGCGTCACCAGCTTAAGGTGTGTCCTCCTTCATTGGACGTGTCAACAAATCGACCTATCCTGAGGTGAAGGGGGTTGAGGACGACGGGGGTAGGTATCCCACCTGGCGGGATCTGGGATTTTTCTTTATTTATGGTGCGACCACTTGTGAAAGTTGAGTGCATAGCCGGTGCAATACTATCACTATGAGGGCTTACGGTGCGGCATCGAAAATGCAACCAGGGACGACACAAATCGTGTCAGAAAGACATGATTCAAAAGTGTCCAAAAGTGTCCAAAAGTGTCCAAAAGTGAAGTCCATTGCCTGAATGTTTGATGGATGCCCAAAAAAGTGTGAACTCTGTTGTCTTTGAAGGGAAGAATGTGGGGCGATGAGGCTAAGTCCACAACTGGTGGGACCTATGATTTGTTTGGCAAAATATGGTCTATCGCAAATTTAAAATAGAGTATTCGGCAATCAATTTATAGGTGCGACCCTTTTTTGAAAGTTGGCTGCGTGCACGGTGCACATATTAAGAGGGCCGGCACACGGTGCGGGTGGAAACCCCATAAAAAAGAGTCATCGAAGATTCGGCGGCCGGAAACGCCACAATTTCGTGCAAAGACATGATTAAAATTTTTGGGTTAATGACAAGTTTGAAGCCAAAGATTGCCTTACTTTTCGATAGAATGTCCAAGAGTGTAAAATTTTTGTTTCTCTCCTCTCCTCTTCTCCCTTTTACTTTTCGCGCGCGCTTCGCGCCAGTTGCGGTGTTTGCGTCTTGTATTATACTCATTTGGACACAAATCTGGCTCAAAGTAGAAATGTCCCCCCTAGCGCCTGTGGTCACAAAAGATGAAAACGTGGCCGTAATCTTCAGTAAAAAACTCAGGCCTGCCCTAGTCGTAAGTGATAGGTCATAGAGTGTCAGTGCAATGTCTATCGTTGGTCAAATTGGATCCTGCAAAATCCGCGCTTCTCGCGAACGTAGTGGTGGTGGCTTTGTCCATTTCGATTGATCCTTGACTGAAACCTCACTTGCATCGTATTTCAGAGTGTCACAGCACGCAACGCAAACCTTGAAATTGCTCCCTATTGCGATAAGTTTTTGGCGAACCTTCCCTGAAATAAAAAATGTTATCAATGTAGGAATGCTTGTTGGACTGCCCATGAGGCATGGGAAGTGCCGTTTCCTGCATGAGGGGGTATGGCGAAAGACAATTTTATAGTATGGCTAACGCGCCAACCTGTGGTGGCGCCCCGCCTTAGATGGTATCACTTTGTCCGTCCCCCCCCCCCAACCGCCAACACAATCGCCCGCCCTTTGGGTGGAAACTACCATTAGAAAGATTTGGAGGTAGTAGCCTAAAGGATGACGACACATCAACGAATGCTTTGTAGGAACAAACCCCTGACATGTTGTACTCGAGATCACTGCGTAATGTTATACTTCACACCTTGCAGTGTATCTGCCAAACGCAATCGATTAGCCTTCTCGAATTGATCATGTTAATATATGCTTCTATGGTGAATAAGCTAACCGAGTATATTTCCAGAGTATTTGGGAAAGGGTAACACTCACTGAAAAAGTTCTAGAATCTTGCACTGTGACGTTCGATAATTACTATGAACAACAAAGGTATGCGTCGGGGCATATGGTTGAAGGAAATTCACAGATAGGAAATAAAAAAAATGAATGTGTTTCACTATGTTATTTACACGCAATAGGGTACCTCCTCACTTTGAGTGACGGGACTTTCTTTGAACAGGGACGCAAAAGCGGGTTATCATATGTCCTCTCCAGGTATAATAGCTCCATGGTTATGAAGCATCCTTTGAGTTCGACACAGTTCCAGTCCTCAACATGTGATCGCCTCTCACAACCGGCCGGATAGATCACCCACCCTCTAACCCTCCCTCTCCCTCTCTTCTCCGCCCACAAATCCCAGCATCGCAGGATTTTAATATCCCATTCCCAACAATAATTTTCAGAACCCGAGATAAAGCTAATCATCGAAATCGCGGCGCCAATTTAATTGAAACACAGGAAATGTAAGGTCCAAATCTCGATAAAGGACACTTAATTGAATATCGACTTGATAGCAGTCTCTCTTCACTAAAATTACTGATTCACCGTGTCCACTTGATGACAGTGGGTATCACAAGCATACGTATAGAACTCAGGGTAGGATTTCTAGATGCGAATGCAAATGCGGCCTCCGCGTACGGCGGGCGAAGGAAAAATCGCTCACTGTTATTTCGTGTGGGTGTGATTCCATAGATACGGACACGGAAGCGGAGTTGACGGTCTGGACGTCCTGATGAAGATAAGGCGAAACCGATCACTACATGTAGCGATCCGTACGGCCTGCGAGAGCCCTTTCGCACAGCTGCACACAGGAAATGAAGTCATAGTAGTAATTTTTGATGACATTACGCGCGAACTGATGTACTGCAGTTTGAGTACTTCCAGTGCAGCTGCCAGATACCTCGACCCAAGCATTATATAACCTTGCAAGAAGCATAGAAACTTAATAGAGCTTGCAAAAGGAAACAAACACCTCTACGACCCCGATTTGCCCGAATATAGAGACACATTGCTCAGCAGCAATACGCGAAGCGTTGCAAAATTTATGCAAAGACAGGAAATTGCGATGGTGAGTGTGATGGTATTCTGTGTGTGTTTTTGTCAAGGGGCTGTGGTCGTACGTGCATATCCCGTATCGGCAGCCGGATCAATGGATTCAAAAACAGCCGCATCCGCGCGCTCCATCTCTACACTGTATCCGCGTACGCAATACGCATCCGCATCAAAGGAATCCCAGCCTAAAGTTGAGATTCCATAAGTGCGTATACGGAGTGCGGTATAAATGTAAACATCGAACTGTATTGTGATGCGGAAGACAATAAAAATGCGCGATTAGGGTATACGGACGTCAGTTGGCTTTATGAGGGTGTATGCCATATAAATTCATTTGCATCGAAGCGGCATCAACGCCGCATCGGTACAAGTGGATTTTGCCTGCGCGGTGCTTGATCCATTCTATTTGGAATAAAATCTGCCCCAACGGAATCCATCTCCATCTCTCCGAATCGAATAAGGATAGAAGTGCACTTCCACCGATCATGCTCACGCGGTATTAGTGACGTTTTGCCAGCTTACGGGCCAACATTCCGCTGTGATAATGCATTGGACTTTTGGGGGGTACTGGGGTTTGTTACGGATATTGCCAAGTATCATCTGTTGCTGTGCGCAGTCACGTGGAACTCGAGCTTTCCGCTCCTCAGGGTTCCAAGAAAGTGGTCGGGTCCTGGAGTTCACATGATCGTTCACCCGAGAAGAGTAACATGGCGGTCCGGGAGCATGTTGGAATTGGTTACACCCCTGCCTCGATACCATCTGAGTACAAGTCGAGAAGAGAAGGCGATTTATCGCCAGCGCTCATCCACGATCAATACGGCCAGGATTCCTTGATGAGCCATATCTGGCTTCTTGAACCGGTAGAATTTCGAATCGAATGAAAAAACAAAAACACTACAGACACCGATGAGAAGTCACAAAAACGGGCCTTTTATCACGAGGAGACAAAGTGTAGACCCAATGAATGAAATACAGTGAATAACCTCGCTCCTGTAAATCACACACCAGAATATGTGGGTTATCGACCTTCCGTCGATAGGAGGAGATTGCGCTGAAAACTGTGTTGGCAAAATAGGAACCATTGGAATTGATAATGTTCCTCTAGCTTGCAGGCGTTTGACAGTATCGACATACAAGAGGAGTCACTGAGTACAACAGCTTGAATTCCACCCACAGGGTAAATCAAGCGTCTTCAGTGGAAACAAAGGTCCAGCGGACCACACTCAGGCTCAACTCCACCATCACCCGGTGTGCGCCAAAAATGAACTTGTGGCAAAGCGAGCTAGGTAGGACCTCTGAGGGGTTAAATTTTCATCTATCGCCTGAACGGCTCATGGACGGTGACTGGGGGAGGGAGAACGGAGGACATGTTCCCCCACTCATTGGAAAAATCGCCCATTACATTTAATTTTTTTACACAGTACCTTTTGGGATTTGGGGTTATGTACCCCCTTCGATATTAAAAAAGAATCATCGCTCTTAGGACAGCTACGGAACAGCTGAAAGCACACCGGGCAGAGAGGAAGTAGGTCCCTATGTCGGAAGATTCAAAAGAACTGAAGTAATTCTACTCCACTCTGAAAACCAGTATCTAGGACAGTTCTCCTACAACTATTTTATACTGTCATTTTGCAACGCATTGGCGCTAACACGGGCCCAAATTATGAACGAGTTGTTTTTAACTGCTGAACAAAGGGTTATTTCCTAATGAATCACTAAATGTACAGACCTATAGTAAACAAATGCATGACTGGGCACAATTTGCTTGCCATTGTCCCACATAGATGCATCCTTATAAACTTTCGCGTGCCACTGAACACATGATTGTCTCATGAAAATCTGATCCAGCGGGAAGGTCTAACAACGATTCATATAATTTATTTGGTTTGTAGGTTTGCCTGTTATATTTCATTTTTTTTTCATGAGCATTCCGCAGAAGCAGTATGGTGGTAGGCAATGGGTAAATACGATAAAACGGGAAATATTCTGCTGGTATAAATCAGCCTTCGAATTTAATATTCAGATTGCTAGGCTGAGGGTTGTACTTGGATGCTAACTGCGAATTTAAAGTTATGAAGGAAGACATGAAAAAAGATACATGTGCGATTCCGAACCACGGATTTCTATAGGCCTATTGAATGGATGGTTCATCAAGCACGAAGAGTACAACCACCGCAATAGCGCCGCCATACTCCCAAGAACTGAGCCGCGTGTATATTCCGTATGCAGAACTGCAAAGTTCACAGCTATATTCCAAAGTGTGATGCCGTCTTGTGCTATAATTAACTGTAGAAATGGGTAGTTCAGGGGATGCGGGTACGTTTAATGTAAGTTATTTTCGGATCCTTTTACCTCAGCAAGGACAGTTGGTAAATGTAGGGGGATTTACAGCCTGCCGTTCTGTTGAAGAACTCAGTACTATTATTCATACCATGGAATTTTTTCACGAGACCCTAAGGGAAGTCAAACTGTGTCGGGAAGTCGATCGCACCTGAACCCGCTCTCCCGACCCTCACTGGAAGAGTGTAGGCCTGTCCCCTCCCACCACTCAAGAAGGTGGATAGGGTATATGGTGAGGTCGGTGTGTCGGGGCCTAATGAGGCGCTCCTCACCAAGGAGTGGTAAATTGTTGCTCTCACACTGTGAGACATCAGTCTACGTTAATGAAAAGTACTATGAAATGGCAAGGATTACGAATATACCTCTGGTTCAGCACTTCAGAATGGAAACAATATAAGCCAAGGAAGCCAGGACAAACATACCTCCACCATGGGGTTGCGCAATATGCCCAACCATACACCCAAACAAACAAAGTACTGTTGTTACTGTACGGTACTATAGGTACTGTAGTAAAAAAGCTAATGGTGGAAAAGAAGGGGACAAAGGATAGAATTGGTATGAAATATTGCTTCGAAATCAACATGAGGTTATTATTGGGGCCAGGGTTGTATGCTGCAATTGTAGAGCAATTAACAATAGTGAAGACAAGGTTGGTGTGATCATGCAGGGGCGCAGCCACTAGGGGGGTCGGGGTCAGACCCCCAACTTTTGGGAAGGCCTCCATACATATGATTTTTTCCCACACAAAATGTTTCCCATCACTGCTTCGGACCCCCCAAATTGCTCTTGACCCCCACGTTAGGACAGTAGCGGCGCCCTTGTGATAATGTCGTAATCAGGATTAAGTGTCTAAGGAATTTACACTGTTAGACCCTAATAAACATATCGTTAATAATCTGGGGTCCTGTTGGAGAGTTTCAACCTGGTCGCATGTATGGTTCAGAAGTTATGAATGAACGTGACGAACAGAGGGAGGAACTAAATAACGGAACGAACGAACGGACGGAGAGACATGATGACTGTAGCGCTGCTCGCGCAGCTAAAAAAGCACATGCAGTCCCAAATCCAGACAGCCAATAACAATGAAAACACATCCCGCTTTCAAGTGTAAATCTCCGGTGACTTTTTTTATGAGCATAAGACGGGCAAAGCTTAACACTATGACGAGGCCGTTGAGAAAGAATGAACGAGCTATGAAAGAGTAGAGAGAGACAGCTTTTGATTCTGAATTGAAAAGCTGAAGGTTGTGAGAAGAGGGAAAGCAGACAGATGGCAAAGCATTCCAAAAGCGAGAGGTCCCGATGACAATGAGGAAGAATGAGAGACAGAGCGGGCTGCAGGGATGCAAACAATATATCGGTGCATGTGCTCGTCAGCCGAGTTTCCCGGGAAGGTGAAGAGTGGGGGCATATAGAGCTCACCTCGGAAGAGTAATGCCCAAATATGTAGCGATAGAAAAGGGAGAGAGCTGCAACACATCTACGGTGCGAAAGACTTTGCAGAGAAGAAAGTCAAAGAATCATCTCCAATAAGTTCTGAATATCTTGGACTTATCCTTGTCGGAAGTCAATGACTGTCGGAGTGGCTCCTCCCCAAACGTGGAAACAGTACTCCAGCTGGGGTCGAATCTGTGCTTTATACAGCCGCAACAGATGAAACAGGCTCAAAGTAGTTTCGAGAGCGGAAAAGGAAAACCAAGTTTCTGGGAGGCCCGTTTGGCAATATATGCATATTGGGATTTCCAGGTGGATTCAGGACGCATCAAGCATACCAAGAAGAACTATAGAATCTGAGAATCCCAGGTCAGAACCTCCAAAAGAAATGCTGGAACAGTTTTGTCACGCTTCGAGAGATGATGAGCTTTTCAGTCTTCTTGGAATTGAACTTGACCAGATTATCACACCGCCTTGAGGTAACAATGGAAAGGTTTAGGTTAAGAAGGTCAGGCCAGGGTTTTTTTTTGCCTGCGCGTGGTGGGCAAATAGAAGGGTGATTAAAACCAGTTGACAGGCGAGTGTCATCAGCAAAAGAGAAGACTGGCAGGAGATGGCATCAGAAAGGTCATTGATGAAGAAAATGAACAAGATTGGAGAGATGACAGATCCTTGGGGCGCTCCTGCTTTGATGGGATGAAATGAGGATGTAAATCCATCGACACGACAGCAATCGACCGATCAGAGAGAAAGTCAGAGATCCGGCAGATCAGAGAAGGGTGGAGACTAAAGTTAGGGAGTTTGGCGATGAGTCCGGCGTGTCATACACGTTCAAAGGCCTTGAAAGTCTAGAGCGACACCCGACTCTCACAGAGGAATGTATAACCGTCTCGAGTTACCAACTCGCGGTGGATTCTTCGTTTACCATCCTTGCATCTGCGTTCGCGGAACAGCATTTCAAGTTTATTGGATTTCTGGCTCTGACAGAGACGGTAGTCGCTGTATTGACACATGGGGAGTTGGGTCCGGTCCTATAACTTTGTTTCATTTCTGTAAATCTGGACACTGAGAAGCTGGCAACTAATGAGATATCATGTGTATTCATAGGATGTCTGTTCTGGAAGTTTACTGGAATTCGACCGAATTCTGATCCGACTTTTTGGCGAGAAATCCAATAATATCATTGTTTAGTATCACCTTTCTGGACTTTGAAGAACTTACTAGCGTTATAACCGCGTATAGAACCGACGGGGCCATACAACGTGGCGCAACTCCTAAGTGATTTTTTTTATCGAGGCGAAAACACAAACCCAGCGAAACCGACTTAGGCTGGGATTCCATATATGCGTATGCGTATCAGGGCGGGATGTCAAATCCCATCATCATTAAAACGAACGTTTTGTTCAGAAGAGAAACCCTATAATTGGGTATGCGAAAAGACCTAAAAGGCACAGCATGTATATTTGCCCTTTCTTGGCTTTTAAGGAAATATTCCATGGAATTCATTCGCGGTGATACGCATCCGCATACGCAATGTGCAGTGCTTATTCGCTTTTTCAGCGTTGTATGATTCCATTTATGATTTTTTGGCTTCTGCGGAACCAATATCTATCTTTACAAACTAAATAAACATATTCCAAACCCTAGCCCCCTCCCAGTTCACGTAAACTGGCGATTTTTTACATACGCATACGCATCTATGGAATCCCAGCCTTGCGCGTGCTTTTGGGCGTATGGCGTCAGACGATTAGTATATTGATCGCTTCATTCACTTGATCATTTGCTTCATTTTCCTTGAGTTCGTCCTGCTCTTGTCTGCCTCTGCTCATAAATGGCTTAAAAAAAATAGAATTCTCACCGGATTACCCACTATACGTCATCCTTAATTCTGAATATACCGTAAGTGATCAGACCTGTCGTTGCTGGTGTGGATATGCGTCAAACCTAAGGAGTTATTGTGCATTCTCTATCTCTAAAGGGATGTGTCTTGTCTGGCTGCTTGTTTTGTCAGAAATCGTATTGACTCCAGTTGACAAACTAAGCAGTATTCAACAACATTGATATCATCGGTGTTTTTTATCCTAGATACCGCATTGTAATTTCCCGATTAGGTTTTTTTTTTTTTTATACACATTTTATCGACAACGGACAACTTCATATCTTCTATCGGTAACACTGTCCTGCCTCATTCACTCGGGCTAGTAATCATGTCCCACCACATAGGCTACCGCCACAGCAATAAACAGTTTCAATATCTTTTCATCAGTAACAACTGCTGTGGTTTGGCCTAATCATCGCACAGTACGTGACCTTATGTTGCGAGCGTCAGCCTGCACCTAAATATTACGTTGTCGCTTTCGCGATCTTCCCCGAACGCAATTTTGGTTCGAATTTTTAGACATCTTCGTTCACAGCGGAGTCGGCACCGTGGTTCATAAAACTGGACTGAGAACTTATTCCTTGCTAAGACAACGTCCACCAGACTTGCCTGATTCCAAACTCTTCTTCGAGTGCAGTTCCCTCTTGGTCTGTATACCCACGAGTCTCAAACTCCCCCCTGCTTTTGTGGCCGATACGTCCTCGACGAGGTATTCGGGAGAGATAACTGTATCCAGGAACACGGTGACTTCAGGGAACTATTCTTGCATTCTCAGTGGATCCTTCGACACCCCCAGTACCTGGTGTAGGGCTGCCCTGAATGTTACTAGCACCGTTGAATACTCGTCGGTCCGTCAACCCCCCGGCGAACCGTTTTGCACTCTGAGCGTGGGTGATGTTGGCATCGACGGTGAATTCGCGGAATTCTATTGTTTAGGTCGGGACGTGAGTTGGGGAGGAATGGATGAGGTTCAAGTCGTGGAATCTAGCGTCGACAAGCGAGCTAACGCAATTTATCGTGCGAAGAAATTATGATGGAACTTCAGGGGCGAGATCAGTTTGCCGGGCATCCATCCGAATTATCCATTGTTGAAGAGCTGGAGATAGCAGTATCTCCGCGATTCTGCCCATCGTACTCGTCTGTGTTAGAGTTCACTTGTGTAACTAGGGCCTCATAGGCCCCGTGGTTTTGGGAGATCATCGGGCCGATGATGTATCGGTTTCCTGGATACATATCACTTGTAGGAACGGTTGATTGTTAATAAATACGGAAATCACTCTCATCGAAGGGCCGCGGCGAGTCTCTTCTGAGGATATCATAGGCGACCCCCGGCGGAATGGCATACATCGGTTGTATGCCATGCTCACCCCGATCAGCTCCCGGCAACTTCGCCAGTGCTACAATCGCAGACAAAGAGTAATATGGATTGCCGGGGATTGCGTTTGCTCTTGGCCGGCCCCGTTTTCTTGTTCTTCAGATTCGCAAAAGATGAAAAGGGCGTTGAGAAAGACGGTCGCCCACTTCTGAACAGTCGACTCCGGGAAAATAGACAAACCTGGGGAAACCTGACATACGGATAGATCCAGGCGATTATAACCGAACACAAAGCAGTGCCCAAAATCATTGAAACTACAATGCCTTACAACACCGCCATGTTGGGTAAGACGAGATGACTCGAATATACTACATATAATACTGAACGCTCACAGCGGCAGGGTAAATAATCGGGATAGTTGAATGTTTATCTTCCGCGCAGTTTTACAGTCATGTGAGGTATACAATCGACTGGTGATACCACTAACGGTCGGATAAGATTTTTGCACAACAAACCGTGGCCCTCCCCAAATTCTTATGGTATAGTTGCGCTTAGTTGCTACGAGTCTCTTGCTACATGCTACTGCTTGCAAGCTCGAATGTCTGCCATATTCACTGCAGTCAAAATCTGTGGCTGACCCCATAACATTTGCATTGAAAGTACATGGGCTGTAATTGTCATCTAATTTTTTCATTGAACGCCCTGGACGACCCTGTCGCAGCACCCTGGTTCGTTTCGTTTTCTTGGATATGATAACAGGACATCCGTTTAGCTCGGCCTCTCGCAAATCAAGTTGCTCGTTCATTACAACTAAGGGAAATTCATGTCCTCAATACGTCCAATGAGACAACCCCAATCGTATTATTATGCAAATTTAATGAATTGCGCTGAGGTTCGCATGATAAATCACTGCAAGCTCTTCCACATTACCGGGGTTCACATAATTCAACTTTTTCTTTGATGCTTTGGTGTAGAGAAATTGAGCAGTGGAGCATGCACCCAACCATAGTTGACGCATCCGTGATAGTTATATTGGGCTGGATGCGAAATAATATATGTGGGTGATAGTGATAATATGGGCTGGTATGCGAAATATATATGTGGGTGATAGTTAATCGGGCTGGTATGTCATAATATATGTGGAACTTCCACCACCAGCCCAACCGACATATGCCTACGGGGTTATTTTAAACGGGTGTTTCGAAAACATCCTCTCCCTACGATCGCGATAACGTAACAAATCATCTAATTGGAATCAACTCCTGTAAAAATAATCGACCCTCGAAAAAAAAGAATAGCCTATCATCAAACAGAATCAAATGTGTATGATACCGGTACTCCATGACCTTCCTTTAACAAGTAATTTTGATTGTATTGTGCCGTGGCTCCGTTAAGTTGAGACACGCCCGCGCGTCAGGGTGGGCGAAGTGTAACAAAATCATCAAAATGGGAATCAGACCGTCAGGAGTGGAATCAATAACGTCGAAACAGAAACGGTTGTACCAACCGGAATCAAGGAGTCGAAAAAAAAAAAAACAGGGTGTCAAAACCATAAGTCAGCTGTCCCAAAAGAAAGCAAGAACGCAACCTTTCGTAGTGATTCCTTGCTGCAATATTTACTTCCAAAAATATGAAAGCATTCTTACTTGACAAACATTTTTTCGCCATGTTTTCTGTTAATCAGCACGTTTTAAGGGATGTCTGGATTGTTCTATCGAGGCGAGGAGGGTTACTTCACCTCTTATAGGTAGCTCTAGCCCCTTCAAACCATCTCTGATCCGGAGCATATTCTGCATAGAGTGAGTGTGAAGGCATGTGGGGTAGATGATGAGAGGAGATGGGGAAGTTTGTGGTAAATAACAAGTGAATTTGAAAGGAGGTGAGGGCCGAGGTGGAGAGAGGGGAGTGAGGTTCGTGCAAATGGAGTTTACTGTAAAGGAGGTGGGTGGGAGGAGTGGGGAGAAGGGGAGGGTGTGTAAACAGAGTGAGTGTAAAGGAGGTTATAGTTTGCGGTTTTGGTACATTAAATGACTAGGATATATCGAATGGTGGAACACACTATATGTACTTCCACTAGACTCTCGATTCACACAAAAATTCTGAGGATGGCCTAAAATTACATATGAATACTACACTTTTTTCCTATTGCATTTGGTGAATTCTACGACAACACAGCACCTTGGCCAAGGTCATGACATTCTGTTCATATGGCAGTGCATTGAGCTATGGAGCTGAGCCTATGCAATGCACAAGAGTGGTGCAGGTGGGCCTCCCCCCCCCTTCGTTGGGTAATTCTTTAATTTAAGCAAAAAAGGTTCTTCGTCTTCACGTATACAACCCACACACAAGATTACAAGTCAATATCTGCTTCCGGTCATCAGTTATCGTGCGGGAACTTTTTAAAGATTGATCCCTCCTGACCTTGCACGACCTTCAATTGATACCAAAAACATTAGAGGTCTTCTCCTACACGGGAGACACCTACCTGGCAACAATGAACTTGTTACATGCTCGCATTCTTATATATTATTATACATTATATATATTCTTATATATATATATATATTATATATATATATATTATATATATATATATATATATATATATATATATATATATATATATATTTCTCATGTTTGAAAGTCAATTTTTTAGGCGTTTTGTCAAGAAATGTAATATATTGTTTCAATACTATTTCCGTTATACATGCAATAGCGAAGCCACTGGGGGAAGGGGTTATGCAACGTGGCGAGTCAGAGAGCCCCAACTGTTAGAAAGTCCTCCATGCATTATGGGTTTTCGTCACACGAAACGTTTAGTAACTGGCCATTTTTGGATTCTACGGGGCAATTTGGCAATATCCATTGGTTGACCCCATATGACTTTGTGTGTACGCTGCGCATCCACTTATTTGCATATTTACGCGAAAATTTGTTTGTTCTATGTGAATGAAACTTGCCAGATGGGGACTTCATTTGTCTCTTACAAAAGTCAGGGTAATTTTGAAGTCACCGCGGAAGTCAAATTTGCATACTTTTTTTCTCCCAACTTTGTCAGAGTTGAATAATACTTCAGTTGGTGAATGCATGGGGAGGTCATTGTTTCTCTACAAAAATAGTAGAAGGAAGTAAGGCAGCTAAGGGAAATGATAATATTTGAAATCAAGTGTGCGACTATGTAGAATTTTAGGTGAACGACAATATCTAAGAGGGGGTTAGGGTAATATACGACTTTTTGGTTTGGCCTTAGTGCCTAGCAATGTCAGATATGCAAGGAATCACGAGACAGTTTTGTTTCTTGTTCTTACATATAGCTCTCATCTTTCATTATAAAAAACAACACGTCAGGCTGGATAAGGACAATAAGGATCAGAAGTAGACTAAATTGTGTGCAGTGCTAAGAAAAGGGCAGTTGGATTTCGGCATTGTTGTAGTGGGGAGGGAGAGGGGGAGGGGGGGTCAACACGAAATCGTGTCACAAACCAAATTATTCTTGAGCCTTACCCATATGTTCAGCACACTTGAAATGACACGTATGGAGAAATCATATTTGCCAGAATCTGTTAAAGAATTTTTGTATACATGAGCATATACTGTATTATACATGTAACGGAAAATTAGATACAGCGCGCGCAGCGCGAATTTTTTTGCATTTCGGCCTGCTCAAATTAAATTAGGCCAATCGGAATGAAATATGAGTTAGAACTTTGTGTTATGGCCGTACTGTAATATGATCATAGGGTTTTTCACCAGTCCGCAAAATATTGGGGGGGGGGGGTTTGATATTATGTCCCCCCCCCACCGAAAATATTGGGGACATGGCCCTCTCGTCCCCCGTGATCGCCGCCTATGTATGTCTATAGTCCAGGCTTCTCCAACTCAAAAGTGAAGTGTAATGCGATATAGGATAACTTTTCTACAGTGAGACGAGACTGTGCACACTCTTCGCGGATTGTAGCATTAATAGCGCAGTCAGTGATAACGAATGGTTTCCTGTGGGATAACATTGCTCTGAGTGAAATGATGATTTGATGATAGGCTACTGAAAATATTTCCTGGTATAAAAGGGCATTCAACTGAAGTTGGCTTTTCGAAACTATATAAATCTAAGTCTAAATTACCACGTTTCCCGTGTGATACTTTCGATAAATCAGCTGAACTTTCATCTTCTTGAAACCGTAAAGCGGATTCGCTCAGTCGGCAGCAGTAGCGTAAATGGAGTGATGAAAGTGAGGGGGCAGGGATGAGGATAAGCTAAGCGTACCGACAGCATGTAGTCAATATACCGCAGAACCGTCAGGCGCGGCTTTTTAGGCAATACGTTGGAGGCTAATACTTACTTACGGTGACTATCTGAACGGAGCGCCGCAATTTATCTATTCATTTCATTTATTTACATTTATATTCATGAATGATGGGTAGAAGACTCGGTTAGCAAAGAGCTAATCCAAAATCGAAGTCCAAATAATAACCTATTACACATATTTGAAAAATTCGAAAAATATAAGAATCTCCATGGAAAGGTAAATATTTGATAAGGTGATATTTAAACGTAATGCCATAGAAATCCATTAATAAAATAATTCATAAATCGTACAAAACAAATCCCGTGGGAATCAATTGAGACTATCATCACCTTAAAAAACATATATGAAGGCCTGCGTCCGTGAAATTGAACTTTCCCTAATATACCATCACGAAAACTTTCAAAATCGTTCAACATAAAACTTCATGAAAATTCAGATTATTTCGTGGATTAAATGCTTGAATCTGCTTGATGATTGCGCCTCCCTACAGTTTTCGGGTAAGTTATTCCAGTCTCCAGCAGCATGTATGAAAAGCGTCGTTTTGGTATCGGTCCTTCCACTGGTATATATCCATTTGACGTAGAGGATCCTTCGCCATTTGCGTGCGTAACCTCTGTGAATTGGAATAGCCCTCTGCGATAATCGGGAGTCGGACAATTGAGACATTTTTATAGCATTGTGAGACGCTTTTCCCGAATGCGCTTATCTATTGCCGTCCATCCAAGGGTATCAAGCATATAATCAGAACTTAAGTGGAAGTCAGGATCGCCAAAAATGACCCTCGGCGCGATATTTGCACCCGGTTAACTTTTTTGCATATCGCCCTCCTTACATGTACCTCATATGGTATACAGTAGTCTAACAGGGGTATAATATACCCGTCATAATACAGTTTACAGGTAGCGGTGTCAATAAATAGTTTTATCCTTCTTAAATTAACAATAAAAGAGCATTCTCCCTTTGAAAAGCTGCAAAGATAAACTACACGTACATTCCAAGATATGTTTGATCATATGCCCCAGTATAGTTCCGTGGGGTACATTTACTAAGATCCGTTGTTTAACTTACAGAACTCGTTTCCCTAATTCATCTTTTCTCGATAATATCTGCCGGGAACTTATCAACATGGTTTTTAGTTTTACTGGTATTTCTCGGCATTCTGTTTACCTTACACCATTCGCTTATTTCACACATGTAAGCAGTTAATTTATCTGTTATAGTTTAGTTTTACCAGCAACATAAAGAAGTCGTATCGTCAGCATATATGTCACACGTACTACCTTTAACGAGAGACCCGTATCATTCTATATAAATGAATGGTCCTAGAATAGCTCCCTGAGGAACGCACATACAGTCGGCTCGGAATCAGAAGGGCCCCATAATCTGAATTCGATGGGTTCGACAAGCAAGGTAAGACGTCATCCAGCATCTGTACTCTCCGGAACCCAGTAGACCACCAACTTGCGTATTAGAAGTCTATGATCGACCAGATCAAAACCTTTATTAGATAAAAAAAAACAAAACAAAAAAAACTGTGCATTCAAATATCCTTTGTCGATTGCTTCCATCCATCCAGCTATAATTTTTAGGAGAGCTGTCTCGCATGAGTGCATTCCCCTGAATTGAGTGCCTGCACCGCTCTAAGTCGATCTAATTCACATGATTCAGGTTTGTAATCAGGGTATTTTGTAGGTGCTTCTCAATAACCTTGGATAACACTGGTAGAATAGATATAGGCCGATTTCTTGGAAACGTCAAGGCTTGAACCGCTTTAAATATTGGGGTACTCTGGCTTGTTTCCAGCTAGCAGGAAATGGAAAATTATTTGTCGTAATGCCTAAAGTTTATAATGTGAGTGATACTTCACAAATGACGTCTGCATTGCTCTTAGCATTTTAGCACTAATTCCATCTAGGCCAGTTGCTTGATTGGGGTCTATGAAGAACTTAAATACTGCATCACCAAAATATCGTGAGACCAGCGGTCTGTCGAAGCGGGGTAACGACAGGGAGCTTATTTAAAATATACTTTCGTAGTTCATCAAATTCATTGGCCTGCAACCACAGGCGCCACATACTGGGTTGATTCAGAAGTGAAAATTTGTTAAATGCATTCGCCTCCTCTGGTTACCTTCAATTATTTATATCGAACGAAAATGGGTGATTGTTGAACTTTCATGTCGGTGTTGTTTGATCGGACATTTTATTTCGTAGAAGCTTCCAAGTTCAGAGTTTCCTTCGTGTGCAATTATGCCATCATGGAAATAGTTTTGCCTCGATCTTCTGTAATCCGATATTGTTCGTACATGTGAGGGTCAGACTTCCTAGTCCTGTTCTTCTCTTAACCCTGTTAACTGCATCATTAATTTCGTCAATGAACCAACCCAGATGAAATTTCCTCTTGATCTTTTTTTTTGAGGGGCGTAGGGGCGGCGCCACAGGGAGGGGGGGGGGGGCAGGCAGGGCGGCTGCCCCCCCCTATGGGTTTGGGGCCGAAAAAAAATAAAAATCGAAAGAATGATGTTTCAATGCAAACGTTTTCGTCAGGGGGGTGGGGGAGTGTCAAAATACGTTATCAAGTCAGGGTATTTTATAGTAGTTCTCATCGAGACTCAAATCGAGACTCAAACTGTTGCTGTAATATAGCGTTCGCAAATGTAGCGTTATGTTTACCAGGGCCGGAGCGAACGGGGGGGGGACACCCCCTCCCAATAATTTCATGCCGTCGGCAAATTTCTGTCTGTCGGCAAAAGGAGAAAGAGGAAGGAAAAAAAAGAAGAGGAAAAAGAGGGGAGAAGGAAAGTAGAGGAAACGAGGAGAGGAGGAACAGAAGAAAGAGTGGAAGGGAAGAAAAGGGAAGGGAGGAGTGAAGGGGAAGGCGGAGAAGGGAAAGTGGAATAAAAAGAAAAACAAAGGAACACTAGACTGTATTATTGGCGATTTAGACTTTTGGATCTATCTATTTGACCCATCCGCGTCCGGCGATTGAGAATGGGCACGTCGGAAAAAATAGATAATGTGACGGCCCGGCGCGGGCGTGTAGTAATTGGAGAGTGGACCGAGTCTGTCGGCATTTCGGCAAAAGGGGAAATGTAGGCGTACGTTAGCGTTGACATTCTATTTGCATGATTTTGTCAGTTCTTCGACGCTTTTTGTTTCCTATTCGGCCCTAATTCCGAGATATACTTCAGCCATGTTGCTGCACACATTAACAAAGAATTTCCCAGAACTTAACAATGACACGTAAAAAAAGTTTTTAGGCGGGAATCATGCGACGTGGCAAAAGTGCAAAAGTGGAAATATTGTCTGAAAATTGTAACTAAATGGTTGAAAATTTGATCACTTGCCCCATGAAGTGTCAAATTTTTTTGTTGCGCGCCTTCGCGCGCCAGTGTGTACTCGGTGGCGGCTTCATAACCACGAGCTGGCAATAAAACTCGGGGCATTGTTTAGTGATTCGGGCCAAGTTTTCGGCGTTCCCCAAATTGAAAGGGTCCCGCGTACTTGTGAGCGGGGTCGAGTAATTTCCGGACGCCCATTTTTACTTAAAAATATTGCCATATTGCATCTGAGCCGTTTTCAATATTCAACAAATGTTCCAGAGGGGAGCGGGACACCCCCCTCCCCTTGAAGACCCCTCCCCCTAATCATCACCAGTGCCGGATCCGTCGGCAAAACATCAGCTCTACACCCAATACCCACCCCTTCGCTACGTCCCTGATGTTTACTGTTTTGAGAACACTGTGGTCATTATGAGCCACCGTTTGTTATATTCGAGAAAAGGACTCAATTTTAACATTCGCAGCGGCGCTTCCCCCTGCTTAACGTGTGACCACATGGCATGCGTGATCACTCCGACCCATGCCGATTTAAACCATTTTACTTAACGACGCCTACGAAATTAACGAACGACGCCGTTAGTCTATCTTCGAATTTGCATTAGAAACAAATAAGCCTGCCTACCTGTACAGAACGTAGGTACAGTTTTCACCTGGTTGATTTTTTGTCAGGTGTATCGAATGTAATATGACCTGCCTTGAAAAGGTCAGGCATTTTTAAATTTTTCCAGAAATTTATGGATTTTTGTCAAAACTCCTTTACGTACTACACTTACAGTTGTAATCAATTTGGGCACCATTTTGCATCTAAGCAGTATTAATGACCCCCTTAGATCCCCTCCCCCCTCCCACATGTCAGACATCCATGCAAATCTGCCTCCCCTATCGTATGACCCTGGCGCCGCCCGGGAGGGCGTGTTTCATTCAAGATATCCATGGATACATTTTGCCACGGCGGGGGAAAGCTTTATCAGGATCATCTATATGAAACACTCTGGGGCGATAAAGAGCGCTCTATGTAGGACACTCTTCAACTCAACAGTTTGGCGCGTATCTTACAAGGGATAAATTGGCCTATCAATAACCAGAAGAGGCCTTTCCCACTGCAGAAGGGCCTTGGTCCCGTTGTTCTACATAAGACAATGGCGTCAACAGGTGGGGGACGAGGGACTGTCCCCCCACTTTCAAAAGTTGGGGGGGGGGATATCATATCCGTTTGTCCCCCCACTTTTCCAGACCGATAAAAAAAATAGGCACTGCCCATTTTGTTCAATCTAAACTGATTCAATTTTTGTCTAACCAACAATCAGCCGTTGGAATTGTCCAAGCCCCCTAAGTCCCGGGCGACCCCAGGGAAGATCTGGCCCGACTAGGGCCCGAAATCGAAGGATTACCCCATGTTTCATCGAGTGTCTCGCATTTTCAATCGTGAATAGCCAAAACTGCATGATTTTTCCAGTGTTTCGCGTGCAATGGAGTTTTTCTACCAGGCTGTTTTGGCTAAATATGCGATGTATGCTTCGAATCATTTTATTCACGCGAATGAGTTCACAAAGCCTTGGGCAGACTGCCCCCCCCCGCCCAATTTTCTTTCTGATATGGGAAAAGTCGGGCGGAAATTTGTGGGGATTTGGGAAGGAAAAATCAAAGTGAAAGACTGCCTGAATTTTTTGGCAGATTCTTTTCGTGAGATGCCGCGAAACATGCAAAAAACATTCGCGCCCTCGCGCGCCGCCGGTGGTTTCCAAGACTGACTTGGTTAATTCGGGTACAATTTTTCCTGCCCCCCAAATTGTAATGGTCCGTAGCCTACGCTATGGCTTTTCCTTCGATCCCACCAGGACCGTTGTGTAGACCCATGTGATCCCACGCAAACAAATCGCCGAGTAAGAAAAGGGTACCGGTAAAAAAAATATACCATTTGTGATATTCTGTAAATCATCTTATTATGTACAATGACAACTTCTTTGTCTGTCTTTTACTCAACTCAAATCACACATGTAGAAAAATGGTGCTATTGAGCCTGGCCGCAAGTGCGCTTTCCGTCGATCTGGGGGTTATGAAAATCTGAAATTTTCTTGGTGCACTTCGCGCCAACCCGATGTGGCGCTCCGCTCAGATGGGCATTTGCATTCGATGGCCCTCCCACTTTTCAAAACGGATCGACGCCCTGAAACCAACATGAACTAAGATCAGGGGAGGGGTGTATCAGGGAGAATTTTGGGAGTCTGGAGCCTCGCCCCAGAGCTGCCCGTGGAGCCGGCCTGCACTTCCGTACAGCCGTCATCACTAACGAAGAGCTCTCACACAGCCGTGAATCACGCCTACCCTTCCCCCCCACGATATTCTACCAATGAAACACACAACACAGGAACAATGACACTAGTTAAGTCATCATATGTATCATCCTATAATGAGTATCCTAAAATAAAGCAGTTCATATACACTCGTGCATTCATTCCATTTGAACATCCTACCCTGTAGTAAAGTTGCCCTGAACTTTTTGTCAATAACTGTTGCTGAGCATTCCTGCCGACTGAACGATGCTTATACTAATACATCAAAATTACGTCATTCAGTAAAATAATATGTAACCGTGATCGCGGCATTTGTGGGTCATCATTTATGAAGAAAAAGTCGGTATCCTGCGCAGTGATGGCGGCAGGATTTCCTCCCCGACGGGGGTCCAATTAAGTTTCCCTCGCCGACGCGTAACGTCCGGTACCGGTGCCGTAACCGTCGAAAGATTTCCGACCTCACCCACCGCGCCTCACCCTACCGGCCTAGGCCTTTAGGGTCCCTATGTCCAAACGTAACCTGCATTCTTTTCATGTTCCATGTTTTTCATGTTTTCTCAAGAAAAATGAAAATTGAAATCATTGACATTCCACTCAATGTAGGCACGCTGCAGTACGCTTACCCTCCCCACAGATTTAACATGCATCTCGGCGGGGACATTCGAAGATATCCAACTTGTATAGCCGGCCATGTCACGATTTTATAGTTTGTAGGGAGTGTCAGAAGATGGATACGCTGATCTAAAGGAACCCGACAAATGAAACAGAAGATAGCTATGTGCGCGCGCGAACTTGTGCGCTGAAAATTTAGGTACGAATTTTCACTATAAAGGTTGGAATAGTTATACTGTCGGGTCAATACTTCGCGTCCGAGGTGAGTAAATTTTGCGTACCCCCGTCCCCTGTCCCTCTGGCTATCGGACGAAAGGGAAATGGTGAGGTTGGGGGATGGGGGTGGGGGGGGTTGTGGCCTTACTCCGCCGGTGAGAGGGAGTGGGAAAAAGGGGGGGGGTCGGATGGGCACCTACAGGATCGCAAATGTACCGTCGGATCGTCTCGTAAGGAAGTGGTGAACTTGCCCCCCGCCCTTCAATTACTGTGTCGAAGTTTACGCTACTGGTTTGGCCGAGCTCAGACCTCATATAGGCAGTCGTGCGAAACTCATTTTCCTTGGGCAAACAGAGCGTGCCGCGTACGTCATTTTATTCCCCCCAGAATCTTTGGGTAATAAAAATCGAAGGCGGCTACCACTGACTGCAGGAAGGCATTAAACCGAAAGCGCTCAGCATGCGAAGACGAAATGCAATATCCTCCACGGTTAATGGCGCGTGCCTCCGTTTGTTTTTTTTTAATTAGGCCTACGCTTATGAAATCGCCGTACTGGACAAGCATTATGCCTCATAAAATTGGCGAGTGTTTCTTTGGAACCTCCAACTGCTGGCACACGGTGCGGGCTTATGCCAGGAATAGCAACGGAATTAGGTTGGCCATGACCCGTGCGACTGTCCTAGCTATGAACAAAAGCGTACCGGGCAGCCTTGCAAAATATACCAAATAGAATTGTGAGCTGGTGCATGTTGACATCTTCTTGCTGGGGCTCTTTCGCTTTTAGTGTAAATGCATTTCAGCTTTTGTCTTATTGTCTAGTACCCTGAATTCCTTCTTCATTTTTAGATTTTTCTGTTTTCATGTTCTTCTTGAGGTGTGACCTTAGCAGCTTGAAGGGGAGCGGCCAAAAGCGTGGAACTGTATACTGTGCTCGCCTTCTAGACGAAAAAAAATCCACCATTTCTAAAAACGTTTTTAATGACAGTTTTATGTAGGCTTGTGGGCCATAGGGTGGGATGATGTCTAATTTTGGTGCCACCCGCCTTTGAGACTGTGTGTTTACGTAGTAAAATCCTGAGTAGATGCCTTCTCAAACCTGCTTACTTGTCTAGATGAGCCTTCAAATAACCTTGTTGGTCGGCTTCATTGAACGTGGAACAGAGTCGGATGAAGTCACGAAAATTTTTCGCTGCTATACTAAAAGTCGATACCAGTGGTCCCGATGGGAGGCAGTTTTGGTTCCTCGCCTCGAAAAACATGCCGCTCAAGCCTTTGGGTGGCGTGTGTTGGGGGGGCCGGGGGTGGCTCGGTGGAGCTACACACATGGTTTCCAAACGCACTATAATATACCATTGGTCACTGGAAGAATGTGCACGTATTTTTATAAGTTGGTCCTCCCCATGCCCCCGTTTACACAGTAGCGCGTGGCGTGAAAGAGGCATATATAATATAATATATAATATTATATATATATATATATAATAAATATTATATATATTATAAATATAATATATATATATATATATATATATATATAATATATATATATTTATATATATATATATATATAAAATATTATAATATATATTATATATTCTAATATATATATATATATATATATATATATATAGATATATTTGTCACTACTTAATTCGGAATATCACACATAAGCCTCAGTTGGAGAACTCCGGACATGATATTGAAACATAATTGTGGGTTCGAACGTCCGTCATGGAGGACCGACAGCTTTTCCGTTATTTATTATTATTATTATCCATTCGTATTATTATTATTATTATTATTGTTATAGTATTATTATTAATTATTCAAGAAGGCGTTGAGAAGTAAGTAAATAACGCCAAAATATTACACATCACCAAATATAATAAACCTTTACTTTAAACCTACTCATTTGATCGTGCTAACATCTGCAGAGCGCGACTAATTAGGGTGACACGGCGGATAATAGAATAACGTTGAAAACGTATCGTTATACAAATAAATAAACGACTAAAGCAAAAGTATGTATTCTCTCTGGCCTACGGACGGCGTTGCATTTCATACTTCTATACATGAATATAACCCAGAACACACGTCAGTTACCAGTAGGGTATTACATCAATCCCCTAGGCCATCTTAGCGTAAACGCTCCTCCGTTCCAATATCATGTCCCTGGGCGGGCGACCCCCCCCACCCCCCTCGATATTTGAGAAGACCCAGTAACTTTTTCAATTTTTCACACAGAATAATTCAGAAAAATCCCCCCCCCCCTCCCCAAGCAGTTGCTGAATTCGCCGCTATGTAAATGTCCACAGGAATAAAGAATTCAGCATCTGGATTAACACGAATACTGAGGGGTCAAGAATGGGAATCGCCCCCCCCCCCTTGAATTATTGTAAACAGTCACGATGGCAAGACGCAAATGCACTCATTTCTACAATATCACTTTATCATTCAGACAGTAAACTGAAACGCAATGTCTTAGGCCAGGTCTCATGCATGGACATCTACGACTGGGCGTGGCCAATTTCATATCCGCTCACTTGAACTTATCGGCACATTTATATATACCGCGTTTTCCAACGCCCGTCATTCTCAAAGCGCTTTTAAGGAATCGCCTGATCACGGAACGGGTAGCGGCACACTCTCCGACAATCCCGGAACTGTTGCTCTCTTGGGGTAGGCACAGTCTGTAGTCGACGGGATAGGCAAATGAGACAACATATGTCTTGCCCCGCGTACACGCGAAAAAGCTTCGGTCTATGGATTTCTAAGCTAACTGGGGAGGCGTTTGTGGACCTTTCCAGTTTCTATTCATCTTGGCCCCAGAGGCAAAAGTATGCATATGGCCGCAGACTAAAAAAGGCTGCGAAACTGCCGTAGGCCTCTACGTGAAATTATTTCTATCAAATTTTCCGAATTTAGTAGGAGAATGTATCAGTGGCAGCGCCAAGCTCGAAAATTTGTGTGACCTGATACGTTAAATCTGTGTGGCGTGTCGATGTCTAATCCAGTTCCGTATCACAATCAGCTGGCACGAATTTATTTAAAGAGGCAATATCGTCTCGTAACACATGGCGAAAACTTTTTCGTTTGTATTACCACAAAAAAATGTCCCGCGGTATACCGAAATTCATCATTAATTGGCGTAATCCTTTGCCGATATACTGCTATCGTTATAGCTATATAATAATTGTAGAGACTGTTCTCCGGTCGTGCCTCTGCAAAACGTCGCCGGTCGCTTTTCGCAGTTGATACCGACGATACGCTCTTTAACAACATAGTCATACAACAGCATGCTTTGTACGTTTGTTATTGCGTACATCTTGCAAATTTGAGGATGGTGAATAACACAGAGTCCGTACTGACTGCATGAAGTTAATAGAGGCGAGGCCGATACGTATTTTTGCAGTTTTGCAGGGCAACGAGATTTGGGGGCCAAATGAACAGTAAATTCCACATGAGAGCCTAAAGAATGCATGTTGAAAGAGAGATTTTAACAACAGTGAAGTACGGAACAGCTACACCAACCCTTTGAGGCAGATATGGCTAGATCGGTGCGACACCGATAAACGGGTTGCGAACTTAAGTCACTGTCCTGTGTGCAGTGGCTAGATAATATACAGGTGCAACACTTCAATCAGCTGGGCGGACTGTAACTACGTAGTGCCTAGTATCGGGTGCACACCTAGGACAAACTGGTGCGAGACCTGTAGTCAGCTGTCTGTTTACACTTGGCTAATTACGGTTGCACACTTAATAAGCATGTGCGGACTGTAGCTACGTAGTGACTAATATACGGGATGCGACACTAGAAAAACGAGTGCGAACTGTAGTCAGCTGCTTTTGTACACTGGCTAGATATACGGCAGAGATGGTGACAAGTCACTTGTTGCAATTCCAAGTCAATTCTTCAAGTCAAGAGCTCAAGTCCAAGTCAATTCACAAGTCATTCGCCTCGGCTCCAGTCAAGTCAAGTCACAGTCGCGCAGTAGCAAGTCAGTCAATCAAGTCAAGTTAGACTTGAAGCAGTAAGTCCAGTCCAGTCACAAGTCACTATTAATGTATCACATTTTTGTCTTGCAGGATCCCACTGCATGGCCCGTTGAGTGCGACCGCCTACCTTGTCCTCATTCATTTTCCAATCTGAAGCAGACAAAGGATCATGTATTGAGGCACCTGTTACATTGAGGACGAAACTGAAATATGGAATTGTGGCAGACTGAATCATGAACGGACATCACATCCTTCAAAGCCTTCGTGTGGTCAGTCGTTGCCACATGACCACTTTGTTGTAGTACCCCATAGCTCATGAGTCATGAGTCATAGACTTCCTGCAAGGATCCCACCTTTCAGCACATCACAGATCCTAACCACCAAATTCACAAAGATAGGATGCATACGTCCCTCTAATCTGATGTCATCACCAATCACAAATAATTTAAAATGCAGTTACCACCCTGTCCCTTCAACATCTTTGCATACTGGAGGAATCCACACAATAGCATCGCCCTTCAATTATTCATCAGATACAACACACAATGTGGCAAACATGATAAACAAACCAGAGATTCAGTCAACATATTTAATGTAATGAACAAGAGACAACTATGAGGAATGATTTGATCTGCAATATCCCACAAGTCTGGGGGTACATGTTTTAGCAGAATGTACAAGGGCCTTCCCGACAGGGTATTGAAAAATTGAAAGAGAGACTGAGTTCAAAGCCTGAATAGGCCTATAACTGTATCAAGGGTATGCCATTGGGTTAATAAACTGTTATAAAGAAACTCTGGAACAAAACAGATGTAGTGCGTAATGACCGTGACTGGCACAAGGTTGTGGCTCATGAGTATAACACTCGTATGGCAATGTGGGCATGTCAACTGTCACGTGATAGGTACTTCACCGCAAATGTCTTGTACTGTAACTGATATACAGATATCCTACCTAGCGATGACAATGAAAATCAGTGATGGTGCCACTCAAATGAGCCTCCGGCTTGACAGTGGGTTTATAGACATTATCAAAACTAAACAAAAAATATCTGTGTTTTGGAAAATGGAGAAGAGGACGATGGAAATTATTCATGACCTTGACAGGAATGAAGTACTCCCAAGTAAAGACTTGGGGATTAGACTGAAAGATGTTGAGAACCAATACAGAGCGAAAAGGAATGTTGGATACATGTGCACTGTTTAGACAAGGAATTATGACCTCCTCTGTTACTATACTAAACAATGGTTAATACACTTCGCCCTGACTACAAAAACAGGCAGAGGGGATCCACAGTGGCCAGGATGCCTATCTATTGATACCATACCCACTACTAGGAACTCCGGCCTCACTAGCTGGCCCCTGACAGCCCTGTTGTGTGGTGGACTTTCAGCAGTCAATTAATCCATAAAGCGCCAACTATCACTGAATCACAACTCTGTCTGCATAGTGGTGGTGTCCTTATGATTAACATGTCACAAATTCTGTGTCCCGATTTAGTCTTAAAATACATTGTGTTGAAGAAGCCACTTGGGGGAGTGGATTCACAGTTCCCCTTGCTACCTGACCTCCCTTCCTATCCCGGAACCAAGACATCCAAGGTGATAGCAACCTACCGAGATCAGAGTAACCTATTTACCTGGAACGGAAGGTAATATCAGCCAGGGTCTACTTAATGACACCATGCCACATGTCCACTACTGAAGGTAACTGTACCCATTCCCACTTAGTACCAATTGTAAAATTGAGAGAATAATATGCACAGGTTTTTCACCAATGTTACTACTAATGATCACACGTGTATACAGTCGAACTCATTATGCAGCACGGTGCACATCCGCGGTACTTGAGGTATGGTCCGAGTCCACGACATCGGGTATCAGCGCAGAGTCATATCGACAATCTGCAGCCCTGTACTCCTGTGCTGCAGCATGCTTATAATAGCAATATGCCGTTAGGCTTTCACGGGGGGGGGGGGCCAAGGGAACTGGGAAACCATATCGCGGTACCGATTTTGATGTTTGTCTATGGTGCATATCGTTTACTTGTACGTTACGGATTGATTCTGTATGGCCGGGAAGCCCGAAGTCGGATTTCTAATGGCCCCATTGTAATTTTGTTCATCATTCTGACACGGAGATCTCTACAAATTAGTCATTCGGGCTCTGACTTGCGTTGGCGACAAGTCAGTTATCGCGAGTCTATTCAATCACAGTCAGAAACGGCTTCAAGTCCAAGTCGAGTCTCGAGTCAATGCCGAAAATTTCAATTCAAGTCGCAGTCAAGAAATAGGACTCGAGTCGACTCGAGTCCGAGTCAATTGACTCGAGTCAACATCTCTGGATATACGGTGCTACACTTGGATAAGCGGGTGCGACAGTAGCTACTATGCCAGATATACGGATGCGACACCTATATAAACGGTGCGAACTATAGTCAACTTGTCTGTGCCAGTGGCTAATATACAGGTGCGACACTTATATAAGCGGTGCGCCTGTAGCTATGTTTTGTTGGCAAGATATACTCTGCGACACCTAGAAAACGGGTGCGAACTTAGTTAGCTGTCTGTGTGCAGTGGCTAGATATACGGGTGCAACCCATAAACAACAGGTGCTGACTGTAGCTAGTTGTGTAGTGGCAAGATATACGGGTGCGACACCTAGATAACCGGTGCGACACCTAGATACACGGGTTGCGAACGGTAGTCAGCTACGGATCGCGATACGTAACAAAATCCATCAACATTGGAATCAACCCATCGAAAAGAATCACCCATCGAAAAACAGAATCAACCATCGAAAAAGAATCAACACCATCGAACAGAATCAAGCCTTCAAAGAATGAATCAACCCATTGGAAACAGAATCAGCCTATCCAAACAAGAACATACGTCCATAGAATACTACATGACCTTCCCCTTACAGGATTTTCATTGTATGCCCGTGCTCCTTTAGTGTTATACCCCCGCGCAGTCCTGTGCGCGGATTGTAACAAAATCTCAAAGAATGGAAACAGACCATCAGGATTTGGAATCAATACTTCCAAAACAGAAACAGGGTGTCCAAACCGGAATCAAGGTGTCGAAAACGACACAGGGTGTCAAACCATAAGCGAACTGTCAATGCAAAGCAGAACGCAACCCTGCGTAATGAGTACTTGTCGCAATATTTGTTTACCTCTTGCAAAATATGAATGCACCTATAGCATTGGCAGTTTTTGCCAAATTGGCTAGTAGCACATTTAAGGAGTGTCTGGGCTTGTGCTGTCGATGCACAGGAGGATTATACAACCCATTTCGTAGCTCTGCCCCTTAAAATAATATAGGATCAGGTGAGGCAATTAATGTCAATAGAGTGAGTGTGAAGGAGTGCAGAGATGAATGAGAGGGTGTTGGGAAAGTGTGTTAAAAATACAGTGAAGTAAAAGGAGGGGTAGAGGTAGATAAGAGGGGATTGAGTCGCGTGCGAATGAAGACTGTAAACAAATGAATAAATAAAAGTGGTGGAGATGAATTTGAGGAGAAGGGGAGGGTGGTTATGGTGGATGAAAGGGGAGTGTGAGAAGTTTGTAAAAATAGCGAGTGTAAAGGAGGTCACGGTGGCGGAGATGAATGAGAGTGTGTGTGGGCATGGTAAATCGAGTGAGTGTACTTAGTGGAGGTATATGCGAAGGGAGGGTAGTCAGAGAATAAGAGTAACAGTATCTAACACGATGACCAATTTTGTAGAGTGAACAAACACTAAATGTACTTCCATTGGACTCTCATTAACAGAAAAATTGTAATGGAATGGAAGATACACAGAAGGACTACCCGTGGTCGATTTAGCCACCTGAAACGAATTCCAACAACCCAGCACATTGGCCAAGCGGTCATACATCCTGCTCATATGGCAAGCAGGAGCTGTGGAGTTGAGCCATGTAGCATCATTGCAACAAGAGTGGCTGTCCGCGTGGTGGAAGCGGACAGCCCCCCCCCCCCCCGTCGCAGGGAATTATTCTCATTTTGTCGGGTAGGCCGAGAGGGTATATGCTCAAAATTTCACACCGCAACGAGTGCGACAGTATTATTATTGGCAACCTATAGGCCTGGTGAACATCCGTTAGATTACACCTGAAAATCGTGGCCTCATAATATATCGTATTCTTCGCTACGTTTTAGGATCAGTATAACATCACCTATATCCTATGAACAAACTATACAACCGTAGCATAGGCTGCTACAAGTATGGATATCTTGAATGTCCTGGAAGTGATCAATGTTACACATTCTGTTAGGGGGGAATCTCCTTCGAAGAGGTCTACCACTTTCTTGCCTGGACAGCAACATACAAAACACAAAACATAGAAACTGCAGGTGTTGAGCAGGGGGTGGTTAGGGTGAGGATCGAAAAATCTTCGATCACTCCTGACCACTCCGTCGGGGGAACTTGCTCCCCCCCCCCCCAGGGGCGTAGCGAAGGGTTGACATTTCGGGGAGGGTGTAGGAAGATGCAGCCGACGGATCTGGCAATGGCGACTGATATGGGGAGGGGTCTAAGGGGAGGGGGTTGTCCCCCTAACTTGGAAAATTTGTGAAATTGAAACGTCCTCAGATGCAATTCTGGTGCAAATTACAGTTTAAAAGGGCGTTTCAGTAATTACTCGACCACGCTCACCACGTACGCGGGGGACCATTTAAATTTGGAAGCCGAAATTTTTTCCCCGAATTTCCACAAACAATGGCCCGATTTTTACTTGCAGCTCGTAAGTGTGAAGCAGACCATCAGTACACATTGCGCGCAAAGCGCGCAAAAAATTGAACTTCCAATGGGAGCAATGATTCAAAAGTTTCGGCAATCTATTACATCTTCTTTCCACTTATGCATTAGGAATATCTCAACCAGATTTTAACTTATTCTGTGGGTAGTTTCCTGCCCGAATTTGCGATCTAAAAAAACTGGGGGGGGGGGTGCCCTCTATCTACTCGCCTTGGTACTCTCTAGCTATATGCGCTCGATGATTCCCCGCCTAAAAACGACTGTTTCATTGTTAAGTTCTGGGAATTCTTTCTTAAATGTTCAGCAAAAGGCGTGAATTCTTTTTTTTTAATCTCTGGAATATAGGACCAGAAACGAAAACTGTCAAAGAATTGTCAAAACTCATGAAAAATAAAATGTAAACGCTAACGCCTTTTCCCCTTTTGCCGAATTGCCGACAGAATCGGTAACTGTTCAATTTACACCGACGGCGACGAGCCGTCACAAATATATGTTTGCCGACGTGCCATTCTCTTGCAGACGCTGAATGCAATCGGCCAAAAGTCGAAATAGCCGATAATAAAGTCGGGGCTTCCGTTTGTTTTCTATTCATCTTTCCCTTCCCTGTCTTCCCCTTCACTCCCTTACTTCCCTTTCCTTCCCCTCCCCTTCCCTTTCGTCTCTTCTCCTATCCTCGTTTCTCTTCTTTTCCTCCTCTCCCCTTTCTCTTCTTCCCTTCCCTCTTTATCCTTTTGCCCGACCAGACCAAAATTGCCGACGGCAAGAAAATATGCTCGCTACGGCCTGCCCCCCCCCAACCCTCCGCCCAACCACTGACAGTGCACCGTGAATTCGTTGGTCAACTGCATGGCCTATTTGACCACTTGTATGGACTTTCATAGTGTTATACATGTACGGTCATCGAGTTATTGCTAATCATTCTGGAATCTTTTCATCATGCGGTACAAGATGAAAGTGGGAAAGTACTATGGCCGGAATGTGAATGATGTACTATATTTTAGATGGAATTAAGAAACCGACCTAAATACAGGTTAATGAAATCCAATAAGACTATAGGAGTTTTTTTTTCTGCAATTCTTGTGTAATGTCATGAACTAATCAGTACACCATGGATTTGTGCTGTTAACAAGCTAAATGGTTATTAAAAATTAATGATTTTCATGAATATAATGTCCCATTTATTTCCTCCAAAAAATGACCCTTGGCACACACAGAAACTAGTCATCTGCACACACTTTTTCAACCTGAACAACAAACCTTATTCTCACTTAACTCATCGAGATATCAGGTTTGTTCTCGATTTACCGAATTAAGAAAGAAAAAAAGTGTTCAATATGGCGATATGTGTATGTCACACTCCCTGATAGCCGGCATTCCTTCAACGATCCAACAGGATTACAAACAAATTGTGCGGATAAACACCTGACATACGTGTTAGAACTGACTATTGACCCCAGTTCAGTCTTCAGTTATAGAGCTAATTAGAAAAATTAGAACGGCGCTACTAAAAGGCATGTCTTCCATGCCTTGCCTGACGAATACAGTAGGGAAGGGACACAAAGTACCCAATATGCCGAGGTATTCCGAGGCAATGTGAGGACAGTAGCGATCCGTATAGACATCTACAACGCCCTAACCATCAACCAACACTACCATTTGCCCAATTCCATTTTAAAAATAGAATGACAAGAGTGTAAGAAACAAAACAGTTCTCGCCTGACAGAACCAATCCAGAACATTCTCCAAAAAAAAAATATTGCCCAGTAGCGAAAGACATTGGCAAAAAAAATGCCAATGTAAGCTTGCATCAAATCTTGGGAAATCACCCTTAAAGGAAGCATCAATACGAGGGTGCGTTCCAAAATCCTGATGGTCTGATTCCATCTTGATGATTTTGGTACACTCCGCGCACCAGGTACTGCGAGGAGTGTATAAACTTTAAGGAGCGCGGCAATACATTGAAAATCCTGTCAAGGTAGAGATCATGGAGTATTATGACGTACTATTCTGGTTTGGATAGGCTGATTCCGCTTTTCAATGGGTATATTTATTTGAAGGCGTGATTTCTGTTTTCGATGGGTGTTCTTGTTTCGATGGGTTGATGATTCTGGTTTTCGATGAGGTTGATTCTTTTTTCGATGGGTTGATCCAAACTTAGCATGGATTTGTACGTTCGCACTTCCGTGGGCAGCTTGTCTGTGTGCCGTGGCTAGATATATGGGCAGTAGTACAGACAACGGTGGTGCGGACTGTAACTAGTGTGGGCAGAGTGGCAAGGATATGCGGTGCGACGCAGAGATGCGCGGCCTGTTAGCCATCCGTAGCGGTGGATAGATAACACGTTGCGACCGTCTATAGACAAATAGAGCGGATATAGCTAGCTGTTCTATTGGCTAAATATACATACATAATATGATGTACTCGTTATTAACCTTAGTTGAGCTTGATTCACATGACTGCTGCTGTTGATTGCTCTTTTCGTTTTATCTGGCATGTATCCATTCGCGGGTATGTCACTGTTGATCAGTTTCAAATCTCTTGTACGCAGATCCTCTTGGATCTGGAACGATCAAATTCAAATATGAATCATCGTCGTCTGGAGTGACATTCACATGTATGCACAGGCCTATGTAATAGAAACTTAATTTACTCACACAAAATACGGCTCTTGAAATCAAGTGTCAGCCGCGGTTGCGAGCGATGAGTTTAATTCCCGTATTCGAGAGGCGGGAGGTAACCCGTTTTAAAAATTTTTTTAAAAATATTTTCTGGACGGGTTGCGGAGCACCCCTACCGGCTTTCAGGTCATTGTTCCCAGCACCCCATATGCAGGTAACAGCCTATAATCATATGTACTACGTCCGAACAAAAGTCCAACTCCTATTTCTTATAGATTGTTAAATTTTTTGTTGAGAAGAAAGCCGAAATGCAAAAAAACAAAACAAAAAAAAAATCGCGCTGCGCTCGCTTATCCTATCTTTTCCGTTACATGTATAACACAGCAGGCCCACGTGTACAATAAATTTGTCAGATTCTGGAAAAATGATTCTGTCCATACGTGTCATCTTCAAGTGGGTGAACATATAGGTAGCCCACGAGGAGAATTTGGTTAGGACTTGATTCATGTGCACCTCCCGCCCACTACAACCAAGCCGGAATCCACTGCCATTTTATTAACACGCACACAGTTTTAAGTCTACTTTGATCCTTAATTTTCAGATTGGCTTTGCCAGCCGGACGTGCTGTTTTAAATAAAAGATGAACGCTATGTACGAAACAACGGTGCAGGGGGATCTGTACATATGGAGGTTATGTGATTACGTATGGAACTATTAACAGGCGCGGCGGCGGCGAACAATTCTGAGACATGATAAATTTTGGAGAAACCTTTACGAAACTACTACTGAAAATGACCAAATTGTCTGCTGACTGACTCCAATCCTTTCAATCAAATGCCCGAAAAAATGCACACAAGTTTCCATGACATGATGTTTCAAGCAAATTTTTCATCTGCGGCCGCCTCCAACCCAATTTGAATGGTCCTCGATGGAATATCTCTAAGACATGGCCTATGGTAGGAATGGAACCATGATGAAGAAATGTAAGGATTAAACATCGATCGTTTTCGAAATTTACTGTCAATTTCATGATTGCAACTGCCGTCAGTCGCGGGCAGTGCCGCTCCTGCCATCTGGGTGATGGGGGGGGGGGGTCTGTAAGACTATTTTTCTTGTAGTACGCTTCAACTGATGGTGACGCGAATTGTAATGAATGATAAACGTAGATCAGTTTCCTTCAGAGTGTTTCTTGATATGTACTTCCGTAAAGTTATTGGCAATTGGGGGATGTTGCTGTGGCCATAAGACATGAGTACCGTTTTCCGGCAATCTGGGGGATTCGTAAGGTTCAAAACTTCCTTGTACCTATACGAGACCATTAATGCTGGCCCAAATTGTAAGGAATAAACAACAGTTAGTTCCTTCAAACTTTCTTGAAATACAAATTTCTGAAAATTATTGCCAATTTTTAGAGACGTTGCTCACTGACATGCAGCGCGGGATTTGCCGTTGCTGCCAATCTGAGGGGTCTGTTAAAATGAAAATTTCCTTGGAGCCTACGCGTCCAGTGATGGGAAGGCGGCTGGCCCGAATTGTAGGAATACACATCGTTCAATTCCTTCAAGAACGTCTCTAGAAATATGAACTCTGAATTTACTGGGCCAATTTTAGGGACGTTGCTTTACTGCCATACGGTCCGGGAATGCCCGTTTCCTTCACTCTGAGGGGTCTGTAACACAAAAAATTTCTTGTAAGCTACGCGTCAACCTACGGTGGCCCGAATTGTACTGAATCAACATTGATAGGGTCCTTCAAGAATATTCTTTAAATAAAAAAAATCGGGAAATTATTAACAATTTTGAGGGATGTTGCGTTACTGGCCATATGACCCCAGAAGTGACGTTTTCTGCATTTGGGGGGTCTGTAAACTAAAGATTTCCTTCTACGCCGCTGCCCCCCTCATCCCCCCCCCCATATTCAACACAGATCGCCGACCCTGATCATTACCAACTGGAAGACAGTGAAAGTATTATTACAAGTGATATATGGAAAGCAGGACATTTTCAGCTCATTGATCTAGTATAAACAATTTGCATCGTCGACCAGTCAGAATTTTCAAAAGGGGACGATGACACTCCCTTCCCTAATACCCTCACTGACGGCAGTTCATAATGGGGACCCTGGGTTAATTTTTCAACTTTATGTGAATCTTGATCAGACTGTCGACCACCTCTTTCAAATAGCCACCAATAACAGATACAGAACATTCTCTGAATTTTCTTCTTCATTCCCCTGCCAAAAGACAAATTCATCTGACATATTTTTCATGATGTCACTTTTGTTCATGTTTGCAGCAAATTGCACAACTCCCCACAGTGAGTGACTCCCCTTACACCAGAAACCTGGCTACCACGCCCGTTGTTCACTGTTATTTAGCTTTGCTCATGGTCGCCCTTGGCCTCGTGCTGCTAATTAACAGATTGGGTACCGTTACCGCGGGTACATTAAAAAAAACAAAAAAAAAAAGGGTAGGCACTGTATATCGGAATCACGCGATTCGCATGAAATAACTGAAAAAATATAAAAAAATTGCAAAAGAACAAAATCAGAAAAATGAAAATGACAAAATGTAGGTTTTTGTGTAGGGGTAGGGTGAGGGTCTTTTGGTCAGGAGAGCTCAGCACCACCAGATATAAAAAAATCGTTCGCAGGGGCCCTGTTATAGCCGATGCACAGTTTCACAGGAGGACGTAGGAAAAACTGACGTGGTTCACCACGGGCCTAACGCACTGTCTGAAGGTTTGGGGCAAAAAGCAAATTGGGGGCCCAAAGCAGTTAAGAAAGACATTTTGGTCATTCTTGGAAAACACCCATGGCTACTAGCCACTAATTGATACATGGGGCCACCTCGTTATTTCCGATAGTACAATTTCAAGTTTACCTGTGCAGGAATTGAAGAGAAAATGAAAAAAAGAAAACAGAAACAGTAGTTATGCAAAACTTATGCGTCGGAACTGCGACGGGATGGGGGGGTGGAGATGCCGTTCCTTTTTCCAGCGTAGTAATCCTAAAAACAACCTATATATTACATAGTATGATAAATTCTACACAGTATTTAAGTGCTGCTGCCTTCTATTCTAATAATAATAATAATATAATAAACAAAGAAAAGGGGGGTAAAAAAAATAATAATAATACTAATAATAATAATAATAATAATCATAATAAGAATAATAAATATTATTAATTATTATTATTATTATTATTATTATTATTATTATTATTAATATAATTAGTATTATCAATTTCTACTATATTATTTTCTGCATATCTTAATAATAATTATTGCCTTCGTTATTTATATTATCAAAAAAAAACTATTTATTATGATAACTCATAGTTATGCAATAAATAAAGCGCGATTATTTTTTTACCTTATCGCCTAGTCTAATGCTACTCAAAGGGGTTGTCACTGATCGAGATACTTTGCTTCGTAGGCCATAAGACTTAGTTTGTACGTAGGCACCTTCCACCGTCAGTGGCCCAATTATATTTGGGCCCCCCGACCGCCCCTCATAATCCCCAACTGACCCCCATTTTTGGTTGAAAATACCCCGACAATTTTGTCATTTTTTCCTTATTTCCCCGACTGGACCCAGAGCGGGGGCTATGCCCCCGTGTCCCCCCCACCCCCCACCCCCCACCCCCCCCCCACTCTGCGCAACGCCACTCGTCTTTTGACCCAAACGCTCTACTGCCGATAATGCAACGACCCAGCATAACCGGGAGTCAAGGCCAAAGGGTATGTTCAGCTTCACGGTATAGTGTGCTTTTTTCACTCCCCCCCCACACCCCCCACTCAACTCCCTTCTCCCCCCCCCCCCCCAACGCACCACACCCCACCCATCCACCAAAGATACCAGTCGCTTCTTCATTTGTTGAATCCAGACTGTCCATAAGGTGTAGGCGGTGATGAGGCGTACAATAAGTGCCGACTCCCCCACACAGCTGGCTAATTTAAGATTATTGACGTAAAGTCCACTCCTCGAATAAACATGTTTGCAAGTTCACCCAAAGCCCCCAAAGCCCCCCCCCCCCCCCCCCCCCCCCCCCCCGAGAACAACCTGGCTTTTGAGCGGTGTTTATAGGGCCTTGAGTGCAACATGTCGTCTCAAATCATTTCTATTTTTTATATTCGTGGCCTCGGGTCAGATTAGCACTTGCTAACGATTCGCTTCCATTATTATTGTAAATATATAAATAAATCAAAAACACAAATAAAGAAATTTAAATAATAAATAAATAAATAAATAATAAATAAATAAATAAATAAATAAATAAATAAATAAATAAATAAATAAAATTCCTTAATTAATTAATTAATTAATTAATTAATTAATTAACTTATTATTTATTTATTTATTTATTAGTTAATTAATTAATGATAAATAATATTTATGTTTTCTAATAGACTTTATAGTGTATTAACTTCATATTTATTCCAATACATTCCTATGCTTTCTGATGGCGTTTTTATAACTTATGATAATTCCTTTTTTCTTTTCTTTTCGTTTTTTACCAGACTACCTAGGCCGACTCGCTCCATTTCAACAGACTGCGACAACATCCTACTTTCAGCTATCCAACCAGTTCGACTCTTACTAGACTGCTGCATTCGGGAGCTGCAATTATCTAGCCATACTCAATACGCTGTGTGTACCCTTTCCGCGGTATTGGCGCTGGTTGTAATACAAGCCCTGTGTTATGAGTCTGTTGACTGTTGCCATTAAAATTGAATAAACAACGATGGCACTCGTCTTTGACCTTGAATGGGGATCACATTTTACCTCGCCTGGCATTTTCGCGGTCAGCGATAGCCTCCTTCGACTTCATTCTGAGAGAATAAAATGCCGTACGTGCCCGCTTCTGTTCCGTACTGATGGGTGCACTTTGTGTTAGCAGTCAATGGAAGCAATCCATTAAATCCAGCGAATTGCACTCATTTGTGAGTGTATCACTACCAAATCCCTGATATTTTGTTCGTGTATATACTTCCCACAAACACCTAGCGAAATTCCGATTGAAATCCGATTTTTTCTGACTCGAATGAGCTGTTGTTTTCCCCGATCCCGTAACGTAGCCTACAATGATAAACAATGACGGCTAGGCCTCCATGAAACTCATATGGAGCCAAAAACCAAAAATTGCTTGATTAAGTTGGGAAAATCGGGATTTCAAAGAATTTAGCCAAATTGTGTATGTGAAGTAGAACAACAAAAAGGATTGGTGGCGATACACCAACAAATGAGGCGAAATATTGTGATTTATCTGGCTTTGCTCCAGGACTGCTACACACAAATGCCAGATGAAAGAGGTTTCGCACGTTGCCTATAGAACTAGAAATCAGAGATGTGAAACACACTCGACTCAATGTTGTACGTACAATGCTTGCTTGATGATAGATTCCTATTCGGCACGGCCGAGCCGCGCAGATTCTGAAGTTGGACACTTGGTCCCAGTCCCTGGTAAATTTCACTTTCCATGTATATTGAGATTGTACATTTTCCGTATTTTGTAACGTTCACTGTTGACTTCGACTGCAGCATTATCTTAGGCCTAGTTGACAATCACTCGGACTACTGTAGGTTCGATGAATTACACACTGGTAGGGTTCACGAATTTGCCACTGGTATGATGGGGGGGGTCCAAATTTACGTTACGTTATTACATTTGCGAAACCAGTCGTGTATGAATACATAGAAAGTAACTCACAATTGTGTCCTGGTTATCTTGCATCTTTTATCTTTCAGTCTGTCTTACCGGCGGAACACAAGCTTACAGAGGTTGTCTCCAGCTGACGAAAGTGGGCGGCATGTCCGATGCTAGCATGGAAACTCAGTTAGGGTCAGAATTCTGTACAATAAAAACTACGGGCTATTCTCTTATAAACCAATCTGAATTATATATCTCCTGGCTCTATAAAGAGTCCAAGGACTTCGGCTCTCAAGGAAAAACCAAGTTGTCCACAATAATATAGAACGACAATAAATATGCATGGAGAGGGACTGTATACAAATCGGTTAGTCAAAATATAACGCGCTTATTCTTGCCCCAGTCACAGGGCATGGAGCTAGGTCGCGGGCGCCCCCCCCCCCCCCCCCCCCCCCCCCCCCCCCCCCCTCCCCCACGGCGTTCAAAAAGATTCCATTGCGTATTTATTGTTAAGCTCATCAGCACGCGTTAGTTACAAAAACACGCGCACTCAAGGATCAGTTAGCGAAAAATGCCTGGTAACGAAATTCGGTCCACTAACGACATTTGGACCCTTCCCTATACAGTGGTATGAATACAAGAGTGGGGACCTATAAATGAGCCGCTGCCGATCGATTATGGGGGAAATTGAGTGATTAAAGACAATGCAAAAAGTACAGATTGAATTTTGAGTTGAGGCTGTTTATATAATATTAACAACACACAGTGAAAGTAAACAAAACTTGCATTCTACTTACATCACACACATTGGAGAACATGAAAAAATTTAGAGATACTCTAGAGTTATGCATATCTCTAATAGATCTCTAGATGTTTATCTTCTTAGAACTTTGTGCAATTTGACGTTAGTTCGATCAAAGTTAATAATCATTCAAATTTGATCAGGCTTGAGGGTCGATGTAGTGCGTTTCAGGTTTCCTAAGGACAGCTAAATAGGGCCTATCTGTGGACAATTCGCACTGGTGGGTGTGAACACTGTCCTGGAATTGCAAATAAATGGTTTGCACTCCCGTTTTGTCCATGGTTTAGTGACAGCATGCTGTATCAGATGTTAGGCCCGCAAACATTGCTAATTCCAAATTCATGCATGCATCATATAACCACATTCAATTATCTGCCATAATTTGTAGCCACATTCGTTGCAACATTGGATATCTAATGATTTGCTATGTTTTTCTGAATTCCACTAGGCGGTAAGGTTGCATTATTTTATTCTACACCAAGTTGAAAAGAAATCGTCCGAAGTTGATTGAAGCCAGCGCTATGGTAGGCACAGGTAAGGATACCTCCATGCTAGTCAGTGTCGTTTGACTATGTACAAATGAAGCAACTCTCTGTTATGATGCGGAGGTTTTCTGCTTTCATGATGATTGTCAAATCTTAAATCTCATTTGAGACCAGGTAATTCCCCTATTCTACAATTTACTCATACCACTCAAATTCGTGTCTGTAGAACAATCATGCAACACCCAAAATTTAAAATGAAAAACTGTGGGCTTACCTTCAGCTGTTGGAGGGACACTCATTTCTTCTTCTTTTTTTTATGAAGGAACTACAGTAGCTTTAGTAGTTTAACTTGAACATTGGACTACAGGTTGTGATTTTCCACAATTATTATTTTCTAGTGATACAATTATACTGATAAAATGGGTCGTCTTTTGGGACCGGGCTCGGGCTGATTCGATGTGGAAGGTCGGGAGAGGTGTTGTATTGCTCCTCTCACGGTGATGACACACACATACAGAGTGTGATTCAAGGTCCGATGGGGGAGGAAAGCGGACCGTGAAATATGCGACTACTCCTCGATGAGAATGAGGGCTGGCTGTCTCAGCAATTGAAGAAGGCATGGGAAAGGTAGGGTAAAAAAAGTGAAAAAAATTTACATTCTTTGAATCTTCAATTGAACTTCGAAGAAAAAAAACCGCGCTCGCAAACAACTACCGTCTAAGTCTGATTTCTGTATTCAATCTAGTAGAAATTATGATCTGATAAAAGCGCACCTGTTGTTTTGTTTTTTACACTACATGTGTTTCCTTATGTGTGTCTTAAGTGATTTCACATTAGAGAGTCTGAATTTTGATCATTCTGTGGTGGTCAGGAGAAGACCGAAATTGGAGGCCAAGATTGTTAGCAATAAATGTGGATGTTAATCAGAGGTTATTTCATATGTTAGTGTGGATGCTGATTCATTTTGACGGTAACAATGCACTTGGGAGGAGGCAGATTAGATCAGTCGGTGGAGCTCCAGAACTGCGAAAAAATTGTTGTTCGCGGAGTTTTCAGAAGCCCAGTCGGCATCTGAGACTTTTCGGCAGTGCTGTTGGACCATGCTTGTCTCCTGAAAATGTACCACGTCACCAATGTCAATGTGGGTAGCTTGTGAGGGGACGTGTGAGGAGTAGTGAGTGACATATGTGGCACCCTATAGAGGAGCCCCATGCGAACAGTGAAAGGGATGTACTGAAATGGTACCACGTCAGAAAACAAGCAGAGGTGAGAGGTGACATTATGTACGGACGTACAGGTTGTGATAAGTCACACAGGGGTTCTCTCTGTAGGTGTAAATCAGAACAAATTCTGTGAAGAAGCCAGGTTTCCCCAATTTGCTAAATTGACCAATGAGAAAAAGATAGATTTTCCACAATAATCGATTGTACATTAGGAAAGATAAAGTAAATTCTAACTGGTTTCCTCGTTACAGCAAGAAATCCTTGTCAGCCCTCTCCATTACCAGAGTGAGGAAGCAAGGCTCAGGTAAGATTGATGTTGAGTATGCTAGCTGTCAGTACCTGAGTGGTACTGTGGTCCCAGGATATTATACCCTAGAGAACAGTTACATGTAGTTCCTTTTTACACCCCCACCTCGGAACTTTTAATGTTGTGAGAATTGGCTGCATTTTGCATCCACATCATTAGGATCAAGGTCTGAGTTGGCGCTCCTAGGAGTGAGCAAGATTCATTCTTGCCTCCTCCATTGAACTATGGACTTCATTTGGGAGGGAGGGGGGGGGGTGAGACTTGGCTGCATCTGCAATCCTCATTGCAAAAGAGAACAAAACAACAAAAACAGAAGAAAACAGAACAAAAAAAAAACGATCAGTTAAAAAACTATTGTCCAGCACTTCACAGTCATTTCAGGTTTCATGCAGGTAAATGAGAGGATGATCAATGCCTCAGGATCCAACAACTTCTCCAACCTGAGAGAAAACAAAACTACACACACTGACACTATGAAGGGAATTGATTGCCCTTTCATTTGTATTAGAGCTAAAAAATTGACTGCTATTGTGGAACTTTTGCCCCAGATGAATAATTGTTGTGGAATTGCCTCATCCATTATTTAGAATTCACTTTCAGCAGAGATGGTTCAACAGTGGAAGTTGAATGATTGCAGTTCATCCTTGTTCTTTAATCCCCTCTTGATGAATTTAATACATACAATATGTGTATTTTTCCAATATTCAGTACAGGACCTGTGCACTTTTACATTGTGAATCAAAGGGAATCAGTTTAATATCCTGCTTAATAATCAACAACAAGTAGTGGTACTCTGGCCACTGCTGTGTATCATCAGAAATAACAGATGTCTAGAGGTAATCAATTATATTCGTATTCGCAATAACAGATAGCTGGGGGTTGCTAAACTGTATAATGGAGAACCTCCCCCCTGGTAATTCTCAACTTTCAGGGACAAGTATGCTGAACTAGATAAAGAGTTTGCTGTGAGCCCACGTGACAGTGATCAGTCTACACACGCATTCAGGGACTACAGAATCTCTGTCGGAGGATGGGAGAGGCAGGAGGAGGAAGAAGCAGGAGGTGGCTATTGGAGGGCATGAAAAGGTTCCATCAAAAGAGGGTTCAAAGAACACTGAAAGGTAGGAGGAATGAAGCTGAATCTGAAGAGGAACTACTGTTCCTATTGTTTTTATTTGTTGGTATTACTTGCCGAGCAGAGGATCGAACTAGCAAGGCCCAGCAAGGATGCCGACTTGGCTACTGCACTTATTGTCAGCTACGCTCTACCACTGTGCCAACCACTCGATTGTGACTAAACAAGTTGTGTAAAAATTTGAATCATAAGTTTATAAAAAAAAAATTGATAGAGTCAATGAGTGTCGAAATGTGGACAGAGAGTAAGAACCAAGCCCACAGTTCTGTTATATATGTTATTTTACCCCATTTCGATAGCACGATATAGCACCACAATAAAATTAGTTCAGATATACAGTTGTGACGTCATGTAAACAGCACCATCCATAATCGCCGGTTGATGCAGAATGTGCACTGTCTCCTTCAAGTGAAGTTGAAAATTCAGAGACAGGGCAACTTCTATGATAGTTCTATCCAAGTCAATTGACAGAGTGGGTATACATTGCCATGCACACACATTTTACAATTCTGTGGAGAGACACGCTATCAAAATTTACAGAGCTTCATCTTCTAATGCCGGTGGTACTCAAGACCTTTATACCTGCAATTAAATTACTAGATGAATATGTGACCAGGATTAGCCAATCAGTGAAGAGCATTCCATCAAATCACAGAGGAACACACAAACTCAACATACACATTCCCAGTTTTTCCTTTGACTCTGTCAATTTGTGGAAATTTGATGATGTGGCCAATATCACTTGTTTAACAGGATATTGGACCATGCCTTGTTGGATGAAGCTCAATTTAGTATGATGTGTTCACATGATGAGGGGGGGGGTCCCCCAGTTAGAGGTCATTCAGGTGAAAAAGCGTCAAAGTTCTGACAAGCTTACAAACAAGTCCAGGAATGCATGGTCCATCTGGGAAAAATTTGGTATAAAACTTTCCTCTGGGAGTACATGAAACCTATTGATTTGTGTAGAGAACTTGGTCATTGTCCAGGTCTGCACCCTCGCCAGGCCTTGGATAGGTTTGAGCCTCTGCTTGGCAAGATTATCATGAAAAAATTTAAAATATAGAGTCTTGAAACTTTTATTATTGTTTATCCAGGTCTGCACCCTTGCACAACGAAAATTTGGATTACATTTGATGTATGTAGTGCCCTCTTATGTTATGTTCAGGGACCTCATTGTTTCGTGTTGAGATTGTGTCATTTCTAGTGAAAAAAATCTTTTATTTCCATAGTGAAGTACTCAACCCTACTGTTGTTGTTCTTGTGTCAGGTCAATGAGATTAGTAAAGGAATCACTGAGCCTCTTCCTTTCTGTTTTTCTTTATTTATTTGATATGTGTTGCTGCATGGGTTTTATTATATGTAGATTTCCCACAATTACACATCTGATGTTTGAATGTCTTCTTCTTGTGCAGCTCCTTAAATTCGGTCAAGGTCCAGAAGAACACCCCGTCAGTCATCAATCTTGTTGAGAGACCCACCGGAGCAGTGGGACCATCGGAAGGTATGAAGGACTGTACCGATGATGCCTACTTTAACGAAGGAAGAGGGGGGATAATTGTTCAGTGTGTATCTTTCCGACAGCAGTACGGAGAGGTGCTCTGTACAATCAGGCAGAAGATTTGTTCAATCTGCTCTGGCTCCATGCATCTTCACTCGAGTTGGAAACATTTTAGGTGATGCCCTTTGCAGTCTTCAACAACCTCTCCCCACAGTATGCAAAGTCTTCAAACATTTTCCACCATTCATACATAACTCACATCAAACACCCAGTCTGGGTCTGGCAAATACCTGACTACAGTTTTGCTGAACAATGATAGATGACATGTATACTGTGAGAACATGAAGTATCAACGATAATAATATCTAGTGGCTTTATATAGTGCTTTCCAAGCTACTGTATGGGACGTCTTGTTCATGGAAACTGGGCACGCTTGAGAATTCCTGGGAGTTAGTTGTTGCCATTGTAGGTGCAGATTGTACTCAGACTCCCCGCAGGTCCCCAATCATCCCCTGGGTGGGGTGGATCCTTAGAGGCAAAGTGCCTTGCCTGAGGACACACCAGAAAAGTTGATTGTACTGTATGATTCAATTTTGCAACTTTTCAATCTGCAGTCTGGTGCTCTATAGACTAAGCTAATTCAATAGAGGACGATGTACTGTACCTTACTAGTATAGCCAGAAAGATTGAGGGGTTAAAAACCCCATCTCAGTCATAGAATAATGTAACTATTTCACTGATGATTTACTAATTTTTAATCTTTCATGGATTCATATCTCATATCCAAAAATGGGATGACACTATCTGTTTATTTAATTGTACTTTGTTCCACATGAAGGATTTACGTCTGATGAGTTGGAGAAGCCTCACTTCCCAGGTAAATCGGATGCTAGTCCTAAAGTGCCATACGTCCTATCCAAAAAAGATGTCAACCCTGTCACTGAGGTAATGTTGTAATAGGACAGTGTCTTGCCTATCAATAATCTCTATACAGTAATTTGTCTATCCGCAATTATGCACACAATTGTTAGCAATATTAGTAGAGCTGAATAAATATATTATTATATATGGACATATCTTTATTTTCATCACTCGCGTTCGACTGCAGGTGGGACAGGCCTATGGTATAACAGGGAATCAGTAAGTGGGTATTACATTACCAGGTATGTGGGAATTGAATTTCTCTCAGGAATTTGAGTCCTGAACTAGCTGAAAACCCACAGTGACTAATTGAATAAATTTTGATATAGAAATTATTTGCTATGTTTTCTTTCAATCAACTGGTTGTATTTTTCTACCCAGATCCCAGCCACATGAACCGGTACCTCCGTGAATACCAGAGGGAGGGGGTAAAGTTCCTCTACCGGCACTTTGAGGAGGGCCATGGAGCGATTCTTGCCGATGACATGGGACTGGGGAAGACGATCCAGGTAGGTTGCAGATATTCTAGTATGTCCCGCCGTGAGGAGAAACCTAAAAAATTTTGAGGAGTGGAAGTACCTCTGTGGAATTCCTGCCTGCACTCCTCATTTCGTGACTGGACAATTCACACCAGGACAAATCCCCCTCAATGGAATGTTTTTTTTGTGGTCATCTTTAGGGTTAGGAACTAAAGTTAGGGTCACGTTTGGGTGGAATTGTCCGGGTGGGAATTGTCGGGGTGGGAGTCGTCCGGGAACCCTCAGTTACCCAGAGTTACTCAGTGCTTCCACAGTAATTATGGCATATAGCATACATAGCAGCATTGTATCAACTTCATATTAGCCCATGGAAGAACCCTGAGCACGCCGTCGGCATGCTGTACTGAGACGTCTATGCAGAAGAAGTCAGTGGGGAGCTGTTTGTGATGCGCCTAACAGCACCCTCACTAATAGTAGTGTTATATTGACTGACAGGTGAATTTGGCGATATAATTCACATTCTGTCAGAATATTAGCATAAGTTCTGTTTAACAGCCTCCTTTAATTCAAGCTTCACATAATTATTAAAATAAATACTATTTGGGCCTCGATGGTGTTTTCACTAGACACAATCGAGTTGTGTTTCTGAATTCATCATGTTGTTTGTGGTCCCGTAATGGATCAGTTGACTCTTGTCGAGTTATGCACGTACGTATCTTCAGAAAATACTCATACGTGAAATGCTCATAGTTTCGAGTATGTTATCGGGGGCATTCTGCAATGGGGTGACGCTCCCTAAGAATGTTCCGGAATTTTGAACCGCGGCACTAGGTGGAAGCTATGGAGCAACGAAGGTATGCGTATCTCTGACAAAATCCACAGATAGAGAGTGAATAAACTAAATGTGTTCCACGATGTTACACAGATTTGCGGACCTCCTCACTTTGAGCTTATGGTCTCTGACAGCACTTCAACAGGGCAAACAATACGCGATCTTATGCCCTCAACAGTTAATATAATAGCTCCATGGTACTGGAGGGGGGGGATGTCCCCCAGAGTGAGTGTGAGAACGTTGCTCATGCCTGGGTAAGAGTTGTATTAAAATATGCCTACACTATTCCCTGCTGGTCATTACTGGAGTATGTTTAAATATTCGATATACACTACTTAACATGGTGTATGGTAAATGTTTTGAAGAATATGACTGATACAGCGGGAGGTCTGGATTGGATTGTACCGATAGACTTTGAAATAATTTGACCTGCTCTTTCTTGTGCATAGTTCTCTGCAGTGGGAAAACAAAACCTATACCTCACAACTGGAGGACATGCTAGGGTGCTGTACTACTGTTGCTATTCTCACACCAACTCAACAGTGGGAACAGCGACATCGGTCGTGAGAAATAAACTGTGTCAATGTTTCCACATGATGGGATGATTTCAACATGAGGTACTTCAGAAGTGTGCAAATGAATCAAATAATGATTCAACAGAGTGTAGTCAGGAAACCTGTACAGTCAGTGTCCCTCTATCTCGTAGTCATTGTAATTACGAGTTCCTGCACTGTTCTGCTGTGCTCATCCGTTCGACATGGCAGAACCAGTTCCCTCAATTCGCAACATGCTTGTGAACATCGAGATCTGGGATTTGATCACAGTCTTCCTGAATACAGGGCATGTTACTCCTAAGTAGTCTGATGGTACTATATTTTGACAGGTCCTGGCCTTCATTTGTGCAATACTCAACAAGAAGGGGACCAAGGAGGACTGTGAGAGGAGCCTGCCTCTATTCCTGCGTCAGGTGAGCAGTGGTAGTATTGATATCGGGGCTCTTATAATAATAATAATAATAATGAAAATGATAAAGAGTTGTTTATGTAGCGCTTTATGCAAAGCCTCAAAGCGCTTCACAAGAGAGAAGGGAAATCAGAAAGTGAGATTATAGAGCTGTGTCTTTAGTTTCCTTTTGAAGGAGTCGGTGCTGGCAGCTTCCCGAAGGTCGTCAGGTAAGGCATTCCACAGAGAAGGACCTATCCAAGGTTGCCGGTGGTTGTCTTTTTTACAGTGTATAAATTTCGTGAAGACGAGCGTAGTGTACGAGTAGGACAGTAAGGTGTGGGGAGGTCAGAGAGATATTCAGGAGCGATGGTAAGGAGAATCTTGAATGAAATGCGAGCAATGACAGGAAGCCAGTGAAGTTCTTGTCTTGTCTGGTACTATATGCAAACACCAACTAGTGGTTATCACTGCATAGGGGGACAGAACAGGGGTGATATGTTGTCTTCGGGGGGTCCTAGTGACTGGCCTGGGTCATTATTGGTCATTATTGTAAATCGTAAAACGGGACATCATTCCGAATGGCTAATGGTGGTTCTCATGCTGTCTCGGCTGTGTCAGGGTTTGATTTTACGGATCGTCCATTCATCGCAGATGACCAAAATCGTCAAATTTTGTGCTACCGGAATGCGGGGATGGGGGTGACACACACAGAGACAACTTGCAAAATTTCCTATCCCATGTTGTTTGTCCCAGTTCCAATCCCTTGTGCTGAGCACCCAGTGAGGAGGCAACAGGTACCATCCTTCAAGTCTTCGGTATGGCAAGACGAGACGAGACCAATACCCGGACGGAAGCCGGCGCTCTGCCAAATCTGCCAACCACTCGGTGCCTGTGTCATCAAACTCTGCCCTCATGACAATATCATTTTATATGCAAATGATGATTTATTCTTCAGGGATGAATAGACAAACTAAAGATCCCATCACAAAATACAGTTAATTAAAGCTGTGGAATGGACAAGCGAGACAAGGACACACAGTGCAGGAATACAAGCTTCTTGAACATGTGGTAACTACAGCTGTCAGATACAGCCAGCAGTGAGCACATAGACATTGCTGGCAGGCAGACTGTATACATACAGTTTATATCTCCATGTTTGGGCGCAATGATGTTGAAGGACAACTGCGGAGATGAATATCTTCAAAGTTTTGTCCATTATGCTGAGAAATCGGGGAGAATCCCAATTGCGCAATAGTGAATTTGAGTCACACTGGACAAACAGGAAGTTATGTTATGTATTTCATTGTTTCATTTGTTGCATAAGGCAACATTTAGCAGAAGTTACCTTTATTTCATATTAATGAAGTAAACCATCACACCGCCAAACCCACTACGAAACATCCTCTCCCAAGGACTGAATGCTTTTCGAAGTGAAAATAATGTGTGAATTTCAATAGAAAACAAAGAATGTTTGAAGGGTCGTGCCGTATAAGTATGGGACTCATTTTCACAAGATGGGATGCTTTTGATTCGCAAAACACATGCACAAACTTCAAAAGGCTGTAACTCTGTAACGGAAAGTCGTAGGCACTTGAGGTTGGACTAGCGCATTCAGTTTTTATCTGGCTATTATATTAGCATCTTCATAATTCATCCTTGTAGTTGTCCTTCAATCTCATTTGATATTGGAAGGGTATCCATGACCTAAGATAGTGGTCTGCAAAAATAGGTGATGCCAAAATTGGCAAATGAGCATACAAACCTCTTGACAACCTCCACCTTTGTTGTGATGTGGTAGTCTACTTCCGAGCTTCATTAAGTCATGCAGAAAAGGAAAGGAAAATGTAAATTCAAATAGTTTGTAGGGCTTGAGAATTCTTCAACTGCACAAAATTATGAAACATTATGGGATGAAGCAGCAGCCCCGGTTGCAACGCCTACTTCCAAACCAACCTGACATTCCTCTATGGTGGACAAATGTATGCCAAGCTTTGTGTCAACCGGGCAATGCATTGGCCATACTGAAGACAAAGTTTAATATCCTATGGGGGGGGGGGGGGAAGAAACCATCCTAGATAATCCGAATGTTACCATTGTTTTCATAGTTTTCAATTTTTTCCCCTGCTCATACCTCTTCAATTCACCACTATCACATCAAAATTTGAAACCGACTTAATTAATGTTGTCTTAACTGCTGGTCGGAAAATTTGGGAGAGGAGGGGTTGCCAGTTTTGGGTGGTGAAACATCGCCAGATAAATTGCCGAGGTGAGCCGTGGCTGTCAGAGAGAGGGCGCTTCAATGAGCAGTATTAGATGAATATCCGTGTGCTAGTTAAATATTCACAATCCAAGTGAGCCTCGTCGCAACACATCTACCATATTTATTCCAATAGAAGCTCATGCCCTAATAGAAGCACAGATGGAATTTTGCAAGATTTATGATTTTGGTAACCCTAATAGAGGCACACTTTCAAAATTGGTCGAAACACTAATTGCACACTGACGAAATACTTTGGAAATTTTGAGAGGAAATAAATGAATGCAAGGTGTGATCTTGGGAAGGGGGGGCAAGGTAGGCAGTTAGCCGGGGGTTGCCGACAAGCATCAACACCCAGTAGTTTTTCCAGCTTTGCAATGTCAGAACCTGCTTCGTGGAGCGTATACCTAGCTGGTATCTCCAAGCTAGACTTTTGTGGTATCTGCAGTTATATAACATCACTTAACACTTGTACCAGTTTCAGGGCGGACCAGCTTCAACTAAAGGCGCGTTTCCGGATGCTTTGAGAATACGGCAGTGTTTTTATGGAATTACAGTCATTCCCTGGTAGTCAAAAACATTTTCTGTCATTGCAGGAATCTGATCGAGCTGCACCGCCCCAGGGAGTGTTCCTGATCGTCTGCCCTAATTCAGTCCTTTACAATTGGCTGGAGGAGTTTGACACATGGACATACTGTGCAGTAGGGTGAGTACTCTGGTAGGCCTAACATGTACTCCCATACCCCCCAACTAAACTTCTCTCCTTGCTGCTAGAAATCTCAATTATGGTAAATCCTGACAATGACACTATTGATACCAATAACCAATGCAGAACAACACACTGTCGCGCAGAAATACATTGATGGGCTGTGCAGCTTGCCGATGATCTTTTCTGAATCGTTTTCCTCCCATACTGGGGAATGCTCCTCCAGAATCAATGTGGAGAAATGCCACATATCCGTTGTGGAGTCATCTATACTAGTCATGCTTTTCATGATTGTGCCCTATGCCACCCCACACAGCATTGCTCTATCTGGCCTTATCCCCCCTCATGTATACTAGTCATGCTTTTCATGATTGTGCCTATGCCACCCCACACAGCATTGCTCTATCTGGCCTTATCCCACCTCATGTATACTAGTCATGCTTTTCATGATTGTGCCCTATGCCACCCCACACAGCATTGCTCTATCTGGCCTTATCCCACCTCATGTATACTAGTCATGCTTTTCATGATTGTGCCCTATGCCACCCCACACAGCATTGCTCTATCTGGCCTTATCCCACCTCATGTATACTAGTCATGCTTTTCATGATTGTGCCCTATGCCACCCCACACAGCATTGCTCTATCTGGCCTTATCCCACCTCATGTATACTAGTCATGCTTTTCATGATTGTGCCTATGCCACCCCACACAGCATTGCTCTATCTGGCCTTATCCCACCTCATGTATACTAGTCATGCTTTTCATGATTGTGCCTATGCCACCCCACACAGCATTGCTCTATCTGGCCTTATCCCGCCTCTGTTTCTAAATCATCCTGAAGATCATGATTATTGACTGTATGGTTAAGAGCATAGGACTACTCACTATAGTGTCCCAACCTGCTGCTACTGCTGTGCAGGGGCAGGGCCAGTTTTCGCACCAAGGGATTGAATCCGGGATAAAATTCTCTCCTAGGATATTTTTAGGAGAGGGACTTTCAAAATCAAGGAGGAATTCCCATCAGCATCATGTCGAATTAGGCTGAGATGTTGAAAACTGAAAAACTGAGAGAAATCATCCTCCTACAAATACTGTAACTGTAAACAGTAAGAATCTGACTATCACAGCTCTCAGCACGATCTTTGGGCAGGGCTGCTTGTTGTTGAAGAAAAATTACAGATACTACAGGTCTTCTACGTCCAATTCCATTTCGGTCATCCAGAATTGTCCTTGGAATGTTTCAAGTATGCAAATGCTCATATTCCTGTCTAGAATACCAGATTACCCCAAACAGAATGAAAAAAAAAAATCTGGAAAATGTGTTTCAGCCGAACCTGGTGGCAAAATGAGGAAGAAAACTGCTGCTCTGGCATGTGGAAATTTTCTTGGGAATCAGAGTAGGAGAAATATTCCCACAGTTGGTGAGTAGGCTGTGGGTGCCACTAGTTGAAACAGAAGGTGGAAAAATGAGGCATAAGACAATATCTAACTGTAACTCCAGATTATGGTGAACAGAGGTATTTCCTACCTATAGTCTGTACATCCTACATTTCCAAATGTTTCACACCTGAATAGGAAGATACTACAATTTTCGAATTCTTGAAATATATCGAGTATGCGAACGCTTATATTCCTGTCTAGAATATTAGAATATTATACCCCAAACAGAATAGGAATATGGAGAAAAAAAAATTGGGGACCAAAATTGGCTGACAGACTGAAAGAAATCTGGCTGCCCTGGCATGTGGAACATTGCTTGAGAATCAGACAGAGAAATAGTCCCAACATTTGGAAAATATGATGTGAGGGCCACAAGTTGAAACAGAAGTTGAAGAATGAGGCGTAAAGACAATATCTGACTGTAATGGCAGAATTGGTAGCAGTCTGTTATTAATAGTCTGTACTCCTAGGATCCAGATGTTTCAAACCTAAATAGGAAGAAATAAATCCATGGATTTGTTATCCTACAGAAAATACCATGGCAAGGAGAGGATGAGGTCCTCAAAGCCTGCGTGGCCTCTTGGATGTTGTCCTGACTACCTTCGAGACCTACAGGATGAAACTGGTAAGTTTTTGCTTTAGGCTCACAGATAGGTGCTCTCACATTAGCTCCTTAGACTTGCGCTTCTCGGCCATCTCGAAAGGCTGCCCCAGCCCTCCTGGACCGGCACCAACGAGACAGTGGACAAGAACATCCTCTGGGGGGATCACGATATCTAAAAAACACAGTTGTTGGTCATGGATCCGGCAGCTAGCCTTCACTATCTTTGTCTCTTCATGAACACTGACATTGAACATTGAACCTGCCAGTGATAGCTGAGGATGTAAGAAAGTGAGGTGGTCAAATGGGTTCCAGTCTCCGCCCCAGCCTAACATTGACCATTCTACGCCTATAGCAGGACTTGGAAAGCACAATAAAGCTGGGAATGTTAAGCTCCAATCCTCTGCTCATATATCGTGACCCCCACACACCACTATCCAGTCCAAGGCATCAGGCTCACACCAAACAGCCAATAATGGCAATGCTGAGGTAGATTAAAAAACTTTGTGACCTCAGCGTTTTTGTCCACATTTGAACCAATTGAAAAGCACTCTGGTCATGTAAAGTTAACTTGACTTTTTTAGTACTACCTACAGATTTCTTGAAGGGAATCAAACCTTTAAACCTAATTTCAGTGGGTATGAGTGCTACAAGGCAACACACTGAAGAACCCAAGTGTTGAGGAGGAGGGTGGGGGGGGGGGGGTTCAGACATGCCCTCAACTCACCTGTACAAGTTGATACAGTACATTGCCTCTGGGCTCATAGAATGCGTTGTACATTAGTTAACCTGTGTTGTCTGTTCGTTTGGTTAGGTCTTGTATCCTTTTTTTGTTTATTGATGTTGTACATAAAGCATATGCTAATTAAAGGACAACTAAGATGCTTTACAAGGGGGCTAAATATAATAGCTGGATAAAGACTGAATGCATAGTTCAAACCGGAGAAATTTCAAAGGATTCCGTTATATAGTTATTGTCCTTTGAAGTTTCTGTATTGTGAAGCATGTGTATTGTGCAAGATCGATATGCATCCATCATGGCAATATATTAGCATACTTGCCAACCCTGTCAACATTCTTTGTTTTCCATTGAAATACAAACATTAATTTCACATTTAATCTATGGGAGAGGATTACTCTAGTGGTTGGTATTGATGATGTTCTTTGGTGAGAGGAAAGACACAGAACTTTCTGCTATACTGACTTCATCAACAAATTGAAACAATGAAATACTAACATGATTTCCTGTGTTGTCCATGTGTGACGTCATGGCGCTTAATGGCCCAACTTTGAAGGTCAATCGCGCCACATAGAACCTTGTAGTGAAATAGGGTTTGAACCTATAGATGGCAGTTTTGGCCAGTCTCCACGCTAAAACTCCGTTGTATTCAGAGCCGCAGTTGTCCTTCCAGAAATGCAATATCAGTATTATTCAATTCTCTTTCTGTGTTTGCCACTCACAGGATAGCCTCCTCGAGGTGTCATGGACTGCCATCATCGTTGATGAAGTTCACCATATCAGGTATGGGAAATCCCAATTCTCCCCCCTTCAATTCATCCCCATGTATCTCTGTTTCAGGAGCAGCACATTGGTCTATCCGTGAGGCCGAAGGGAGGGGGTGGGGGGGATGCTTCCAATTCTTCATTCTCATTGCATGCTGCAGCCTGGTTTGTTGGATGCAGATATAATAAATAAATAAATGGTGGTCCTCTGCCTGCCTCATTTAAAAGGACAACTACAGCTTGGATCCCATAGGTTTATATCGCTGGAGGAGGAAAACTGAGCATAGGTCCAAACCCCATTTCAATACGATTTCCTTATGTGGAGTTCATAGTTCATAGTTCAAAGTTGGTTCCCTTTATGCAGAGAAATTCCAATTGTACCAATAACGCATACGTCCACACTTGGCAACCCGGGAAGTTATTTCATTTATTTCTTGTTCATGTTGTTGGAAAGTCACATTTTAGCAGAAGTTGTGTTCTCGTCCTCCCACCAAAGTAACCATCAACAATGCGACCACCCACTATATCCATCCTCTTCCAATCCATGGACTTAATGCCTTCGAAGTGAAATTAAGTTGAATTTCAATTGAAAACAAAGAATGTTGTAGCGTTATTCAAGTATGACATCACTTGTATTATTGCTGATGGATTTCCTTTCGATCTTGCCAGCAACAGGCACAACTTCAAAAGACTGTGACTCTGTAACTGGAAAGTGGTGTTGCACTTCGGGTTTGATTGATGCTTCAGATTTTCTCCAGCTATGTATTACCTCTTTATAATTTATCTACAGTTTTGTCTTTTAAACTCTGATTGACTGTACTGGTAGATTCTAGCATTGCCAGCATGGTTCATACCCCAGTGTGAGGTTTGCAAGGTAAAACTGGCACCAAATCTGAAGGTACATAGGTGTTGTAGGGTGATAAGATTTAACATTCGGCAGTTACAAAGTGGTGTCAAGTTTAAATTCATGTTCAAAGGACAACCTGCAGGCTTGGATACAACAGTGGGTATATTGTGGGAATGGAAAACTGTTTGTCTATAGGTACCCAAACCCCTTTTATATGAGTTCCTATGTAGAGTATTGGCCTTCAAAGTGTGGGCCATTACTAGCAGAGAAATTGGGGAGAAATCCCATTGCACCAATAAAGCATGACGTACACATGGACAACAAAGGAAATGTGTTATGTATTTGATATTGTTTCATTTTGTTGAAGAAAGTAAACATTTAGCAGAAAGGCTGTTGTCGTTCTCTCACCACAGTAACCATCAAATCTACCAAAAAAACCACTACAACAATCCTCTCACATAGACTAAATGCCTTTCGAGTGAAAGTAATGTTTGAATTTCAATTGAAAACAAAGAATTTTGCAGGGTGTGCAAGTATGACATTGATTATCTTTGCATGATGGGATGCATTTCAATCTTGCGCAAAACACATGATTCACAATACACAAACTTCAAATGCACTATAACTCCGTAAGGGTAAGTCCTATGAACTTCGGTTTGGACTGAGGCATTCAGTTGTTAGCAGCTATTAAATTAGTCCGTTATAAGGCATCCTTCAGTTGTCCTTTAAAGTCCCTTCATTCAGTCACTCCTCTATGCAAGAAATTTGTGAGCATATGGTATAGATATGGAGGGGGGGTGCAGGTGGGAGGAAAACAGGTCCCACTAGTGCTATGCTGATGAGGTTCAATTGCTGCCGATGGGAATTTCTTAAGGTCATACTATAATGGTATTGTGTCCTGCTATGATCCAATTTGTTGGTGTATGCTGAAAAATCTCATTCTAGCACGCCCTCAGTGGGGTGCCACAATATAAAGGTTCCGATTTGTTATTTCCTAATTCAGCCCAAGGTCCCTCCCAATATTTTGATTACAGATATTTTGTTCGATTTTCGTTGAGTTTGATATCTTTCGATTTTATTCTTCATTGGGCGTGAGCCCAGAGGATCTATACAGCTTTGCATGGCGTGTGGGGTATGTAACATTTCCTTGTAATCAAAAAAAGCTACCTCCTAAATCCTGCTCCCATTAAATTCAAACTTGTATGTTGATGTGTTTCTCATGATGAGTCATGAATGCTATTTAATTTTGGGTCTGAGCCTGGGGAGAACTGTTTGGAAAAATGTGGTAACTAAAATTAGGTATTCTGGCCTTTACCTTGTAACCAGATCCAACATGTCTTGCGGGATCAAGTTCAAAACTCCTGTGGGTGGCTTCCTATATGATTTCAGACGCTGTATTTGAGTATGAAAGGGGTCTAATTCTGGTGAGAAAGTGGAATTTCGTGCTTTGTTACCCTTACCTATCCACCTGGCAGGATTCAAGTTCAACTTGGTGGGTGTGATTCCCAGGAATGGAGTAACATGGAACGCTATTCCATTCATAGAGTAGGGTCTCCAGGAGAGATTGAAACGTGTATTTGGCCAGTTCCTCATGGTTGATTCGTGGATTCTCATTAAACCTTAAGTTTGAGTATGCATGGGTGATTTGAAGGGGGGGGGGATGGGTGTTCCCATCTGTCATCAAATGGTCTGGGAATCACTGCACACGAATGTATGTAAATGTAAGATATGCATATGGACACGTATGCTTTGTGGGACTTATGTAGATGAGGGAACCAGCAAAGCCAATGAATTTCTTCACGTTGCATGTCTGTGGCTTAACTACCAGGAAAATAGGTGAAAATAATTGGATAATTCCTACAAGTGTAGTATGTAAGAAAAATGGATATGGGGATATTTTGCATGCTGCTTTTTTTTCCCAAAAGTAGAATGTAAGAAAATTGACTTTATTTCTACATTTTCTTACATTTTCATATCACACTTGTCTCACATAATTCTCACATTCAACTTAACAATATTCTTGACATCGAAATCGCTAGGGGTGGTCTCAGGTTGAGTAGAGATCGAAATGAGAAATTGGTAACTATATAAGGCAGTCGTGTGCAGGGAATCTATGAGCTCTTGGGCTTTCTGTTATTATCTTAGTGATATGATGTCATCTAGAGAAGATAGTTGGTTTAAAAACATTTTCAGTTTTTTGAAGGTGTTGTGTGTATACCATATTTATGACATTTATTTAACACAAAGATCCTAACCTCTCTCTCTCTCGCTCGATTAGCCTTGCGAATAAAAATTAAAAACACCTGTGCACAAAAAATGAAAATCAGTATAGTGTGATGGCACCTTTTCAGTTTTTGAGGTATTGTGTGTTATACAAGTATTAGACATACCAGATTTATTGACATTTATTACCACAAAGGGACCTGACCTCTCTCGCTCGCTCCATCAGCCTGGAATAAATTTAAAAAAACGGCAGCAGAACAATAGAAAATATCCATAGTGTGACTGGCACCTACCTTGGCCACATTTATCTCTCAGGAGTGTCAAAATCCCAGATAACAGTGAGCACGGAATGAAGATCATCCAGACAGGCGTTATGGGGCTGACAGGGAGTCTTGCACTGCAGAACAAGATAGGGGAACTCTGGTGTGTGCTGGATTAGTGAGTTTCAGCTATTGTATTAAAACAAACTAAACCATAAAACTAACACAGGCAAATGTTCGGGAGCAGTGTCCCCCTCCCCTGCAGGTGCATTTCTTGAAGATCATCGTCGCGCGAGGGACTGACTTTTTTTTGGATATTCATTCAGTCATTCAATTATTCATCATTCAGTGAACATTAAATATTACATAATATAATGTGGAATATAATCCGTATATACAAACAAATATAAATTGATAATAATTGAGCAGTTGAAATATACATGAAATGACGGAGACCAGGAAAAAAAGTATAAATAACTAGGTCTGGCCACTGAACCCTAGAGAGACAGGAAGAAAAAAAAACAAAACAATAAACAAAGAACATTAGAAGTAAGAAAAAAAACACAAGAGGGAGGGGGGAGGAAGAGATGTTAAGAATACCTCATTTCCAAATGGCGTTTGAGATTTTTCTTAAGTTACCCACCGTAGACTGTTTAATATTCAATGGCAGGCGTTCATAAACGTACACCTATTCTGGATTGAGCTTTTACGAATCTCTTTTCTTAATTTCATATTACGAAGTGATTAGCACCCCGTGTATAATGATCATGAACATTAGAATTATAAATGATGGGATACTTCACGTTTTTGGGGGGCAGAAGATTCATTCATGAGATGGTACATGAAAAAATCCTAATTGCAGATGTGAAGTTATGAATTTGTTTATAAAGCGTGTCAAAATAACGGTGATGTTGATCTCTAAATAAAGCCCACCTTAATAGATGACGGAAGTCGAATTCCCTCTGGGTGAGAGTTCTCATAACAATTAAACAAGAATTGTATCGCTGTGCAAGATCCTATCCCAGCAATCAGGAAAATCTTTCCGTAGTCCATATGCATTTGTAAGTCAGAGTTTTTTTTTCTAATTCATATCTGGCAATTTTGCAAATTTTGAAATATTCTCCTGATGACCTTGAAATACCTCAACTATTTCTGGGACCCAATGTGGTTACAGTTAAGTTCCATTCGGCCGATGCATGTCATCTTTCCAGCCACGAAGATACCATACTGTAGTTTATTTGATTAGGAATATGAATTAAGACCTACCAATCAAGAATTTTGTTGTGAAACGATAGTGGTTAGGGGAAATTCTGTGTGTGCTGGATTTGAGTTATGACTGTCACAAATAAACTGAACCATAAACTTAAGAAGCAAATGTTGTAAGCAGTTCACCCGTGGCTGCACGGTGCATTTATTGGAGATCAGCGGTTTGTTCTGGACGGATGTGGATTCGAGGATGATTGGAGGTGCCCAAATGCTCTTCAGGTGAGACCTTTCAGCACAAGAATATAAACCAAGGAACAGATTCAACCTGGACGACTCCAAAGTGTGAACTCACTATCGTAAACGATCACTGAAGTTACATAACAATTTTTGTTGAAATCTACCCAATTCCACTAAAGTTCAACTTTCATGCAAAGTTAGAGGGTCCCGGTCAGTGACGATTGTCCACGGTAGGGACCCATCCGAAGGTTCCTCTATTAGTCGCCAGTGTTTCAGCTTTGAGTCAATCAGACATGTGGCGAAGGAGTTTATGCACAAAATTTCAGGGGATGGTGATAGATATATGTGAGTTTTAATTAGATCAGTTTCGAAAGCTTGGTTTGCACACTGACGGGCACAATCGAGGGGTCAGTGTACACATGGACCTTTGACACAGTAGCATTATCAGCTCATTAACTGTAAAAGTCCTATCAGAGATAAAATATAAACTGTAAATCCAACTATTTTCCAAAATATTTGTTGCAATATCATAAATGACTAAGTTTGAAAATTTACTTCAGAGGCAAATCCGGGTTGCTTGAGAACGTGGAGGGATTTAAAGCAGAAGTATGAGGCTCTCATAACCAAGGGACAAGAAATCTGACGCTAGCCAAAGATGAAGCTGGCTGCTGGGCGTAAAGGTAAAGGTATATTTCAATATTCATTAGTATCAGATGAAGAATATTTAAAATATTTCATGAATTTAAATATTGAACGATCGGTTCAACGCGCGGCACGCTAAGTGAAACCGCAAATTGCCCCCCCTGCAACCCCCCCCCTCTTCAACCAACAAAGAACTGTCTCGAGAACTACTGATATACAATATAAGAAATTCTATGTTACCTGTTGGATGACACCCAAACAAAATGTGGCGGCTTTTTGTTCCTGGCGACAGTAAGGAATCTATGCGGTCATGACAGTGTTGTGTGAGATTGCTTTTTTTGCATGTGAGACAGATAACTCGATGATGGATGAGCTCTTATTGGTGTTGTGTGTGTGAGTTCACCATGATGAGTACATGGTTGATTTTTATGGTTTAGGAGTAATGACAAAGGTCATTTAAGGTCAGCAGAGACAGAGTCTTGAAACCCCCTTGTGGAACCATGATGAAGGTCTAGAACGCTTTGATCCAATCAAGTTCCTATTTATTCTTGTGCCTGGACAGAGTATCTAACATGAGGATAGGCTGTTGGCTTTTGGATAATGTTTGTGTAGACAAACTTGTGTAACATGAAACACGCTTTGTAATCGAGGCTTTATGTTTGGTGGTGTCCGATCCCGTCAGAGACGAGTATCCAAAACAATTATTGTTGAAGTCTGTTATACTGTGTTCCTTGGCATACAAAACCATGAAAATTAATAAATAGTATAGGTTCGTTCATTGGGCAGGAGCTTTTAATTGTATTGTATTGTATTGTATTGTCTTCCTCCCCCATTTGAAGATTCTTGCCATGCATGCAGAGCGGAGACCTATCAAACTGGAAATAATTCATAAGGCATGTGACTGTTCTAAATCACTATTTATGCTTCAGTTTGTCTTATTTGAATTTCATTAAGGAGGATCGTTTAACAAGGCTTCCCCTCCATGACCCACTCCTTACATAGTGTATTCACAGCAGTGATTATTTCAGTTGAATCCGCACCCATCTCTCTATTAGTAATGCCCTTGAGTTCATGTAGACTGAGGGACAACTGGCTGCTCAGGAAGAACGAAATCCCTGATATCAAGCAAACTGCCAAAAGGTAATTTCAGGCACGTCGTGCAGTGTTCAATCTGTCGAGTGCATGTGTGAGTTATACAAAGAGGTGCACGTGCTTCCTCCTAAGATCGAATTTTAGCCACCTTCTGTCCCTGCCAACTAAGTCGAATATTAGATGAATGCCTTATCTTCCACTGGAGTTACCTCTCTGGTTTGTGCTTGAATATTTGGCATTTGAAAAACATTGTCTCAGGAGACGATTATGCACTGAAATTGAAAAATTAGGATTTAAAAAAAGATTGATTGTTAGATTTGGTTTGACTCAGCTATACATCAGATATGATAATAAAAGGTTGTTTGTCTCCATGACTCAATCAAATGGGGGGGGGATTTCAATGAGGTTCCCATTAGGGGTATCTCGTAGTCTACGGAGTTACGTGATACTAGGTAATGTTGTCTATCTCTGGACAATATAATCAAACCAGGTGGAAACAACAATGGCGCACCTTGTTTTGAATTGAACCAATTTATGATCCATTCTGGCCGGGATGATACAAAAATGAATTTGCCAGAGGAATGAAAAGGATTCATGAATTCCCAGATGCTGATCAAAAATGTCTTCTGTCCACTGGGGAATGTTGTTAGAGGTCTATGCCAGATGTCTTCCTCTCCAAATATAGATGAGAAGTGGTCTCGCCACCTCCATGAACTCAGAAGAGGTTCTCGAGGGCGCCATGGACTCGGATGACATGAGGCTAGTCCTGACCCCCCAAACACGACCCCTGCGATTGTGGTAGAGGGCAGCAAGAGGCAAATGTAACTACAAGGTTATTGCTCCATTAGCCATGATGTCTCCTTTCAATCTCTGACATGAGTTTCGTTCTCGCAGTCTTTCTACGGTTATCATGCTCATACTAAGGCTTGTGAATGGATACGGCTACACAAAGAACAATAGGGGAAACAGGAAGAAGACGTTCAATTGCGAACAATTGAAAGCCCGCAACAATGCCAAATAGGAGCTTTTCCAAGCTTGCTGGAAAATTTATGGTGAGCAAAGAAGAAAAACAAAACCATGGACCGATGGACGCGTATGTTGTATATTACAGCAGGAATATGCATTCAAAATGATTTATTGTTGATTACGTGGAAACTGATTTTTACAACACCGAGGACCACGGAGGCGTCTCAGCGAATTTTAAAATCGCTGAATTTTCAGCCTGATGAGCGCCCTCATTTCAAGGCAGCCCAATCATCCCGCTCTCTGGACGGGATCCAGAGATCAAGTTCCTCCCAGCAGAGGGTGACGGAGCGGATCAGCAGGGTCGCCTTCGCGGGCCACCCGGGAGTTGTCAAGCTCAGTCGGGAGGCTAGGTTCAAGACCCTCTCGGATCCCCGATACTGCGGCAAGATGCTGATTCTTGGTCGTCTGCTGGCCATCTTCAAGGAAGAAGGAAGCAAGGTCCTCCTCTTCTCTTGCTATACCAAGGGAATGTTCTTGTCTGGAATTGCTTGTGATTTGTGGTTGGGGGGTGGGGGTTGGTATGGGATGGCTGTCATGGCAAACAGGTTTTGATTTGATTTGATGTAATTATATGGGTCGAAAAGTCAGGTGAGGCTTACTCAAGGAACCCCAGTCATATTGATCACCGATGAGACAGGCGATAACTCTCCTTCTCTTACACCAGGGTTCAAATGAAATTGAGGAAGGGGTGTAACCATTCCAAACCTGCTACCAGGACTATCTCTTCATGTGTCCTTCCAAGTAGACGTCAGTGACCCCAGGATCTGAACACTTCGTCTGAACCTGGAGGAGCGGACGAGTTCATGTTTCAACGTGGACACGCTCACAACGCAGACAAGGCTTATTGTACAATATTGAGACTGAAACCAGGGATAATATGCACAAATCCACCGCATCACAGCTTGTACCATGGAGTGAAGACCTTGGTCATCACAAATGGCCACCTCCTAGAAAAAAGTTTGAGGACCGCTGGAATTTGAACTCTGTCATTCTTCTGCCCCACTTCAACTGGATGGATTGATGAAGCTCTATATTTTGTCTTTCCTCCGCTGTCTGAACATCCATTGCTTGTGTCCACAAAACTTTTCTGTTAAATGATGGCTGTTGGTATCAATATGATATGCCATTAGCCATTCAGCCAGCAAGTAAAACTAAATTTTTGTCCATTAATTTTGTCTTCTTTTAATCAAAGGATTAAATTCACATTGGAAGCTGTGTTATTTATATGTTTGCCTAGTGAATTTCACAGTATGCTTAGCACTGTAATTCTAGTAGCATCCCCTTACCAGGACAGGGTGGTCATTGTCAAAGGTGGGTCATACACTTCTGGTACATTGACGCATCCTGCAGTCACATACGGAAAGGAAAAGAAGGTTTGGAGGACATGCAGTGAACAGCGCCTAGCGCAGAGGGACTAATGATGCTTGACATTGTCGGCCAACCTGCTGTGAACGTCAGACGACAGAGCCTGTGCTATCTGAACAGCAGTTTCCTTCTCTTCTCCCATAGCCTGTTTGAAACAGGCGTTTGACTTTGTTCACCTCGTATCAGTCTCACTCATAATGTGCAACCATCGGTGATTTGCCTAAACAAACCCTGTGCCCTTCGTTCCGCTCGCTGTCGAACTCAATCATGGGCGGGACTAGTGGGCGTGCAACGTCAACGTTGATTGTGCAATCGGAGATTCCTCTATTTTACTACTTTACTTAAACTGCCATGCCTGCTGGAAAATTATTCTATTGATCTGATGGGGAATTGTTTGGACAACCTCCAACCTAGTTTGGTAATACGTTAGATGGATTCTTTTTTATTTCCCCATTTGAAGGATTCATATTTTCCGAACTTCCGCGGCGATACCACACAAACCGCAATACGCCTGCGCGTTAAGCCGAAAACCGGAGCTCGGTCAATTTTAGGCTTCAAATGCATCATTATTTGATAATTTCTCATTTTCGGTGTTGTGGAAAGTTATTGAAAGTCTTCTGTAAATATTATGACCCAAATTAGGGGGCGAGTTTTCGCGGAATCTATCGGGTTGATTCCCATCCATATCAACGCCCGGGCGCTACTGATGACGGACATCGACTGTCACCTGAATCGTAATGAGCAAAATCCCAATTTTGGGATATGTCAAACGAGTCCTGCAGACGATATGTTGTGATATATCACCGTCGGTATTTACTAAAAGAGCGATAGCCCCTCTATTTTAGGTACGGCTACTTCATATCATCTGCTTTTAGTAGAAGGTACTTCTCCCATATCTTGTGACTGAGCCACCCAGTGAGGGCAACGTTACCAAGTTTGTAAACGTTTGGTAGGACCCGGCCACGGATTCGAAACCCCGAGGGACCTCGCTCTACCAATTGTCACAACCACCAGTACACTAAATGATTTATTGAAAATGACCCTCTAGTGGGCCGGCGATTCTGTTATTTTTCTACATAAAAACAGTGCCAATTGACGCACCTCAAGAGTAAGTTCCGTAACCCACATGTGGGTCACTTCAAATTGGAGGGACCCTCATCGACTGACCATGTCCGCAAGGTATTTGGGGTGTGCGTCACACAATTGACAAGGTGCATTACATGTATTATAGAGTGAATTCGAAGCACAATGGAAATTCTCCTATGCCCGTCTGTCTGCAACAAAAATAATTTGATTCCTGATGGTTTGAGCTACCGCCCATCAGTGCTCTAATTTCTGATTTTTATTGGCTAGGATCAATTTAAGGTAATCAATTGTCAGAAACTCTGCTTTGTCTCTTATCACTGATAATAATGATAATGATAATAACAATAATGCGCTAAATCCAGCAAGACTGATTGCGAAGTGCTCACAATTGAAAAGTGGACAAAATAGATGAGACTAGACTCTCCATTCAAAAGAGTTAACAGAATGGGTGGTCCTGACCCCCCCAGGGGTAATGCATTCCACAGTTTGGGGGCGGGGGAAGCAGCGCTAATGCCCTGTCACCAAACCAAGATTGTGAGATTGCGATGGAGTGATGTGGCTTGTCACAAGCCTATACACCCCACGGCCCATTGAGCCCAACCCACAGCCGAATAACTGTATCAATTGGTGTCCGTGCATGACAAGCGCAGAACAATTCCTGTTTCACTATTCAAGTAACAAGTACTGGGACCAAACCAATTCCCTAAACACAATGACTGATCACATGTCATAGAGGAATCATTGCTGGAATGGGCCCCATGGTTCCTTGTCAAATTGGATCCATAGACAGGGCAATTATTCCTTTAATCATTGTTCATGCAAAATCAGAGATACTCTCATGGGATAAACATCTTTTATTAGACAGTGTGATTTTATTAGCAGTGGTCAGCACCCGTGAGCTGTGAAATACTCAATACATGTGGTAAGAAAGGGAACACTTATTTCAGATTCTCATGAAATGGAGCCGGGGCCCATTCACACATAATATCAAGGGGGGAAACAAACAAAACATCTAGGGTCTGGGGTCAGTAGTAATCTGGGGGATTGTTTTTACTAAAAGGGTATTTCTGGGGGTCAAATATTTTTCCTGCCGCTGGGATGGTCATGCTTGTGGTGATGCATGGTGGACTAAGGTACTCGTGGCGTGGGAGGGGGGGGGGATGAAATGAGTTGGTGGTCATCTAGATGTCATTTTGAGTACTGTATGTGGTTGTGGTGTGTATGGCGTGTGTGTGACTCTTCATCGTGAGAATGTTCTCAGGAACCGTATAAGGATGCCTTTTGATGAAACTTTGTTGTATGTGGTATGGAGGTTAGTGTGATCACATATGATTAGATCTCGGGTGTGAAAGTCACTTTCATATTTGAGGGTGGTATTAGCCTATTTATGATAGTTTTAATGTTTGAGCTGTTAGCATCGGATGTGGAACAGACCATTGCTATGGTGATGTGGTTTGCCACATTAGTATCGGACTATGGTAGAAAACTAACCAGACTGAATCATGCTCATACTGATTGTGGGTTCTAATTAAAAGAGTGCATGATCCCTAACATTTGGAGTCACGTCACAGGTATCTGAGGTCAAAGGAGGGTAAGAAGAGTTGTGAACATGATACCTTTTTTGAATGAGTTCAAGGTCACTAAGGATCCTCAAAAAAACAACCTAAATGATAGCTGTGCACTTGACAAATGTAGGGGGACGTATTTTGGCATGTCATGATTGAAGTTGACCATATAGAGTAGATGATTTATTTTATTTGGGATGGGTGAAAAGGTCATTAAAATCACAGGGGTAAAACTGAAAATTTATACCAACGATAACGCTTCTAAGGGAAAAGACGGGAAGTCCCCATTGGAAGTGGATAAGCCTTATAGGTAGATTATTCTGTTGTCGTGAGGTCTGGTTCAAGGTCAATAGAGGTCACTTTGAAAGATTCATGGACATACTTAGTATGTGGGTTAGCCATATATAGTGGATAAAAACCACTATCATTCTGGGTCAGTGTTGTAATTAACGGCTAAGGTCAACAGCCATTAAAGTCTGGAAAGCAGTATGAAACAGCCCGAGGCTGTTTGCAAGGCTTTCGTATAAGAATGTAAGGACAAGAGTGTATGGCTCCAAGAGATCAATGGTGACCTATTCAAGCAAGGGAATACAATGCAGTGTTTGTCTTATTGTTTGACTCCAACCCAAGACCCAATCATAAGCTTCGAGACATTCTGGAGTGGGAATCCGCCACAACAGGTACAGATACTACAGACTGGATGGGAAGAACACCCCATGGGAGACAGCAGAATGGTAGGGGCTTCAAACAGAGACCAAAGCATCTTCATTTTTCCTGTATCTACAAGTGAGTTGCTTGATGGACTGCCTTCAAGCCCCCTATGGACAGAGTCCTCCTCCACGGTTCCATTGCATGACTGCATGCCGAGAATTATGAGGCAAAAAAAAACATACAGTTTTCAACGCTCCTTCCCGAGAGGTGCTCATGTTCCTTAGATATTTATTTTGACCACGTATAGACGTTGTACATTCCGTCCTCGTGTCCAATCAACATGGATTAACTTCAACACGGACCATCAAAAACAGATAGGTAGTCTATGTTTTGCCTGCACCCATTAGGCCTGGTTTTGGTCTCGTACTGTTGACGATATGGAGAATGGTTGGACTGTTTGACTGTCAGGCTTGGGGCCAGGGGGGAATCCAAATCATTACCAGTCGTGAAACGCATTTGTCTTCTGCATGTGCTAAACAAAATAGATTGGATGACAAGTTAAGTACACAATAAGGAGGTGGAAACTGATGCGTCGGGATCACTGTGGCTAAAAAAACTGTCATAGTCCTTCTAGTCCTTTAACTCACCAAAATATGAGTGATCCAACACACGCTTTTCATGACCTTGTAAATCACAACAGGTCAGGACAGCCGACTACAGTTTCACCGGCACAAATACATCCAAGTAGATTCCGCACCGAACCTTCTTCCAGAATGCCATGCATACTTCAACCACCACTGCCACACGGCTGCCACTTCTGTTCATGTATATTGATATATGTCTTCTTTGACGGTTCAGTGTTTATATTTTACATATTCTTTACTGTATGTTCTATACCATATGTGTTACTGTCGGCAGCAGAAATCAATTTTCCGTTTCCTTGGAAATGGGACAATAGATTTCTACTATCGATCTATCTATCTATCATCTATCTATCTCATATCCATATTTCGGAGTTTGAATCTCGAATGGTTTGGTCCTGAAACATTTCCGTTAAAACAAAAGATGTTACCGTATTCATTCTATAATATAGGCGCGGATGCCCTAAATGGAGAGGCACTGTCTTATAAGACCAGCTTTGTGATTTTTCAATCTTAGTCACAAAGAACCACCAGGGCGAAGTCTAACATCTGGATCTTCCTGGCCCTGTCCGACACAGGAGGTATGCAGGAAGAAGAAATGTTCTGAGAGGGCTCCGTTTCGTGAGATTTGTAGAGAATAGCCTTTCAAATCGGAGGGTAGAGAAGCATTTATAATAATTAACCCTCTTGCTGCCATTCTGGGCGAATGCCTGATCGGTCCTTTCTCAGAAGTGGTGGCGTAGGACTCAATCTGACCGGTGCCAACGTCGGAGTCATCTTTGACCCCAAATGGAAAACCCGATGTATGATACAAGGCGCAGGGACCGGGCTTTACAGGGATAGGACAGCACATTAGGGACGTGAGGGGTATAGACTGGTACGACCGGGGATAGAGGAAAACATGTACCTCAGACAGGTCTATAAACAGGGGGCATTCACTGGAATTATCTATAGCATAGGGCAGATAGGGAAAGGGAGGTGTATGGACTTATCATCAGACAGGGAATGGAGGAAAACATGACACATCAGGCAGGGTATATTAAACAGGTGGGCATTACACTGGAATTATCTATAGGGATTAGGGCAGCACACAGGGACATGAGTGTGTATTAGACGGTATCGACAGGGTGCATAGAGGAAAAAATGGCTACTCAGACAGGTCTTTAAACAGGGGGCATTCACTGGAAATTATCTTATACGATAGGGGAGGCACTGAGCCGTGAGGGTGATAGACTGGTTCAAACAGGGTGAATAGAGGGGAAAAACATGTTACCCCAGACCGGGTCTATAAACAGGTGGGCATTCACGGGGAATTATCTATAGGATAGGGCAGCCTAGGAAACATCAGGGATTGATAGACAAGATCCGGACATGCTGTACTGAAGAGCCTGTAAAGAACAGAAGTTTAGGTGGAACGTGTTTGCTAAGCCACGACAGTTGCCCTCTTTATAGTAGTGTTATAGTGACATGTGAGACGGGTGGTGACCGATTAGCATTCTTCAGAAATTAGAAACTATATTTTTTGATAGCCTCTCTAAGTAGAGCTAACAAAATAAGCTCTAGTTCACTCCATGGAGTTATACTGTACGTCTAGATGTGCTTCGTCAGACGCAATCCATTTGTATTCCTGAAGTGATTATGTTGTTTCTGGGCTTTCGTAATAGAGGTCGACTTTCCGTGTTTCCAAAACAGAGGAACACTCATGAAGATGTTGCAGAATCTGCACTATTGATATACTATCTGCTATGGAGCAACAAACGTATTTTCGGGGGTCTATGGTGGAAGAAATTCGCAGTAGGAGTAAACAAACTCAATGTGTTTAAGAGCTAGTTAGTTACCACACAATAAGGCACCTCCTCACTTTGAGTGGTTCTGAGACGGAACTTAGAACAGGGCACACAATACGTGCTCTAATGTCCTCTACAGTTAATATAATGAGCTACATGGTATAGGACTTATATCGACAGGTGTATACAGGAAACAGTCCTCAGACAGGTCATAAAAAAGGTGGGCATTCACTGAATTATCGATAGGATAGGGCCGCATAGGGGACGCGAGATTGTATAGACTTCGATCTGACAGGTCTTATACATACCTGGATAAAAACTGAGAAGACACTTTATTGGTAACGTTGTTGGAGAAAAGTGATTTAAGTTAAATTATTATAGAATTCTCGAAGGTGATGAGTGATCTTGCCACAGGTTGAGGACGCTGTGAAAAATTATGATAATTTACAAGTATAAAAGATGCGATCGCCCTGAGTAAAAAAACCTGGGAAACTTCAAATCACCTAAAAATTATTTTCGCAATATTAAGAGTAGGGTGGAATAAAAAAATTCCACTGTTGATCCTCCCTTGCCATCAATCTGATCAAGTTTTTTTTGGACAACTACAGAATGAAGTATAAGGGAAGGCTAATATAGTAGAGCTGGAGAGGAATAAAAACTGAATGAGTCAATCCAAACCAGAAGATCATACGGCTTTCCGTTAAGTTTTGCTGCGTGTGTATGCGCAAGATAAGAAAGCATCCCATATTGCAATAATGAAAGGATGTCATCCGCGAAACAGCCACTGCCAAAAACAATCTTGTTTCTATCGAAATTCACACTTTATATTCACTTTGAAAAACATTAGTCTATGGAAGAGATTGCGTTTGTGGGGGGTTGTTAAGATGTTGATGGTACTTAGGTAGAGAGACAACAGAATTTGCTACATGTTTGACTTATTCACAAAATGAAGCAATAAACATTGAAATACACTTCACGGGTTTCCAGGTGTGATGTCCTGCAATTATTGCCAAAATTGGGATTCTCCCAATTTTCTAGGCATCATTATGCAAACTTGAAGCCAATAAGTCACTAGGAAACATGTATTGAAAATGTGGAACTATGATAGTTTTCGATGTCCAACACTATAACCTCTGCAGTTGTACCTTTAATCGTTTAATTAACATTCTTCATTCTTCCCCAACATGAAATCCGTTTACTTTTCTTTAGGCCAGTCGGTAAATAATATGAATGTCTATCCAACCATTGTTACCAAACTCACTACAATTCATTACCGCATGAATTCCCCAATTCTATTTGAAAAAACAAAAAAAACGAAAATCCTAGACACAGCAACTTGCCAGTGTTTGTGGCCATGACGAGGAGAACTGCCAAAAGGATAATTCACAGCGTCGCGGGGGGCGAGACCCGGAGAAAGGCGAGCTGTTTGGGCTGCAGAATATGTTCACCCTAAGGACTGAAGGGTGCTGCCTCACCAGAGATCTTATACAGGTGAGGTTCTCTCCACAAGGGCTTTTCCTCCTCCAGGAGAGCATAGTGGTCATTCGTTTTGGTGTGTCTTCCCATATGATACAGCGATATCACCTGAGCCTGAAAATGTTGTGTGGAGGCAATCAGTCAAGTGTTGTTGTGCGCTCCCATTTTCAGCATGATCCGCCCTTACTAATTGCATAATGTGCACATAAACGTGCAAATAGCCTATAAACGTATGTACAAGATATTTAAAATGGCAGAGAACTGTGATGCGGTTTTGGCTGTATATTGACAACTGTGAAGGATACACAAAAATGATTCTTGTTCATTTCCACTCTGAGTTGCTGCATAGTTAGGATCTTTTCTGGGCCTTGACTATTATTGACCATTTACAGTAGCCTACTGCTCTGGCCCTAACGTGGACAGGTCATTGTCCCTAAGCTGTAGCTTCTGTAGGAAATGAACCATCGTTCGATATTTATCTACAAGAAAGAACTTCAGTCAAAATTACAGCACGCGTATACATGTCTTTCTTGGAGAAGGAGAAATGATTGTTATCACAAATTTTCAAAAAGCCGTCACTCCGAAACAAATGTATATGTTCGCCACAGGACCATTCCCGAAATATGAATTTTGACCCGATACTATCATTTCAACACATTTTATAATCATAGATTACTACCAGAACAAAATGGGTAGCTTCGTGGCTGGACAGGAGGACATGAAATAAAGGCGGATTGGAACTTTGAATTGTACTAATGCATCGATCGAATGACAGCAATGGAGAGAGGAAATAGATTGATATGCTTTTTTTGGATCGTTAAAACCAAATTGAAATAACTCCTGCCTAGTTGATTTTCATAGCCACGCTCAGTTCGTTTTGTGGACATTTTATTGGAAAAGTTGATGAACAAGCAATCACAGAGTTATAAACGCCATGCCCATAATCCGCAGGACTGATTGCAGTTGAGGAGTATTATGAAGCTAATAAAAATTCAAGGAGAATTTCTAGTTTTCAAGAATCAGTATCTTCATTCTACAAACAAGGAGATTATACAAAAACAGAGAAGGGCATCAACAATGCCCAAGTAAATTCCTCCGTTGAGGTGTGGCGAGGTGTTGTGGCGATGAAGGTCAAGAGAGGATCCATTCTGATGATGAGCCATATCGGGAACAAGACAGCGGAGTGAGTGGTAGTGAAGTCAGATACATATGGCTCTGGCAACCCAGCTCTCCTGTGACCCTCGCCCCTCCGACCATGTTTCGCCCTCTGATCGGAGCAGCCCTTCGAAGATAACCTTCGATTACCGTAGACCACCCCTACGAGAGCGAGAGCGCGAGCACACCCACTCCAATGGAGCGAGAGATTGACAGCGAGAGTGACATCGACCGAGTTGGACCGGTCGCGGGAGAAAGGGCAAAGTTATTCTTGAAGGGGGAAGTTTGTTGTCTAAAATAAAAGGAAAGCCGTACAAATCACGCTTCTGAATGATCTGGTGGCTTGTTTCAGCAGGTCCACATTTACACGGGAGGCGAGTGAGGAGCAGCTTGTGACAAGAATTCAAATGGGACAAATCTCTCTCCAAGTGAGCACAGAGGAGAAAATATTCAGTGAGTCTTAGTTGTCAAATGAAATTTTTCCAGGGTGTTGTTTGGGTGCTTAGAAGCTGACTCCATAACAACACCTCCAATTTGACTAACTCCTCAATACTAACAGTTACTGGATTCATGTATCTAATAATACTACTTTGCCATGATGATTACTTCTACCAGGGTGGGATGAAGAAGCTCATACTTGGTTTGTGTTCCTCCTGATGATCACATGAACTATATGTTTGGGGTCAAGTTCAGAGTTCACCAGAGGTTCAAAGTCCAAATGGGTGGTGTGATCATCAATGACCAAGTTGAAATTTGGGGATTACAGGACCCCTAGTGTTTTCGGTCCAGAGTCCAGGGGTGAATTTTGGCCGAAATTTTGGCTGTAAACACAATAGGATCGACCCCCCTGATGGATGGATAGCTAGTGTTAGTGCTTGGTATGGTGTCCCACGATAGTAAATGGACCCTATTGTGTGGGGTCAGGTCGTCGGTCATCGGAGGTCAAGAGCGGTCAAAGTCTGAAATTTGGGGGAAATGGGGAATTGTTGAAAAAACTGAAACTTTAGCTCATTAACAAGATAAATCAAGCTCACCTAGAGTATGAAAGCCATAATGGTATGGGGTTCCCTATAGGAGTCGTGATCCTATGTTTTTTGGAGGTCATTCTAGGTCAACAGGGGTCTAGTCTAACAATTCTTGTAACATGATTAAGTTTATTGCATGACCCAATCAGTTGTGAATTCAGTATGCACCTTTCCTCAGGGAAGTACAAGAAAACATTGCTATTGGTGTAGTAGACTGCGATCAGTTTGGGAGGAAACTTGAGAATGGACTTTGAGATTGTTAACACCACAATGGGACCCTACCTGGCTGGGGGAAGCTGAATAATTGGTATGGTGGGCTCCCATAAGGAGTCCTTACTTACATATTGTTTTGGGGTCAGATCCAGGGTTAAAATTGAAATGTTGAAAAATTGATATTTTGGCTAATTCAGCTTGGTTAAGCAGAGACCTCACCTCGGATTGGATGAGTTCATTACTTTTACTATGACAGTTCCCCAATAATGAATATTACATGATCCCTATTGTGAGGCTTGTAAGCATGTGTGGGTTGACAATGCTTAGCTTGTCAAGGTCAAGAACAGTAAAGGAATCCTTAGCCTTTTGGCTTTTATGTTCGGCCATGATTCCCAGACAGATTCTGGATTCGTTCAGGAGAAAATAGCTCATAGAAAAAGTGAGGTCTGCGAATAGAATATAATTTCTGTTCGTGCTCAGCATATCCGACGAAATCTTCTTCAACTTTGCTTCCTGACAGGTGGAATGCGGGGAGGTGGGGTTTAGCATACGTCCTCCATTCAAAATTGAAGGTTGGTGGTTCCAGTACGGTCGAGGATATGTGTCAAGACCGCCCCTCGTGAATGTGTTT